>OX328125.1:17979247-18140487 GCA_946811695.1 Gonocerus acuteangulatus
TGGTAAAATATAGCTAAGAAGCTGAATTTGGTCTCATCGTAAAGATAATTTAAGAAGCTAAAGCTTGTGTCTTTAGGTATTGTTATCGTACAACGCTTCGTTTATGCGATTAATCGAGATTTGTCCAAAAAACACGTTTTTTTGCGTATTTCTCGATATACGAAACCTTCCGGTTTAAGACTGGGACACCCTGTTCATTTATATATACAGGGTGTCCCGTAAATGTCTAGTCATATTGTGGGAGGTGATACAGGACTCTTAGGGGAACAAAAAATGTTATGTTACGATTTTCCGAATTGTCACACATAAGGGAGAAAACGACATTTTATTGTTTTTTCGAGACTAACATGGTTTTTAGAAGAATAATCGTTGACGCTCCGTCCCAGGTGGTTCTACTAGAATAGAACTAAAACCAAACGAAAGCTGAGTAATTTTACTATAAGGCTAGGTGGAAGTAAACGTAAAAATAAATGAATTTAAGTCTATGTCATGAGCGTATATAGAAAATAATTTCGGGGGGGAGGCTGGGAAATTTTCGGGGGGGCTGAGACCATTTCCGGTGTATGGAATACTAACAATTTAGATTTTGGAAGAGTCTTAGCCAACTTAAACGCTATTACACCCAAAATAGAATATGTTTTATGGACTAAATGATCTTATTTCATTTATTTTTAAGGGTTTCATGAAATTTTTACCGTTCAAATCAAAATATCGGGGGGGGGGGCTGCAGCTCCCTCAGCCCCCCTCTTATATACGCCCATGGTCTATCTTAGCAAAAGAAAGCTATTCTAGATTTTCCGACATTTTCTACATATTTATTACGAGCGTTACTCTTCAATCTGCACCATCTAAGATTTCTGGGTTTCAGAAAAACTTTCTCATTTAACCAGCTTTCCATTCATGTATCACAATCCTGTGTTATTGAAGTATGGATCTGTGAAAAGAAGATTAAATTTTTGTCTTCAGTTTCTTCAAAAAGCTTAAACCAAATATTTATTTGTATAAATATTTACATAAAACAATAAAAAAAATACTTCCACAAAAATAAAAAAAAATCCTAAAACAGTAAATAAATAAAATACACACATTTATTTTGAATTTATTGATTACAGTAACGAGATGTAACAAAAATAAAGAAATATTTCAAAAATTCGTTCATTCGTGTCATCATCTTTACAAGAATTATGCTAAAAGCTTTTCATATTTATTGCAACCGTTATCACCCTGAGGAATATTTTAATTCGAGTAAATCCAATTTATTCTTCTTTATAGTTATTCTTTAAGAAATATAATTTTATTTTCCATTTCCTGTACATTATGAATGAATGCTGTCGAAGAAATACTTCCTGACATGGCCTTAATGACAAGCCGAAGACTGGTGGTTGTCACAAGTCCTGAACTTGGGGTTTGTCCTCCCCCACCCCTTGTCACCCTGAACCAACTAGTAAGAACTTTCTCCAGTATTGGTGGTGGTTTCCTCGGAGCTATATCTCCTCCGATGACCTTACTGTCAGCAAACTTATTCCAAGTCTTCAATCATGAAATATTTATAGAGAAACTGAGCGTCATTATCGCCTTCCCCGAATTCACTTTGCTCGGTTTCTCAGATTTTCATCTCACACGAGAGGGGAAACAATTTTTGTTTCATACCCAAGATACCGGGTGTACAGCTTTTCCATAATAAACGAGTGGACGGCTTCGTTGATCAGAAAAGTCGGTCCCTAAGGAGCATGTTTATGCTGGATATAAACTGTTAAAACTCATTTTCGGTTTGGGTAATTAGAATCATGGGATTCAATTGAAATTTTTTCTACATGTTTGATATTTTGGTGACATTTGGAGTTACGGAAGCATTCGAAAGCAATATTTTATTAAAAGACATGAAAAGTGTTGGGATCTTCGTAAATTTCGCTAAAACTATAATGAAACCGTGGTAAGGGAAAGGTGACCATTCGAAAGATAACTAAATTCTTTACAAAAAAAGTTGTAGATCATTTTTCGGTGAGGCGATGTCAATCGGAGAAATAAGTATTTAAAACTGCGAAAGAGTCAGTTTTCTTCTTTTGGGATTTGCCTTTGTTTTCCTGATTTTTTAGTTGGTTGTGGGAGCGAGGTTAGCTCATATGCAGGAAGACCTGACTTCAACCTGGGTTGAGTTCGGCCTACCTGACCATCCCTAGGCCAACTCAGCCTTTAATTAATTTATTAATGGGTACCTTGGTGCTAATGACTCTAGCAGTCGAAGCAGCAAGGGGAAAATCAGGAGCATAGTACTGACCAAACTATCTCCCTATTGTGCCGTATGGTCTTGAATCTGATACGTCTACAGTACCTTCCCGTCAGGGCCCTCGCGGCCAGTTATGGGACTGATTTTTTTTTTAATTGGCTGTATTTGTTTTAAATTCCTTCTATTAGTATTTTTGTAAAAAAAAAAAGGAAAGAAAATGAGGAACTTATTGGTAAATAGTGTTTTCCAAGAGCAAACGTTGAGAAGGAGGTAGAGTATTTTTAGCTTAGAATACTGTCAGTTTCTTGTTGTGTCACCTTATGCTTCCTTCTCTTTGAGATTTTATTTTATATTTTTAATGAAATATGAAACCCTTCTATTCCTTTACTAATAGTACTAGAGATATGAACGGAACCGCGCTAAGATGACGCAGTTCCTGCAAGTCTGACTTTTCAATTTCTTCAGCATAAACCTCCAATGCACTAGTAAATTTATATAGTGTTCTTATTATTAGAACAATTACACAGGCATGCACAAAAAAATAAATTGGTATTTTCAAAAGTCACCATACATACATATATTATTATGTATTACGACTCGCTGAAACCGAATCCGGAGTCCGTTTCACCCCATGATGTCAGGTCTATGAGCATTTGAAGATCAAATATCGTATGATGTCGTTAAAAAAGAAATAACCAGCGTCCATGGTTTTGAGGGTCGCTGAATTCGAATCCGAGATCTGTTTCATCTCATCGCCGCAAACTCTAAATATATCTATTTTGCTAAAAAAGGATTTCGACAGCAGATTCATTTCATGCGAAATAAACATATTTGCCCTTAAGAAATTTGACCTTCATTTCAAAAACGGACCTCTGATTCGAATTCAGCGGCTCTCAAAACCATGGAAGCTCTAGTTATTTCTTCTTTAACGACTTCATATGAAATTTGACCTTGCTCTTAAACCTGACTTGCTGGGATGAAACGGACTCCGGATTTGGAATAAGCACGTCAAAATACATAAGAATATATGTATGGCGTCTTTGGAAAATACAAGTTTTTGTGTGTGTGTGTGTGTGCCTGTGTTACCATAAAAATATTTAGGAAGTAAATCCCAACACAAGTAATACTTTTAACTAATCTACATAAAATATTCGTAAACACATTTAACGCAAATAGCGGCGTAATAAAGGTTTTTTTAGAGCGGACGATGGACATAAAGCACTGTTAGTGTCTGCTTTTCAGTTCACTTTATCGAGTAGTGTTGTTCATATTTTATGCCTGTTTTTTATGATAGCTATTATCGGAGGTCATGCTTTTTATCGCTCTCTCCTGACACGGACTGCGATCCATCACCTACCAGTATACTATCATTAGTATTGAGTAACTGATAATAATATCACAATCACAGTAATATGGTATTTGTTTATGCTGTAGCACATTTTAAAACGAATAGTCCACAATTAACGTCATATTCTTGTGATTGTATGGTAGATACTGGTCGTATTATTTCATGTTTTCAATGAACATCTAATAAAAATCTTCTTAAAAAGTAATGAAGTTTCATTTTTTTCAAAACAATATCACTAAATTTGTTAAAATATTTTCTCGCACGTTAGTGAGTTTCATTTCACTCATTCTTCATTAAACTACGCCCACTAATAAAATCAATAAAATTAAATAAAAATCGATCACCCAAAAGGATAATTAATCATTTAAAATATTTGTTAAAAATTTAATGAATGATCGATATATGATTTTTAATCAAAATATATTTTATATCTGTTTCTTTTTTATAAACGAACTAGCTGAATACCCGAGCTTCACCACGGCCGATAAGTATTTTTTATATTGAGTTAAATAAAATATGATCACAATTAACGCTACTACATAATTTTGTACAGCTTATTATTGTACGGACTTTAAAGTTACCCAGAAACACCATGTGGAGGTAATCGTACCAATGGAGAGTAAAAAAAAAAAAAAAAAAAAAAAAAAAAAAAAAAAACTCTTAAAAAGTTAGGTAAACAGAGACAAATACACGTTGAAAAGCATAAAACTAACAAATTTGAGGTTTTTAGCACTTATCTCTTCGATTGACATCGCCCCACCGAACATTACAACAGAATCTTATTGTAGAGAATTTAGTAACCTTTCGAATAGCCGCCTTCCACTTACTACGAGTTCCCAACCTTTTTCGAGATATTTTAGAAAATATACTGAGATCCGAAAACTTTGTATCACCATTCATACAATTTTTTCCCAAATATTTCGTTTGTGAATACCCAAACATAAAATTAGTTTTGAAAAGTATTTCTATCAATTTTTCTGGTATATGGCTACAGAACTCGCTTAAAAAGTGGTTTCACTCGTTTTCCTACGTTAAGGAATCTTTCGCACAAATTTCGGTCCAAAACTATGTTCCAGTAAACGGATTCAACTGGTTAATGAACTTGACCTTTATAATGAGAAGAAAGATTTTTGTACCAAATGTTATCAAAATCGAACCATTTTTGAGCCGATGAGGAACTTCTTAATAATTCATGCCCCCCTAAAAGTACTTAAACATTTGAATATCAAAAACCCCTTTCTTAGCGAGTGTTTACATTCTAAACTGATTGTCCGTGCAAAATTTCAAATTTTTGTGTAAAGTGGTTCGGGATATTATTACCTCGGATGGAGCATCACCAGGGCGTAAACTCTTATCAGTGACAAAATCACAGTTTATTTCTAGTAATTCAAGGTCTGCTATTATAGTTGAAATTAACCTCAATTTAAAATAATACTATGAAATAGATACAATACGGTAACAGCTGTTCTGTTATCGTCCTAGCAACGCTTGCTGCCTAGGCTTGCCTGCTCTAACCAACTCAAACTTTAAACCCCTCTAAAAATACTTAAAAATTTGAATATCAAAACATCCTTTCTTAGTGAGTGCCTGCGTTATGTAGGGAGTGCCCATGCAAAATTTCAAAATTTTCTGTCGAGTGGTTTGGGCTGGGCGATGATAGGTCAGTGAGTGGTATTTGACAAATATATAGTAGACTAGCTGAATACCCGTGCTTCGTCACGGTAGATAAGTAGTTATTTTATTGCGTTAAATAATGTTTCATTAAAATTACCTTACTATACAATTTTGTGCAGTTTATTATAGCACGCTCCCGTCATACTATATGTTATTCAATAGGCGTTAAAATTTAAAAGTTTATGTTTCCAAAAGGTTATTCGGAAACACCCATTATATTTGCGAGCATTACCAAGGTTATAGGCGCGGAGGCTGTGCATTGGTTCCGGATATTATTACCTCACCTAGAAAACCTAGCAAAGGCTTGCCATACATCACGGTTTGACCGGGACTGTCCCGGTATTTTGCAATTGTTTCGGTGTCCCGCCCAGTTTTATCAATGTCCCGGAAAAGGCTGTAAGATGTAAAAAGTAATGAATTCATGTTTATAAGAATCTTTTATAAATCGGTTACTTTTCTACAATCAACATTTTTACTACTGCTCACAGTGCCAAAGAAATGAGAAGTATTCTAACTGTAAAACGCTGGAACTACCTGCACAGTGCTGCCAGCTGCCAGACTCTACTATTTGGCTGAGAGATTTTTTTAAGAAAATCAAGTAGCAAAAAAAGTTCCGTTCTTATTTTTAAGGTTTGGGTAGACTAACAGTTCAGGATTCCCCCTTCCCGTTACTTGCTAGGCTTAAAACTCACCAACCATTTGGCTTATAATTTGTACTCTTTTTATCCCCCCCCTGCTATGCCCATCCCATATTAATGTGTCTCGGTTTAACTCTCCAAAAATATGTCAAGCCTATCTGACGGGGACAGGCAGAAAAAAAACGCAATTAAAACTCTATGAGGGACGGTTAATTTCTAGTAATTCAAGGTCTGCCATCATAGTGGAAATTAACCTCAATTAAAAATAATACTATGAAATAGATAATGTACGGTAACAGCTGTTCTTTATCGTCCTAGCAACGCAGGCTGCCTGGGCTTGCCTTCTCTAACCAACTCAAACTTTAAACACCCCTAAAATTCTTAAAAATACGAATATCAAAAAATCCTTTCTTAGCGAGCGCCTACGTTATATAGGGAGTGTCCATGCAAAATTTCAAAATTTTGCCGGTTTGGGCTGGGCGTTGATAGATGAGTGAGTGGTATTTGACAAATATATAGTAGATTTTCCTGTTTGTGATAATCTTTTTTTCTTTATTTTGGATCAAGTTTCATTCTTCTTCGAAACCTGGAAGTATAGACAATTATGTAATTCAATATAATGTAATAATATCTAAACGATATAAATATATAGACAATAATGTAATATAATATAATGTAATACTATGTTCACAATTTACAATAATGTAACTATATACATGTAGGCAATAATGTAATATACCAAAAAATGTAAGGTGTACATCGCTATAAAGTGTTAACACAAAAATAAAATAAAAAAAAGTATCCTGGAAGTACCGTTTAGAAATGTCTAGATTTCACGAAAATACCGCCGGTTACATTATATATGTATATATTACCGTAAATTGACCTCTTCTATATTATTTTTCTTTTTGTAAAGGCTTTATAGGTCAAACCATTGTTTAAACATTTTTTTAGATAGTTCTATATTTTTCAGACGCGTTTCTAGTACTTCGGCTTCTTTTTAAAGTACTATTCCTTATTTCGATTTTAACGCTTCGTGTTACTCTCCTAACACAAAAAAAAAAAAAAAAAAAAAAAAAAAAAAAAAAAAAAAAAAAAAAAAAAAAAAATAATACTCTTAAGTAACATTCACCAGGCAACACTGCAAGTGTCTGATAAGTAGTATTTTTTTTTTTAATTCTTATTTAAGAGACTGGCGTTAAAATCGCTAAGTACAAGAAACTCAGCAAGAAAATGTAATCTATTTTTTGACCTTTAAGGCCTTTATAAAAAGAAATATATATATATATATATATATATATATATATATATATATATATATATATATATATATATATATAGATATAAAAAAAGAGATCTACTCGATACCTAGTTGTCTACACCCAGTTACGAAAATCGGTCAAACGATGTGAATTTGTTTTAGTTCATAATGATACCGGCAGAGGCCAGCACAACAGCACTTCATCTAACAGCCGACAGAGGCCAGTAGTTGTCGATTCAAAATGGCCGTCACAATCCGAATGGTTCAGTGTAGCCAATTTCCTTGAACAAAACTTTTGGCCTTTTGACCAAATTTTGAAATTTGACTATTTTGACCTAGCCTAGGAGATTTCTCGTATCAAGACCTACCTGTGTGACAAGTTTGTTCAAAATCGGTCAAACGGTGTAGATTTGTATAAGGAACAAACAAACAAATAAACAGAAAAACAGACAGACACTTGATTTTTAGCGCGGTTCCTCCCTCCCCCATAGGGAGGAACCCCGCTTATAAGGTTGATACAATGAAACAATCCGGAAGTGCCGACTAGAAAATTTCGCGTTTCAGAACCCCTAGAGACCGAAAATAACGGTGGTTCAAATTTGTATATATATATATGTATATATTTATATATATATATATGTATATATTTATATATATATATATATATATATATATATATATATATATATATATATTTGTCTGTTCGCTCATTTCTGGCTTCCCTGATGGTCCGATTTTGATGAAATTTGGTGCAAAAATCCGTCGTCCAATTTGAAAGGTCAAGTTCTTTAACCAGCAAAATCCGCCCACTGGAAGATGGCGTTTGGGGCGAAATTCGCGCAGAAAAAATCGTAACGCTTACGTTTTTGAGTTCATAAGCTTGTAAGTACTCGTTTTATAGGCTTCTTGGGCTAGGAAAACGAATGAGACCATTTTCACGGCGATAGCTTTAACCGTTTTCGAGAAAATTGGAAAAATAGTTTTTGAATACCATTTTTGGTTTGGGTACTTAGAATCATGGGATTCAGTTGAAAAATTTTTTCCATGTTCTTCTTTCATTAAAACTAATATGTTGAAATTTATGTTACGTTTGGAGTTAAGGAAGGGTCAGAATAAAATATTTTATTAACAAACATAAAAAGTTTTGGTAACTTTGTATACTTTCCTTAATATCTCGAAAAAGGTTGAGAATCTTGGTAAACGGAGGAATACCATTAGAAAGCTTACTAAATTCTCTAAAAAAAAGGTTCTAATGAAAGTTTTGATTAGACGATGTCAATCGGAGAAATAAGTGCTTAAAACTTTAAAGTAATTGATTTCGCTTATTCGAACTGTTCTTTTTGTCTGTTTTTATTCCTTGTTATTTTTTAACTGCTTGTAGTTGGATAATGTATTTGATAATAAATCAGGTTAAGAAAAATAAGAAAAACAATTTAATCTCAGAGATATGGATTTCCAAGGTAGCTTTTCAAATGCCTAGCGGGGTCCTTCCTAGGTCTGGATACCCTGGATGGGTATCCAGGTAAGATCGTAGATAAGACCTTTCTTGAAAGTAAAGATGGAACTGTCAACGTTGGTCCTCCTCAGCCTCCCGGCACTTTCATTGCTGACGAAGGCTACCAATGAGTAGCCAAAACGTCCTAAATATAGATTTTTTAACAAAAATCGTATTGTGGTTTCTTTAGCCGAATCCCAGCCATTCCATCTTTACTTATCACCTCGACGGCTAACTATCTAATCTTCATGCTTTCTAGAAATGTGGACCCAAAATAATAACAGCTTCTATTTTAATCATTTTAAATGAGTCTAGAGATAAGAACGGAACCGCGCTAAGATGATGCAGTTCCTGCGAGTCGGACTTTATATATATATAGATGTATACACTGAAATAGTTCAATAAGAGGTTATAGTGTCATACTTAAATTTCTTAAAATAGCCGTTTGATAAGTGTTTGGCAGAAGTAGTGCTTATATGAATCTGTATCTCCAATCTCCGATTTCCTACAAGAGGTGTCTGCTATAGAAACATTTCATCACTAAATTTAGGAAAGGATAACAGCATTGGCATATTGCCTTTGGCAGTTTTCTTCGAGTATATCAGTAGATCCGACAACTTCTCGGGAATTAAAGTAGCATAGTGAAATTTAGGTTGTTCTCGAATTTAAGGAAGATCCCAGTCATTTGATCATTACACGCTATAAAATAAATACTAGAAAATATTGTGTAAAAATAATAAATATCTATCTTCTTTTTCCAAATATTAACTTGTCTCATTCCCATTTTAGTGTATTCAGTGCATTAACTCAATTAATTGTTTTAGAAAATTAATTATTATAATTAAAACCTTGCTCCTCCAGAAGGTTGGGTATGTATACATTTAAATTGTTAGAAATGAAAATGAACTAGTAGCATTACAGTTATTGAACAATGGCGACTATTAAGACTGATGTTATGTATCTGTATAATTGTTTCGAGATCATCACCTTATTTGCGGGTGCTCATAAATAAATTAATTAAAAAAATAGAAAAAAGACTTCATGATGATTAGATAGTTAGCCGTCGGGGTGATAAGTAAAGATGGAATGGTTGGGATTCGGCTAAATAAACCTCAATATGATTTTGTTTTAAAAAATCTATATTTCGGACGTTTCGGCTACTCATTGGTAGCCTTCGTCAGCTAAAATGACAAAAAAAAAAAAAAAAAAAAAAAAAAAAAAAATATCACAATCATAATTTTTTTTTGTTTTTGTATTAATTTCTTTTTTTTTGTCATTTTAGCTGACGAAGGCTACCAATGAGTAGCCGAAACGTCCGAAATATAGATTTTTTAAAACAAAATCATATTGAGGTTTATTTAGCCGAATCCCAACCATTCCATCTTTACTTAGAAAAAAGACTGATGTTACTTAAGCCAAGGTGACAAAAGAACCAGCGCGCCGATATCTGTCATTTGAACATTATATATATAGTGTGTTCTGCAAGGAGGCCAGTTGTAGGCACGATTATTATTTTCGATGTAATCATAAGATATTAATTTTATGATGAATAATTTTTATTTATTTCTGATAATATCACGAAAAGAAACATAATATTAACTATATTTATTTGATGTTTTTTCACTCTAGAATTCCAATTACATTATGAAAGCTGATTACATTTTACAACTTTTTTGAGATTCGGTAGTCTGCAGGATTTATTTTAGAAGAGTAGTGATTTTCAAAAAGTTGTTGCTAATCAGAAGCTTTTATTTATTTCCACTTTTGGAATTGATATTACTGTATGAATGATATAATTGTGGACATTGAATGTGCATTACTCTTAAAGAAAATTTAATGCTGATTTCAAAAATGTAATTGAAAACAAATGTTCGCAAGGGGAGAAATTTGGAGTTGTACTACAAAAAACACTATTTTTCAGGCGGAAGGTCGATAAAAGAGAATTAACAAAGTTAATTCATTTTATTTATACTTGCTCTACATGTTTCACACTCCAGGTGCCTCTTCAAGAGCCAAAAAAACTCGATTAACTAAATCTTACAGCCTAATTGTATTAAGGAGAACCTTCCTGCACAATGGCCACGTCCAATATTGGAACGCGAATATTGGAGGTGAGAAATGTGTGCTTGCTGGTGCTGAACTACATTTTTTGTCTAGTTTCACCCCTGAAGAATTGTCATTAACTTTCGATACACCCTGCATATATATACAGGGTGTCCCGTAAAGGTCTAGTCATATTGTGACGATTTTCCGAATTCTCGCCCATAAGGGAGAAAACGTCATTTTATTGTTTTATCGAGACAAACGTGGTTTTTAGAAGAATACTCGTTGTAGCTCTGTCCCAGGTGGTACTACTAGAAAGGAAGTGAAACCAATCGAAAGCTGAGTAAATTTACTATACGACTAGTTGCTATTAACAGTAAAAATGAATGAATTTAAGTATGTCAATCTTACCAAAAGAAAGCTTTTCTAAATTTCCTGACTTTTTCTTGAAATTTCTTACCAGCATTACTCTTCAATGGGCAGGACCTGAGATTTCCGGGTTTCAGGAAAACTTCTTCATTTAACCAGCTTTCCATTCATGTATCACAACCCTGTGTTATTGAAGTATTTGAACGGTTTAAGAACAAAAGTTTTAAAAAAAACATGGATCTGTGAAAAGAAAAGTATATTTGTTTCTTCAGTTTATTCAAAAAGCTGAAGAGAAATATTTATTTTTATAAATGTTTACATAAATATTTAATTAAAACAATAAACAAAATTACTTCCACGAATATAAAAAAAAATGCCTAAAACAGTAAATGAATAAAATACACAATCGAGAATTCGGAAAATCGTCACATAACATTTTTTGTTCCCCTAAGGGCCCTCCCACAATATGACTAGACATTTACGGGACACCCTGTATATATATATATATATATATATATATATATATATATATATATATATATATATGTGAAAGCTATAAATTTCCCATTAAAGAGATTCAAACATTCAATTTTGTTAGGCATCCTTAGTCGGACGAAAATGCACGAAATTTAAGAATTGTTTCATTTTTAATTTAAGAATTCTTTCAGCAATTTTTATTCTAAATTTTCATGCTAAATTGAATCTGTTCCTGCGGTTCATGGATTTGTGATTTCCTTTAGGGATGTGTGCTTTGGTACGTCCACTCCCTATTTTTTTTTTTTTTTTTTTTTGGCAATTATTATAATATTTGTAATTGATTCAACATTCTCTACATGGAAACAACACTAAATAATTAAATAGTATTGTGGAATTGCTTTACTTCACTGGTATATTTCTGCTGAGAACGGTTAGGTTACGGTAGACCACCGCCTGGCCCATACAGCCACATAGGAGACCAACCAATCAGTATTCCAGGTTCATTAGTGGCTTCCACCGCAAACTGTAAATTAGTGTTCAACCAAAGATATAGTGGGATTATCACTGCAGCACTACACTCATAGCTACAAATGTAGGAGTCTTTTTTCAAGGAACATATTATAATTGAAAAATTGAATTGCGGATTTCTACAATTCTGTAAAACAAAACAAAAAACAAACAAACATTGATCTGTTTTCCATATTTTCTAGAACATTCTGAAGAGATAGTCTACCGTTGCAATTAAGAAGGTGTATTGATCGAGGTTCGGTCAATTTGTTTAAATAAAACTACATTTTATTAATAAAATGATTCGTATTAATTGCCAAGGTTTCGGCTTGTACGACAAGCCATCTTCAGGGCTATGGAGAAGAGAGGGAACAGCTCCGGACTTTTGGAGACTACGTTTCAAGTTGACACCCAAATCCTAGAAGATTACTTTATAGAAAAATGGAATTTATATATATATATATATATATATATATATATATATATATATATATATATATATATATATATATATATATATATATATGACATATAGTATGCATCCAATAAAACGCAAAATACGTGTATATATATATATATATATATATATATATATATATATATATATACATATTTTGCGTTTCAATAGGTGCATACTATATGTCAGTATACACAGTCAAAACATATTTTAGTAAAGATAGTGAAGAGGCATACTGTACAGGGTGTATCGCAAATAGATGATCAAATATTCAAGGGGAAGAAACTGAACAAAACTGTAGTTAAATGCTGCCAACCTCACAAATATATTTGTTTTTGTTAGAGTCGTATCCTGTTCTATTGGTTAAATAGAAAAAAAAAAAATAGTTTTCTTTTCTTTTTTTTTTTAGAAAACCCTTAATTTCCTCACTTTTAAAAAGATGTTTATTAACATCTGTACAAATAATGAAGTACATTGGTTAACCATGATAATTAGAGGCCTGGTGGCCGTGAGCACTAAGGCGTGTGCCTATGATCGTGGGTTCGATTCCCACTATGGGTTGGTGGCTTTTCTTTAGAAAAAAGAAAAGGACAACTCTACTAACTCACTCGTACTTGATGACAAAACAAGACATACCACTATGTACAGAATGCACATGCAAAAGACATTAACTGTAAAACAATTACTGACAGACTGCAGGAAACGTGAAAACATCAACATGCCGCGTGATATGTACGAACTTTTGACAGATGGTAGCCCACACATATCCATCAATTTAGACTTTTTAAAACAGGTAAACATGTATGAAGGAATATAACAAAAACGAAAAATTCTAAATATGTTAAAATTAATTTTATAATTAAATTTTATTTGTACAGAATAAAGCGAAAAGATGGCATATTTAGTTTATTAAAAATAATTTATTACTTACCTGTTTTTTATTTTATAGTTGACTTTTATATTTGGCATTTTTATGATTTTCTTTTTCTTTTTTTGCCTTTCTTTTTTTTTTTTTTTTTTTTTTTTTTTTTTTTTGTCTTATACAGCATTAATATTGATAGATTCAGTTATTTCATTTTTTATTTAAATGTTTTATTATTGATTTTCTATATATTTTATTTTTTTTCCACTCTACGTGTTTATAGAGCTTATCACCCAGTTGCTAGCTCTAAATCCACATAAATAAATAAAAAAAAAAAGAAAAAAAAAAGAAAAGGCATCTGTTATGTTATCAGCATCAATCCCTATCGTGGCTAGAAAAGGGTGACAACCTATAGATAACCCCTCCTAAAATTCGTTTTCAATAATAAATGGACCTTCAAATTTAATTAATCGTGATAATTAAGGAAATTTTTATTATTTCACATAATGAAATACGCTAAAAATAACTCATAATAATATTTACTTAAATAAATTAAAAATTAAACAAAAATCATGTTTTCAACGTTACTTACTTTTATAAAATTAGGATTAAATTTGCTTCAAGGTTAATGCGCTTTCAATGGTCACAAATGTATTTATCTGACCGCAGTTTATATTAATCACAAAGTCTCGTTAGCAAATAATTGTTGAGAATCACTACTCTTCCAAAAAAATATTCTTCAAACCGTCGAATCTAACAAATGTTGTAAAATTTAATTAATTTTCCTACGGTATACTAAAAACACAAGGAAAGCTACTCATTTTTTAGTTAATGTTTGTATATTTATAATATTTGAATACTTCTCTGTCGTGGAAACTTCATTTCAGCCAGAAATTTCCATTTGATGAAGGTATTTGTATGACTTTCCACTTCTTGAGTCCTTGAGAGAATGTGTTTTGAATGTTGGCACGGATTTCGCTGGATAACCTTGAAATCTTCCTTCCTTACATTCCCACGATCTACGTGGAAAACATGGAGGGGAGGACATTCTATATATTTGAGCTATTTTCGCATGCCGAATAAAAAATTACTACTTTAGATATAAGCTGTCAGGTATTTTAAAATAATCGTGGAAAAGATAAAAAATAAATAAAAAACATTCTCAAATGAAGAATTTTTAAATCCGTATTTATAATACTAATTAACTAGCCAGACTAGGATTTAAAACCAGAATCATCCCTTTTACACTTTAGTGTCTTGCCAATCACCTTTTTGCTGAAAATTATTTAAAGAATTGCTTAATTCTGCCTTCGAGGTCACATGTTTATGGTAAGTCGAGCGAAATTTCAATGGGCTTAAAAATCGGAGAAAACGTTGCTTGAGTTTTCCGAAATTTTTGTTGATAAGGTTCTATCAAACGAAATATAAACATGTTGTAGAAAAAGTTACGGAATTCCGGAGACTTGGTCTTTTGCCTCTAGGCTTTAGAATAGTCTTGATTCATAAATTTAAATTAGAAATTCTTAGTTGTTTCGTTACATTTTGGCAGCTGAGAAGATAAAACAGTTTTCATTACGGAGAAAAATAAATTAACTAATTGAGATTTTTGTGCTGACAATTTTAGAAATCCCACGTCAGAGAAGTGTAAATCTATATATATAAAAATCACGTGTCTGTTTTTCTGTTTTTCTGTTTGTTTGTTCCTTATACAAATCCACATCGTTTGACTGATATTGACCAAACTTCGCACATAGATACGTCTTGATCCGGGAAATCTCGTAGGCTAGCTAAAAATCTTCTAGGATTCATAGTTTGGAAGTAACGAGTTCGAAACTGTCATATACAGAAGAGTTTATAGTCAGAAATCGGCATTTTCTTTCCAGTGTTGCCCCTCCTTCTAAGAAGAAGTGCAATAAAAAAACCTTTGTTTGTTTATCTAAATAGTAGGTTTATATTCTCAGAGTTTGGACAAATATCATATAAGATATCATATAATAAAATATCATATTTTTTAAGATTAATTTCCTTAATATCAGATCAGTTTTCTTCATATCAAATCAATTTTCATTTGATTGCCTAGGGCAACTCTGCTCTAACCAGAATATAGACTAATATCGTATAAATAAGTATATCATAAAAATGTTCTGTGTTTATCTAATCATAATTTGGACTAATATAATATAATTAAGTGGTCATGTTCTATTCAGAACTATAATAATTTCAAAACTTTTGTTGAGAGGTAGTTTTTTCTCTTTAGTAAAGGAAGGTTGCAATGTCGGTTATAGTATTCGGTTGAATAATCTCTCACTCGCTTTTCTGTTAAATGAATATGTTTGTACTGGTATTTGATGGAGAGGGTTTTAGTATGTGGAAAAACACTTAACTTTTTTTTTTAAACTGATGAGGTGTGTAAATGTCATTGAAAAGGCAAAGGAGACCAAAGTTGGTGAAGATTGGGATCAGCAAGATCAAATAAACAGTTTGAATTTCTTTGTGATTTGACAACAGCCTAAGACATAATTCAGAAATTTGATAGATTATACCTAAAGGAATCAACAGCATAGTAAATTGTACATAGAAACTTCAGATTATGTTAAAAAAATAAAATTCAAACAACTGAAATGAAACAATCAGTTTATCTGGACATGTTATAAATTTATAAAACTTGTATTGTAAAATGGACCGTGTCCCTTTGGAAAACAATAAGAACAAGGCTAAAAGTATTTTGGAATTGTTTACACTGATGTGGACCTTTTTTTAACTAGGAGTCTCAAAGGTGAAAAATATTTTGTTTCATTTATAGATGATTATAGTAAGATTGCCCTCATGTTAATTTCTTCATAATTGTTCAGTATTGTTTATTGTTATTTAAGTGTTTAGTGATGAATTCCCTTTGTCGCGGTCTCACTGATGTATAAATAAATAAATAGTAAGATTGCTAGGATTTAAACTATTAAACCTAAAACAGAAGTTTTTCATTCCTTTGTTCAATAAGTAAATGAGGTTGAAAACTTAGGAAATTGGTATTATGAGGTGTGACATTGGTAAGGAATATTAAATAGTAAGAATTATGACTACCAAAAAAAAGGGTATCAAAATTAATCCCTGCCCCATGAATTCATGAGTTAAACGGTGTGATTTACTAGAACAATTATGAATAAATCTCATTGCTTACTGGCAGAAGATATTGTAGAAAAAAATGTTGGCCAGAAATGGTATGTGCAGCAACTTATTTGAAAAATCCCTCTTTAGCTAACACCATTGACAATAAAATACCCTATGAAATCTGTTTTGGAAAGAAACCAGATGCTTCTAACTTTAATTTATATGGTAGTAAAAATTTTGTTAGGAAACCAGAAAAAATAATAACTTCTAAATGGGATAAAAAGGTGAATATGTGCATTTTAATCGAGTATAGTGAAGTGGGATATAAAGTACTTTTGAATAATAAAATCATTGTCGCTAGGCATGTTGATGTTATCCAAGAAAACATAAGCTGTATTGGATTGGCTGAGGGCGAATCTGATAAAGTTCAAGCGATTGTGATTTTTGGGATAGAGAAATAGATAGTTTGAAACAAAATAATGCTTGAGATTTTGTTGAAATAAGGAAGTTGAAGATATCAAATGGGTCTAAATGTTGAACAGATGGATGTAGAGACTATATTCTTAAATGATCATTTAGAAGGAAAATCCACCACTGGTTTTCTTATTAGGTTATTTGGTAATGTATTATACTGGAAATCGAGAAAGAAAAAAGATGGTACAGAAGAGCCTCCATATGCAGAATATGTAGCTTTAAGTGAAGTTTAAAGTTCCAAAAAGATAGAACATTTTGTTTTAAACATAAAGATTTTTTTAAGCATTAAAAACTCCTTTGTGAACAATGTCATTTTGTAAAGGACTTAAATTTATGAACTTGAAATTAATTCTCTCACATACATATGCAAATATTATTAAAATATTATATTAAATGTTGTTATATTTAACTTATTGTTTTATTCGCATATAGATAGATGTACATAATAAATTATATAAATGTTTATAATCATACAAATGAATGTAAATAAATGAATTAATTTTCACCACATTTTGAAACATTATTTTATTATTATAAGAGCTGTATGGTTTAGCAACCCTATTAATTTGGGCAGCCTCACTTTAATTTTTTTTTTAATAAAGTTATTCTTCTTATAATATTTCTTTTGCATGCTATTTTTTTGCAGATAAATTAATGTATTAAAATATTATTTTTATAAGAAGAGGAAGTCACGTGAATTGTGGTGTTCTAATAAATGAATAAGTAATTAAATTTTCCATGCAATTTTTTATTAATTTAATATCCATAATAATTTAATCATTATATTCTGCCATATGCTTCCTTTTGTCTGGGATAGGTATATCCTCTGACTGTCACCATTTAATCGGATAGCTGGTAACGCACATTTCATGAAGTGTTTTATGCACCTTGGAATTTTGGTGTATTGCATGTCGTGGATAGGTAAGGCATATATGTGTATCCTGGACATACCTTGGAACACCAGGTACTGCACATAGGGGAAAGGTGTTAAAAAAATATGTCCCTAAAATGGTATTTTATTCAGAAGCCAACAATCTTTAATGTATAATTAAGGTAAGTTGCTTTATTTCTAGAACAGCCACAACTGTCCTGTCCAGATGATTGGTGCTCTCTCACTCTTACGGTTACACGCACTGCATTGCAGTCTATCATCGGCTGAATTTATTTTCATGTCTGCTGATTACTAAACCTCACAAAAAGTGTCTGCCCTTTTGTAATTATTTTCAATTATGGTGTTTAAATAGCAGTGTGAAGAAGAGACTTCATTTAATATTACAAAAAACCCACTTCAGTTTTGTTTTTATATGTATCCCACTTAAAAGTGTCTACCTTATATATTATTCATTATAGAATTGCCTTAATTTTACATTAAAGAATTATGGCTTCTGAATAAAACACTATTTTTGGCCCATAGTTTGTTACTGATTACCATGCGCAGTACCTGGTGTTTCAAGGTATGTCCAGCAACCACATACTTAACTTTTTATCTACACTAGAGACCCACTATAGCACAATTTCAAGGCACATAAAACACTTGAAAAGTGTGTTACCAGCTCTTGGACTAAATGTTTAAATACGGTTGCAATTCTGGTAAAAATATTGTTGCTCGCCAAGTCAATGTCGTTATTGAAATTCCCAAATACCTTTAATTCATTGTTGTCCATAACTGCAAGAAAAATATCTTAAATTTGTTTTTATTCTTAGAGGCCCCTATTTCCTATGATAGAAGGACTATCCTTATAGAAGAGCCCATGAACCCTAAAATTTGAAACAGAAGCTTTAATAGAAAGGACTATTAACAAACTATGTTTTTAAAACTTTCCTTTTGGCATAAATAACATACACCCTGCACGACTTACCTACTTTTTCATTCATAAAAAAAACTCAGTTACGGATTATTACATGAACAGGTAAACAATATAACATATTAATATTATATTTGCGCAAGGTTGAGGTTTTAGCTTTAGATGCGAAGCCCTTAAAATAAATAAATATTATATTTAAAAAAAAATCAATGAAAATAAAGAATATAGTTTCAGTTGTAGGTTATTACAACTTATAACTAATCATAACCTTAATTAAATGCCTCATTTGTATTGCTATTTTTTATGAATATTTATTTATGGACCACATATTTTTTTTTCTTTAAAAAAAAAAGAGTTTGGTTTGGATTTTCTTTAAAACGGTATTGCAATTAAATTATTTGGAATCATTTAATTGTAATACCATTTTAAAAGTAAGGGTACTTTTTAAAATAAGGGTACTTTTTAAAAAATAAGGATTAATTTATTTTCCACCCCACTTTCTCTTAAAAAAATGGAAAATAAATTTTTCAGCCGAGTTCTCAATTTATTATCTTATATTCTCATAATTTGGATAAATATAATATAATCATTAATTTTTTTAAATATATAATATAAAGTAGGCGTACCATGGAAGCTGGGTTACAACTATTTAATATGAAGCATATGTAGCATGGTAAGCCCGGCTACAGATATTTAATATAAAGTAGGTGTAGCATTGCACACCGGGTAACAGCTAGTCTACTATATATTTGTCAAATACCACTCACTCACTCACTCACTGACCTATCAACGCACAGCCTAAACCGCTACACGGAAAAAATTGAAATTTTTCATGGACACTCCCTATAGAACGTAGACGCTCGCTAAAAAAGGATTTTTTGATATTCGAATTTTTAAGTTTTTTTAGGGGGGTTTTAAGTTTGAGTTGGTTAGAGCAGGCAAGCCTAGGCAGCATGCGTTGCTAGGACGATAAAGAACAGCTATTACCGTACATTATCTATTTCATAGTATTATTTTTAATTGAGGTTAATTTCCACTATGATGGCAGACCTTGAATTACTGGGGTATGGAATACTATCAACTTGGAATAGTTTTAGGCAAATAAAACGCTATTACAACTAAAATGAAATGATCTTTGGTATGAAGAAGGAATGGATCAAACCATTTTAAGGTTTTTAAGACACATTTTTACCCTCACGTCAAAATTTCGGGGGGGGCTGCACATCCGTCAGTTCTCCTTATATACGCCCACGCTGGTAACCTATAGATAACGGGTATTCTCTACGTTATCTGTTTTTTGATACTGGTGCGGAGCATCCCAATGTCAAGAAACATTATACTTTGATTACTTATAAACTGATGACTAACTTATTGTATGACGGGAACCGTGCTATAATAAACTGCACAAAATTAAGTAGGAGTGTTAATTTTGATGATACATTATTTAACGCAATAAAATAACTACTTATCTGCCGTGACGAAGCACGGGTATTCGGCTAGTGTTAGCATGTTTTTGCTCTTAATGTCTTAGGACACATATCGTACTAGTATTTCTAAAGTGACACAACTCAAAAATCGGTTTTATTCACACCGTCATAGTCACGACTGTGATAGACATGGTAAATATCTCTTTATCAACCATCAAAACTGTATGTACCTAGCTTCAGAGCTTGTGCACCAGAAGGCAGTCGTGTCATCATTCCTGCCTTAATCCTAAGGCCCCTACAAAGGCAAGAGTACCACATTTTAAGTTGACTTTTATTTTGAGTTGTGTCACTTTAGAAATAGTTGTTCGATATATCCTTAACTAATGATTAGTCAATATTTCACTCAATGATATGTATAACAGTTTTGTATAACCTTTTGGAACTGCCTAACAGTTCCCGTTATTTTTTGTTCTCTTTTTAAAATAGTTTTGCTACTAAAATTAGTATGTTACTCCTTCTTTCAGATGCCTCATGGCCGTGAGTGTTAAATAATTAATTTATAAGAGCCTTTACAGGGTGTTTGGCTAACCAAAAATACAGGAAGCAGAAATTATTTGGTTGAAGTGAAAAATCTCGTATTCCCAGGAAGAAAAAAAAATCGCTTCTTAATTTCCTTAACCATTTTTATTTATTTTTTTAAAATAATTATAGCATAAAAATATCCTCAATCGCGAGAAATGGGTTTCCTAGTGATGTTGGTCCTAATTTTATTATTATCGTGACATGATTTCAACAAAAAAAGTTCATTTGAAGTATGGTCCGATTCCGAATGGCTTGTCCAATTTTCTGTTGTTTTTTTAACGCAGTCATGTTTTCCATTGAATAAGAAAGGATTCCTCAAAAACTATTCATGATAATTAAATTGGAATTATACCATCATAAAATAGGCGAAATTTAGATTAAAAAAACATTAATTTAATTCTCTAAACCTATTATTTAAAGATACTTTTTGGACGTCCAATAACGCACTTCTGTAATTATCAATGAGTCTGAGTTTTTTCGCGAATTTATGCGAATCCATGCAAATGAAGTGGAGGTTTATTGTGGGATAAATTGAACAATTGGCTCTAGCTTGTCAAAAAGATGTGGAAAGTAGTTTTATTACTTTCAAATACCTTTTGAGAAGAATTTACTGTTTTTGTAAAGGAAATTGTGTCTATTTTAGCACTTTCCTCCGAAGGAAAGTAGCTATTGAGGTTGGACTCATGACGGAATTTTTGAAAAATTTCTTCGAATCTTTATCGATCCTACCTAGTAGACACCGAAAATGACCCCCGTTAAAATTTATATATATATATATATATATATATATATATATATATGCATATATATATATGTGTCTGTTAACACGATAGCGGCCAGAGTTTTTGTTTTTTCTTCATGAAACGTGGTATATAGCGTTCAAATAGCAAACGATTGAACGAGTTCGTTAACCACCAAAATCGGTCCACCGGGAGGGGGGGTTTACCCCGGACCCAAAACACTAATTTGACCATACCAGCCGTAGTTTTTGTTATATTTCAACGAAACTCGGTATTCGTTATTTTGATCTAAAGAGAGAATTCCGTTGTAAAAATAAACTAAATCGGTTCATTAGAAGGGGGGGTTTACACCGGACCCACAATACCAATTTGCCACTGCCAGCCGTAATTTTTGTTACATTTCAACGAAACTTGGTATTCGTGGTGGTAATCAACAGAGAAAAATGGGTGGTAAAAATAAACTAAATCGGGTTATTTGGAGGGGGGGTTTACTCCGGACCTAAAGTACTAATATACTCATAACGGTCGTAATTTCTGCTGTATTGTAACGAAATGCGGTATGCGTCGTGGGTATCTCATGAGAAAGAAGTGTTGTAAAAATGAAGTAAATCGGTCTATTGGAAAGGAGGGTTTACTTTAAAGTCTGTTTCATTACAATTAGCCAGCCAGACGTAGGTTCGCAAAGGCGCTACAAGGAGCGCTATCTCCCACTATGGGGACTGTATCCTGTTCCTGCGTCAGATCAAAAGACGGAATGTGAAGTTTTTGTGTATTTATTAAGTAGTACAGTATCATGTATTAACATAACTCTGGAAGCAAATTATTTACAAAATTAATAATTGAACAGGCCTCATAAGAAATGTAAATGAGCAGAACTATTCACGTTTTTATTTTATTTATATAGGTTATTTACAGCAAATTATTCAGTAATGTAGTCTACACTAAAAAAAAATCTGAGGAAAGTGCTTAGTTATGCAGCTCCTGCGTGACGGACTTTTATGATGGTATAATTAGAATTTAATTATCTATAATAGTTCTTGAGAAATTCTTTCTTATTCATTAAAAACATGTCTACGTTAAAAAATCGGAAAATAGGACATAGCTCCTTTTCCTTTCGAAATCGGATTATACTTCCAATGAAGTTTTTAGTTAGAAATTATATCTACAATCATCTCCTAGAGTTTGGCTACTTGGACCTGAATCACCCTGTATATTTCATAATAATACTAACATATTTCATAATAATAATTTGTGAAGTAGTCCTTTTTGCAGGATTTTCACTGCCTATTACTATATGCAAGATTGTTTCCTGAGAAACAGAATTTTTCATTTGCATAATTTTATTTTAATGTACAGGATTTTTTTATCAGAACATAATCTCCTTTTTCATGTTTTTTCACTTCAGTTTTTTGTACTGTTTATGTAATCAGCTCTCCTGAGATACCGCTGCTGTATTGGTATTTTTTTGTGCTATTGTCGGCGGATTAACATACACATAAACATAATATTATTATTCTTGGTTTTATGCACCGCATCTTTGGCGAAATTGCATTTTTTCAATACTTCTTAATAGAGGGCGATGTAAAATAGGTGTAATCTATTTTTTCCCTAAAATAATGGATTTCCTTAAATAAAACATTATAACCAGATATTTTCGCTTGGTATTTACTTGATATTTTGTTTTAGATGTTGTTGTAAATGTTTATGTCCTTTAAATGTTTGAGTATTGTATCAATGAGGTGGCTGTCATCTCCGAGGAGTTCTGTCAAGTGGATAGGTACATCAACCTTCTGTCTTAAATGTCAGTCTTTCAGTATATGCTTGATTGTGAGTTCTGTCAAGTGGATAGGTACATCAACCTTCTGTCTTAAATGGCAGTCTTTCAGTATATGCTTGATTGTGAGTTCTGTCAAGTGGATAGGTACATCAACCTTCTGTCTTAAATGGCAGTCTTTCAGTATATGCTTGATTGTGAGTTCTGTCAAGTGGATAGGTACATCAACCTTCTGTCTTAAATGGCAGTCTTTCAGTATATGCTTGATTGTGAGTTCTGTCAAGTGGATAGGTACATCAACCTTCTGTCTTAAATGGCAGTCTTTCAGTATATGCTTGATTGTGAGTCCTGTCAAGTGGATAGGTACATCAACCTTCTGTCTTAAATGGCAGTCTTTCAGTATATGCTTGATTGTGAGTCCTGTCAAGTCGATAGGTACATCAACCTTCTGTCTTAAATGGCAGTCTTTCAGGGTATGCGAGTATTTGACAAATCAATTTCCAATACTCCTACGGAAATTATCTCAACCTGTTGTGCTGAAATTTAAAAAAAAGTTGGCTGAGATAGGAGCAGATGTATTTTTTTCTTTTTAATTGGTTTTGACCCCCTGAGCCCAGCTGAGTGCAGTTCAGAGGCGGGGGCGATCACAAAAAAATTGTCATGTGAGTGACTTATCAATACCTTCATTGTAGTTAAAAGACTGGTAAGTGTGCACAATTTCAGGTTTCTAAATCAAGAATATCAAATGTTATTGAGTTTTGAGCGCTTTTTGGCGGTTTTTGACCACTGTGCGTCGGGAGCTTCCGTATGACGAAGCTTGTCCATAAACATAACTTGTCTATATATATCCTTCAAGGACACCTAAATCAGTTATTTAATAATTAATATCAATTGACATAAAACTGAGAGACCCTAATAAATTGAGGATGGATAAAAAGCAGATTGATAGGGACTGGACTCTATCTATTTCAATCGGCAGAATGTGGCGGAAGGGTCGCTGCTGGAAGAAGGACAATCTCGTCCATCCTTCAAGCTATCTTTAAGATCCTTCAATCACCATCCTTCCAGTCCAGTATACTTTATCTAAAGTACTTCTTGCATACGACGTTTATATAATCATTGAACATTTTTAGATGAAAGTTACCTCAATATTTTGCATCTTTCCAATAATGTCCCAATTAATGGATAGGAAGACATAATGCATATGGAAAACTTAAACAGAACACCACAAACAATACACCGCCTTATATACAAATTTGATTTACAACTAGAAGAGAGAAAAATAATTCAAAGAATGTAAAATAATTGCCACATTTTTAGAAAAAGAGCTGTTTGATAAAAATTATTCAAATTTCAGAAATTTTCGTAAAACAGTGTGCCTTACAATTGATAAAATGTAAGAATTAAATTTGAAATAACAAGAAATTAATTTCTTTTTCTATTTATGTATTTTTTTTGGAGGCCCGGTGGCCGTGAGCGTTAAGGCGTGAACACTCCGTGCCAAAGGTTCGTGGGTTCGATTCCCACTAGGGATGGTGGATTTTCTTTAGAAGAAAGAAATATAATTATTATATACAAGAAATATTATTTGTGGAGATGGAGATAGTTAGCCGTTGCAGTGATACGAAGACAAGGGATGGTTGGGATATCTGGCAATACAGATTTCTTCCTGAAGGTCTGACGGTTTTTTTTCCTCCTCGCCGAATCCAAACCATCCCTGGTCTTGAGAAAAATTATTTGATAAAATTGTATAGAATACATGTTATATACATTGTGTATTGGACCATGTAGCACAAAATAAACGGCCTTTTTGCAGGGTTATTCCAGCGAGGAAACTAATAATAATATATATATATATCTATATATATATCTATATATATATATATAGATATATATAATATCATGATGACTGCCTTGCGTACCATATATGATACTCAATGCAGTAACCTTCTTTAATAAAATTTAATTACTGACAATTAGTAATAAGTATAACATACAGCTGTTTAAATATAGGCTATTATTGGCTTTAGAACTGTGTCAAATGGCCTTGATGTCGATGGGCCGTAAAAAAAATAATAATTTTTTGAAAAATATAAAGTATTGAATACTTCATGATTGCCAATATTTTCCAAGGGCACAGAAAGTGTACTAGCGAGAGTATTCACTGTGAGGTCCTAGAGACAACCCCCCCTCCCCCCCCCCCCTCCCCCCAAGTGGTAAAAATAAGTGTTGGACTGAGAGCCAGACCTATCAGGAAAGGCACAGGGATCGGCAATGCAAGCACCAAGGGGTTGTAAGGGACAAGCAAATACATACCACCCAAGTTTTCAGCTGGATTACAAATAATTTCCCATAAATTATGTTATGACCCCAAAAATATTGTAAATTTGAAACAAATAATTACTGAAATTAATTCTGCCATTGGTGTCAGCATTGCGGTAAGTGAAGATTCAAAGCAGGGACGGATGCTAAATGCAGCATCAGTGGATTAACGGGTTTTAGAGGATAAAGCGAATGAGGTCGTGAAAGGAATAGAAATTATTTGGTGGCGGGGGACGGGGGGGGGGGTGTATCCTCGTGGGCGAGTCCATCCAATCCCGTTGAGTGATTCACTTAACATCCTTGGGCACTGACCTATCCTGACACTTCTAGGGGCTACTTCTTCTTCAGGCTTTTCCGCTCGCTAAAACACACTCCCAATCGCATTAAATCAGAATGGGCTTGTAAACCAGTCAGCTATCTCATTTAGATCCGCTGTTGAATTTCAAAGTACTTTTTTCCCCTTTCTCGTTTAAGGTCTTTATCGCTGGCCGAATCTATTCTATTGAAAAGTCTGTGTCACTTAAAAGGTTCAATGGACGCCCACAGAATGTCAGTAAGAGTCGGGGATTGAACGAACTCATGGGAGGACAGATACTCACTTAACAACTCTCTTCAACGGGATTTCCTTTGTAGGAGGAAAACTCGGATTATGACGTCGACTCGGTGAATCGACCTCACAACTGCAGGCGTTTTGTACAAAATCATCAAGATTAAGACAAAAAAATCTATATTTGGAACGTTTCGGCATACTCTTTGGCAGCCTTCTTCAGCAACAAATGACTATGGGGAGGTAGGAAGACCAACACGACGTTTAGGCGAACGTGGATAAATCAGTCTCACTCTTTCATGGTCCCCTAAGCGTTATCGTATTCTTTCTCCACCACCTAGGCTTAAAAAGGCTTCCAAAGAACATGCAGAAACGTCCTAAATGTAGGGAAAAGGTAGGGATTGTCGGGGTTCGGTCTTCACTTGTTAATAAAACTACATTTTTCAAGTGAAAATGGTTTATTGTTGCCGACGTTTTGGCTACAGATTTTTCTGAAAACCTGACGTTTTCTCTTATCCAAATCCCAACCACTCCTTGACATCTTATCACCACAACGGCTAACTACCTGCATATCATCGTTATTATTGACGTATGGCGCAGGTAATACTATCTTGATATGGCTTTAGCCAGACGCATGGTGGCAGTACTGCACCAAACAAGAAAATAAGGACACATGCCTCAACACAAAAATGTATGCTATTTTCCATAGCACCGCTTTCGGAGTCTGAAGCTCCTGCTTCACTTCCTCTGGTATGTCACTAACGGCGATTCATATTTCATCTCCCGTTCTTTCTACAATTTTTATAGTCCTTTCTATAACCGTTTTATGAAAAATCGTTTATTTATATATATTTGCACAATCGGTATTTTCGGTCTGAAACGTGTAGATTTTTCAAAGACGCCAATGCCCGCTCTTGGGTGATAAGCCACTCGGCGTCGAGCCTCCCAATAACGATAAGTTGTAAGATGGTGATCCATTTCGAGACAGATGGCGATGTCTTCACATTCATATTACCATCGTGACAGAGCAGGTGTCGTGTTCTTCCAAGCCAAAGCGGTGTCGGCAGTCGACAATTTGCCACTGCGGTTGGCCTGTCGGTGGTTGACGGCGGGGGACCGATATTGTGAAGTGGGCACTTTACACTGCTAGGCTTCCTTATGGTTTCTTGGTGTGGGGCATGATGGTAAAATTAATAAGGTGTTTGGCATGAATTGTGTCCATTTTTCGTTGATGCATTTGTGTCCCCCATTCAGCAAGATCTTCTGCTTTTCTTTGCCTGTTATACCAAGGTGGCTTGGGACCCATTGAATACTGGAAGCCCAGTTGCAATGCTGGTGGTGTGAGTGCTTCTCGGCAATGCTTTACAAAGTCAGTTGGGGAGTTTTCTTCTATTATGATTAGTGATGCTTGGGAGTCGATGAAAAAGTCAGCACGCTGGTAGTGTGCTTCGGACCTGCATTGGGCGAGTGCCTCGTCACCTAATTGTACTGTTGTTATGTTTCCATCAAAATTACTCGCATATACACCAACTCCTCGGGTTATTGTAACCATAAAATGAATACCATAAATTTAATCATTTGAAAATATAATTTTAAATTACCCTTTTACACTGTGTTTTGTACAAATTTAATTTAATTTTAAATATTACATTATTTCAATAGTATATGTTCATCTTGTAAGGAAAATATGTAAGCAGTGTAATTTCTTTTGGAGCATAACTCTGATATTTATCAAACCTTTAGCCAACCCATTCACCGCCCCCATTTTATTTATTGTTTGAAAATAATGATTTTTGAATTAAGTGATTGAAATATTCTTTGTAGAGAACTACAATAAGGGATTTGAGGAATGACTCAATAGAGAAATACCCTGCTCAAGAGAGAGGAAGGAGTACAGGTTGGCAGATTAAAGCGATCCCTCGAGAGCCGTGCAAATATAAACGGACCTGGAAGTGTATTAGGAGTTGATACTAATCTAATGGATACACAGAAGAGGTGAATGAAGAACGAATCACTTCCCTAGATTGAACGGGTGCGGAGAACCTGGGTTAATTCCTAACCCGGTTCTATCTCTTTCTATCTTCCCTCGCTAATCCAATGGCCTGCCTTTCGGATTAGAGTCCTATAATCGGATCCTTTATTTGGATTTTTATTCTATATATTCACTAGTATTTTATCTACCTATATGATATGTTGTTAGGACAATTTTAAATAATAATTATAATTATTATTAATTATCCCTTTAACGCACAGAGGGACGTATATGTTTCACTTAAATCCTCTGCCTGTGCAAACTTGTGAAGGGGTACAGAAATTAGTAAGATCTATCAGAGGGACATATATGGCCCATCCTATTACTTGGAACCATATTTGTTTCAATACAATAAGTACTGATTGGCAGGTGTTTCTCAATGTCCTAAAATAAATAATAAAAACCTGTTATATAATAAAACGTTTTGTGCCTTAAAGAGTACCAATATGAATTGCATATAAATATTACAATGAGCATGAAATATTTAAATTAATCATAGGTTCAATTTTTAATTTATTATAATAAAGTATATTTCATTTAAAACTTTTGTTTTATTATTATTGAGTATATTTTTATTACAACAGTTTGTTTCATTCTCTTTTCTTAGATCAATTGATTATTTATTTTTTGCAAATAAATATTATTTATAATATTCTATCTAGCGATTACTACTAATTGCCTTGGGCCCACAACTTCTTGTTTGATATTATCCAATATGTCACATTTAAAAATATGCTTTTTGTGTAATTTCGTTCTCATTATACAAAGATTTGTCCGTCATGAGTCCAACCTCAATAGCTACTTTCCTTCGGAGGAAAGTGCTAAAAAAGAGCCTTTGGGGGGGGGGGGGGATATATTTCAACACTATTTTTTTCCGAAATATCTTTCTCAAAATTCCCTTCAACTAGGAAAAGCCCAACTCAAATCAGTTAGTGTCCCAAGTAAAAATTTATTGAGCTGAGATGGGCCGCACTTATCAATATAAATCAACAAATATTTTATTAACAACATTTTTTATTTATTTATTTATTTATTTTACGGCGCATCTACATCTAGGTCATTAGCGCCGACATCCAGGGTGCAGCGAGGAATTTTACCAGCGAGCCGTGGGATGATAAAATTCCTGCCGGAAGTTGGGAATCGAACCCACCATCTCCCGCTTATGAATCCAAGGCGCTAACCACTAGACCACGGGAGACCCCAACAACATTTTATAAAACAACATTCAAAATATGTTATTACTTTACAATTGGCGGGATCGGGGCAAAATAGTGCCAAGCAACATTATTAACGAAACATAACTGTAGCTGTAATATGTTGGATATTATGTGGGACTATCTGTTGAAATGGTTTGGGGCAGTAAGAGTAAGTAGCATACAGAGCTTGTAGCCATATTTTAGTAGCATTTACACCATAGACTGATAGTCCCACACAATATCAAGCATAAGCAGCTACAGTAAGGTTTTGTTAAAAATGTTGCTTGGCACTATTTTGCCCCGACCCCTTCAATTAATGTAACACTTGTTTCTGTATTTTATTTGAGATTTTTTTTTTGTTATCAATGGATAATTTAGTCGGTTCACATTTTCGTTTTAACCTTCTGTAGTCCAAAAGTCTAAATTAATATAGGCAGCTGGGAACTTCAATTGGGCTGCGAAAAGTCTTCAAATGGGCAGCGGGTTGGCCATGCCTCAAGTAGAACTTTAATTGTATTTTTCGTTTCTTTATCTCTGTTCAAGATACAGTGGTTTAATAAATTAAAGTCAAGCTGCACAATAACAACTCCAAAACATTATAATTCCGCAGAAATCGCTAGTAAAATACTTGGGACTAGACAAACGCTTAACTTGGAAGCCACACATAACACAGAAAAGACAGGAACTAAACAGACGTTTTAGACTTTTATCACGCTTATTGGACAAACCCTCCATAATGACTTCAATATCCCCTTTATCCAATCCCTGACCAAATCAGTCTATCAGAAGTTCCATTTCAATCTCCCTGGCCATCGAAATCCTTTGATAAACTCTCTATCCTTCTTCCACAATCCTCATGGAAGGCAGAAGCGGAGGTGGCCTAGATACAATTTACTTTAACATCTGCAGTGCACAAAATGTGTTATATTTTAGTAGCATTTATATCATAGACTGATAGTCCCACACAATATCAAGCATAAGCAGCTACAGTAAGGTTTTGTTGAAAATGTTGCTTGGCACTATTTTGCCCCGACCCCTTCAATTAATGTAACACTTGTTTCTGTATTTTATTTGAGATTTTTTTTTTGTTATCAACGGATAATTTAGTCGGTTCACATTTTCGTTTTAACCTTCTGTAGTCCAAAAGTCTAAATTAATATAGGCAGCTAGGAACTTCAATTGAGCTTCGAAAAGTATTCAAATGGGCAGCGGGTTGGCCATGCCTCAAGTAGAACTTTAATTGTATTTTTTGTTTTGTGGAAAGTTTGAGGGGAAAATATTCCAATATTTTGAGAATTAATGTAAACAATTTATTATAAATAGTATATCTATAAATTTATTTGTATGGAGACTGAAATAAATTATTTTGTAATAAAGTGCTATGATAAAAAAAAAAAATGTATGTATTTATTGTATTTGTTGCGTAATTCCACAAATATATTACAGAGGACTAAAATATAACAGAGGAAAGTGCTCAATGCAGCTCCTTTGTAACCTAATTATATAATTAATTATTTAAGGTTTTCCCTACGTCGGCGTTCTAATTCTGATGACAGGACATGAAATCATCTGACCAGCATTTTAATTAACGATTATCTTTTTACTAATATCGTAACACATAACTACGAAAGCCCCTAATTGACATCGGATAGATTAGTCATTGCTGAGTAAGTTCGACCGACAGGAGGGGCTTTGTGGTAATCTCTTGTTGAGTACATCCTATCGACTTGTTGATGGATTAACTCTACGCTGTCGTAATAGATTTCGCGCCAATAAACCACATGTTGGTACAGCTGTCAATCGTATTGGCATTACTGAATTGCAGGAGATTGTTCTATATAAACAATATAGAAAATCTTGTACAAGATAGATACTATAGTCGGAGAGCTGGTAACGCACTTTTCATGAAGCGTTTTATGCACCTTGGAATTATGCTATAATGCACCTATGGGGTAGATAAGAAGGTAAATATGTGTTGGCTAGACTTACCGTGGAACACCAGATACTGTCCATAGGGGAAAGGTGCAAAGAAATATTGCCCAAAAATAGTGTTTTATTCAGAAGCCAACTATTATTAATGAAAAAAAAATGCAAATTAATGCAATTTCAGAAAAATAATAAATAAGGCAGAAACTTTTAAAGGGTTTAAAACGTAAATAAAAAAAAAACAACCAAAGTACATACTTTTTTTAAAAATGAAATGAAGTGCTTTATTCACGCTGCGATTTAAAAAGCGTCTGCTATAAACATAATTGAAAATAATTACAAAAGGGCAGACACTTTGTGGGGTTTAATTACCAAGAAACATGAAAATAAATGTTGCCTATGATAGACTGTAATACACTGCGTGTAACCGTAAGAGTGAATGAGAACACCGCGCAATTGCGGTTATTCTGTGCGCTCTCATTGGTTCTTCCTTGCATTATCTTGTACAGCTGTCCCGGTTTAAATGGCAGCGTGAAAAACCTCTCATTTAATATTACAATATAAACAACTTTTTGTTTACATGTTATCCCCCTTCAAAGTGTCTGCCTTATTTATTATTCATTGTAAAATTGTCTTAATTTTACATTAGAGATAGTTGGCTTCTGAATAAAACACTATTTTTGGCCAATATTTTTTTGCAAAGTTGTTCTACATTTTATTACCGTTTATTTAAAAAAAAAATGCATTGAAATCCATGTAGAGTCTGTAGACCTTTTTGAAACACAATATTTAGGTTGGCACCAATTTGCTTCGTCGGCCCGAAATCGGTCTAGAAACAAACAAGTCTGAACGGCCGTCTGAGAATCGGTGGCCATCGGATCGGATCGGGTCCAATGTAGGTGCCCCTAAGGTAGTTTTCTCTCAGCTTTTTTTCATTCTCTGAGTAATTTTAGAGGGAAAGAAGGACGAAATTGACATGAAAACTATACCTGAAAGCGTCTAAATTCGGAGGACGAAGAAAAAAAAATTGAGCCGATGTTGAGTTCGCCCTACTTATCCGCAACGCCTCAGTTCGGCCATGAAATTGAGTTAAGAATGTTCATAAAGCTTAATTAATTTGGGGTTAATTGTGTTTAATTTTCCATAACTGAAGGCTTATTAATTTGGCCGAGATGTAATTGCCCTCGACTGGTATATTTGCACCAGCCTCGCCTACCTTTATTTGCTCCTAGCCTACCTAAATTCGGCGGTACAAATATTTCTCCTGTATTAGTACAAAGGTTCGCTCCTCGTCACTTTGTGTAATTTGCTGTTTCCTTTTAGTAATTAGTTAGAACAAAGCCTTGTAATTAATTAAGGGGACGAACAAATAGGGCGCCCTCAAACCCTTCCATGCTTCTAATTTTTTTTTTATAATTGGAGAATGAGTGATTAAAATCTTCACTAGGTAATGAGTTAAATAAATGTAGTAATTGAGGTCGCACTCATGAGAGAATTTCTGAAGATACCAGATCCGATAATGAACCCCGTTAAAAACCTCTCTCTCTCTCTCTCTCTCTCTCTCTATATATATATATATATATATATATATATTATATATATATATATATATATATATATATATATATATATATATATATATATATATATATATATATTTGAATTCGGCCTCCCTGACCGTCCCTAGGCCAACCCAGCCTTTAATTAATTTAATAATGGGTACCTTGGTTGGTGCTAATGACTCTAGCAGTCGAAGCAGCCAAGGGGGAAATCAGGCGGCCGGAGCATAGACTGACCACACTATTTCCCTAGTGCGCCGTATGGTCATGAATCAGATACCTCTATAGTATCTGCCCCTCAGGGCCCTCGTGGCCTGTTACGGGACTGATTATATATATATATATATATATATATATATATATATATATATTTCTTTGTGTATATAAGACATTTTCTTTTGTACAACTATATTATCTGCTTGCCCTACATGTTTCGTGGCCTTCATGTCACCTCCTCAGGGGGCCAATATATACTCTGTCAGACTCGGACACCCTGTATAAACATTTATAATATAACCATATTATTTTCCTCCTTCTCTACTCCCTCTTTATCTAAATGTATTCCTAGGAGCAAGTAATATAAACATGCTACTCATTTACTTATCCGAATTAGATAGCTCTATCGAGACTAGCATAAAATAGTCTTTGTAGGAACTTTAATAAGAATTCGAATAGATGCCCTACACTTTAACGATTTCTCAACCTGTTTCGTTATATGTAAGAAAATATGCGGCGATCTCCGAAGAAATCCCTAAAAATGTGTTTATGGAAGCATAATGGTAAAGTGGTAAAATCTACGATTTTTTTCGGGCGAATACTTTTGCCAGGAAAACCTTGTCTGTTTTCGTATACGGCTGAGCTTGACCTTTTGTTTGAGATTTTTGTAGTATTTTTGTAGTACATTTTTTGAGTCAGAAAAATGCCTACATGTATATATACAAATTTTAAACACCATAATATTAGTCAACTATGAGTTCCAAAAAATGAAAGTTCTGGCATGAATTATTTTCATCGTTTTGACGTCGTTTGCGGGTTTCCTACCTATGGAGTATGGGAGGAAACTCGCTAAATGAGGGACACTCAAAATAAAATGAATATACACCATTCTGTAAATAAATCCACATCTATTAAAATATAACCCATTTGCTTGGGAGCTACAATTAGTCAGCCTCGAGACCAGCTGATATTTAAACCAGTCCATCCCCTCCCTAGAGCTGTGTATTATGAATGGAGGGACCCAGTAGCTGGGTTACACACCTATCTACAACCTCTATACACACCTACCACTATCTTAACCCTTTCACTGCTAGGCAAAGCTTTGTAGCAACCAGTGCACAACAATTAACAAACTAGCAAATCCTTCATCAAATTTTGGAATATCTTAGAGAAATTACTGAAGTTCTGTATCTCTGTTCAAGATACAGTGGTTTAATAAATTAAAGTCAAGCTGCACAATAACAACTCTAAAACATTATAATTCCGCAGAAGTCGCAACTAAAATACTTGGGACTAGACAAACGCTTAACTTGGAAGGCACACATAACACAGAAAAGACAGGAACTAACCAGACGTTCTAGACTTTTATTACGCTTATTGGACAAACGCTCGAAACTTTCATTGACCAACAAACGACTTACATACAATACCATCCTACGACCAACATGGACTTATGGACTAGAACTATGGGGTTCCACTAAACCTTCCAATTCCTACAGAATACAAACAATGCAATCCAAAATCCTTGGAAGAATATCCAATGCTCCTTACTGTGTTTCGAACCTAACCCTGCATAATGACTTCAATATCCCCTTTATCCAATCCCTGGACTAATCAATCAGAAGTTCTATTCCAATCTCCCTGGCCATCCAAATCCTTTGATAAATTCTCTATCCTCGTTCCACAATCCTCATAGAAGGCTGAAGCGGAGGTGGCCTAGATACAATATACTTTAACATCTGCAGTGCACAAAATGTGTTATATTTTCTTTTAAATGTTTACAGCTGTTTCAATTTTTTCCTAAAATGTAATATTCTTGTGGATTATGTAATTGTACATATTCCCACATCATGCCTCACAAAGTCATTGTAACAGAACTAGGAATATGTAAATCATATTGTTGTAATTATTAAAAAAAAAAATGACTGCTTTAGGGGTACTCAATCTTAGCCCATAACGATTCTTAATATAGTTAAAATCATAAATAAATAGTACCTATTGAATAATAAATACAATTCTACGTACCTAAAATAAACAGAATTTTAATACAAATTTGCATAATTATTATCTTATTATTATTAAATCTTTGCCCCTTATAACAACATTTTTAAGTTTGGGATATGTCCACTTACATCTACGTGTTTTGTCCTCCTTATTAATTTAATTTAAGAGATACGAATTCATTGACAGACAGAATGGAACAAAATTAGCGACGATAAACTGCGATAAATTAAACAGACAGTACAAGAATGACCATACAGTAAGGGTGGGTTTATACTTGCTAGTTATTGCAGGATATTTATATCAGAGAGAAATTGCGACTAATGAAAACCCATGTAAAATGTATGTCTGCAATAAATTCTACCATGAGCAATTTATTGCAGACATACATTTTACATGGGTTTTCAGTAGTCGCGATTTCTATCTGATATAAATATCCTGCAATAACTAGCAAGTGTAAACCCACCCTTACTTACTATTAGGGTGGGTTTACACTTGCCAGTTATTGCAGGAAATTTATATCAGAGAGAAATTGCGACTATTGAAACCCCATGTAAAATGTATGTCTGCAATAAATTGCTCATGGTAGAATTTATTGCAGACATACATTTTACATGGGGTTTCAATAGTCGCAATTTCTCTCTGATATAAATATCCTGCAATAACTAGCAAGTGTAAACCCACCCTAACAGTAGAGAAAAGGTAGTTTTAATCTGACTCCGTATTGGCCATTCTCTACTTACTCACGGACACCTAATGACCAAAAGAGACGTACCGATATGAAGATAATGTAACGAGCTACTGACCGTAAGACATTTACTTACAGACTGCAGAGGACGAGAACATTTACACATACCTACCGACCTTACAGTACTTCTGCCTGATGGTAGCCATTACTTGGAAACAATATTTAAATACTTACATAATATAGGGGAATATCACAAAATGTCACTAAAATACACTTTTGCTTGAATTATTATTAATTTTGTATTTTATTTTATTTATTTTTTACAGTTTCTTTTTACATAAATTTATTTGTTTATAATATTTTATATTTTTATATTATTATAATTTATTCCTTATTCAGTTATTTTTTAGCACTTTCCTCCGAACGAAAGTAGCCATTGAGGTTGCACTCATGAGGGAATTTTTGAAAAATTTCTTCAAATCTTTATCGATCCTACCTAGTAAACACCGAAAATGACCCCCGTTAAATATATATATATATATATATATATATATATATATATATATATATATATATATATATATATATATATGCGCGTGTCTGTTAACACGATAGCGGCCAGAGTTTTTGTTTTTTCTTCACGACACGTAGTATATAGCGTTCAATTAGCAAACGGTTGAACGAGTTCGTTAACCACCAAAATCGGTCCACCGGACGGGGGGGTTTACTCCGAACCCAAAACACTAATTTGACCAGTTGACGAAACTTGGTATTTGTAGTGGTAATCTAGAGAGAAAAGTGAGATGTAAAAATAAACTAAATCGGTTCATTAGAAGGGGGGGTTTACTCCGGACCCACAATACCAATTTGCCACTACCAGCCGTGATTTTTGTTATATTTCGACGAAACTTGGTATTTGTAGTCGTAATCTAGAGAGAAAAGTGAGATGTAAAAATAAACTAAATCGGTTCATTAGAAGGGGGGGGGGGTTACTTCGGACCCACAATACCAATTCTCCACTACCAGCCGTGATTTTTGTTATATTTCGACGAAACATGGTATTTGTAGTAGTAATCTAAAGAGAAAAGTGAGATGTAAAAATAAACTAAATCGGTTCATTAGAAGGGGGGGGATTACTTCGGACCCACAATACCAATTCGTCACTACCAGCCGTGATTTTTCTTATATTTCGACGAAACTTGGTATTTGTAGTAGTAATCTAGAGAGAAAAGTGAGATGTAAAAATAAACTAAATCGGTAGATTAGAAGTGGGGGGGTGGGGGGATTACTTCGGGCCCACAATACCAATTTGCCACTACCAGCCGTGATTTTTGTTATATTTCGACGAAACTTGGTATTTGTAGTGGTAATCTAGAGAGAAAAGTGAGATGTAAAAATAAACTAAATCGGTTCATTAGAAGGGAGGGGGGGTTACTTCGGACCCACAATGCCAATTTGCCACTACCAGCCGTGATTTTTGTTATATTTCGACGAAACTTGGTATTTGTTGTGGTAATCTAGAGAGAAAAGTGAGATGTAAAAATAAACTAAATCGGTTCATTAGAAGGGGGGGGGGGGGTTACTTCGAACCCAAAATACCAATTTGCCACTACCAGCCGTGATTTTTGTTATATTTCGACGAAACTTGGTATTTGTAGTAGTAATCTAGAGAGAAAAGTGAGATGTAAAAATAAACTAAATCGGTTCATTAGAAGGGGGGGGGGTTACTTCGGACCCACAATACCAATTCGCCACTACCAGCCGTGATTTTTGTTATATTTCGACGAAACTTGGTATTTTTAGTGGTAATCTAGAGAGAAAAGTAAGATGTAAAAATAAACTAAATCGGTTCATTAGAAGGGGGGGGGGGGTTTACTCCTGACCAACAATACCAATTCGCCACTACCAGCCGTGATTTTTGTTATATTTCGACGAAACTTGGTATTGGTAGTGGTAATCTAGAGAGAAAAGTGAGATGTAAAAATAAACTAAATCGGTTCATTAGAAGGGGGGGGGGGGGTTTACTCCGGACCCACAATACCAACTTGCCACTACCAGCCGTGATTTTTGTTATATTTCGACGAAACTTGGTATTTGTAGTGGTAATCTAGAGAGAAAAGTGAGATGTAAAAATAAACTAAATCGGTCATTAGAAGGGGGGGGGGTTACTTCGGACCCACAATACCAATTTGCCACTACCAGCCGTGATTTTTGTTATATTTCGACGAAACTTGGTATTTGTAGTGGTAATCTAGAGAGAAAAGTGAGATGTAAATATAAACTAAATCGGTTAATTAGGAGGGGGGGGGGTTTACTCCGGACCCAAATTACTAATATACTCATACCGGTCGTAATTTCTGCTGTATTGTAACGAAACGCGGTATACGTCTTGGGTAGCTCATGGGGAAAAACTGTAAAAATGAGCTAAATCGGTCAATCGGAAAGGGGGTTTTACTTTGTAATATATTTCAATAGAATTAGCTTGCCAGACGTAGGTTCGCAAGGAGCGCTATCTCCCACTAGAGGGGCTGTATCCTGTTCCTGCGTCAGATCAAAAGACGAAAATATGAAGTTTTTAGTATTTATTATGTAGTGTAGTAAACATAACTCTGGAAGCAAATTAATAATTGAACAGTTACTCATTACAAAATTAAAATAGAACTATTCATGTGTTTATTTTATTTATGTAGGATATTTTAAGCAAATTGTTCTGGAAACCAGTCTACACAACCCAAATTCTAAGGAAAGTGCTTAGTTATGCAGCTCCTGCGTGACGGACTTTTTTAAAACTTCGCTGCGGAGAAGCAATAAAAATAAATATATGATAATAATTATTTTCTGAATATTTTGGAAATAGCTGAACAATACAACAACAACAATAGACTTTTCTTTGTTATTTATTTGTGTGTTCCCTGCACGTGGATAGAATTTTGTGGTAATCATGCAGAATATATGGGTGGAATTATGTAGCCATCGGAGTAGAAAGAATTCGCAGAGTATTTGAAATATAAATCTGTTTATCCATGTTCTCTCTATTTCTCTTCGTGTTTGTTTGACTCCTTTATGTAATGGGTTTAATTTTTAAGAAACTGTATTTAACAATAGTATTGTCTTTCTAATATTTTATATTATTTTGTTTCAGGTAAGAGTAAATCAGTGTATTCTTCTCTTGAATGAGTAAGTAAGCTATTATGGACATAACATACAATAATATTATGTAATGTAACACATTTTAGTACATTCTCATTTACTCTAGATATTATAGAACCGAAGAAACATCTATACGCTTAATTTATGATTTTTTTTTATTTAATTATTTTTTTAAGGCACTTCAACCACTAGGGTCATTGGTGCCTGTATAAACTTAAATATTCCAAAGAATGTACTGTTATAGTCAAAACATTTATTCAAATCAATATATGTATGTTTATTAATTAATTTTAAATAGAGAATATAACGTAAGGATTAAAAATGGTTGAAAAATACTTAAAAATGTAATTTCAAACGCACACTCTGAGTAACACCCACACCACACACACACACACACACACACACACACACACACACACACACACACACACACACACACACACACACACACACACACACACACACACACACACACACACACACACACACACGCACGCGCAGGCGTACACACCCATCCACAACTATTTTCTAGTTCTACGTTCTCTTTTAATTTCAATTATCATTTATATTTTTGTAAACAGATTTGTAGCTCTAAGGAAAGTCAATGTTCTCTGAGACAATTCATGGTCGTCTCCAAGTATATCAAAGAGAGTACCATGAATGTCCAGTTGATTTCGAATCTCCTCGTAGGCTATACAGTCCGTGAAAATATGTTTAATGGTGAGATCTTCACCACATACTGTACATTATGAATGTTTACTAAAGGAAGTATAAGCACAAAATTAAAATAACAAATATGCCCAAATGATATGTATTTAAATCAAAAACAGATAAATAACCATGTCATTTTACGTTCAAATTTTTTTCATTATTATTGCATTATAAAACTAAGACCTGAATCCTTTCTAAATATACCCTGTTATTATAAATTAAAATTATCCGTGAAACTGAAAGCATTATAAACAGTTAGGGATTAGTTGGAATTCGGCTAGGAAACATCAAGAAGAATTTTCTAAAAATCTATATTCTGGACGTTTCTGGTACTCTTTGGTGATCTTCGTCAGCTAAATAGCAAACACAAATGCAGAATTACAAACCAGAATAATTAAAACAGTATTATATACTAAAACGTATTGTTTTATTGGTTTGATCATTCTGGTTTGCAATTCAGCATTCAGAGTTTTGCCTTTCAGCTGACGAAGGCTACCGAAGAGTAGCCGAAACGTCCAGAATATAGATTTTTACAAAATTCTTCTTGATGTTTTCCTAGCTGAATCCCAAATATTCCCTGACTGCTTAAGACCTCAACGGCTAACTACCTCACATCATATTCCCTGACTGCTTACGACCTCAACGGCTAACTACCTCACATCATATTCCCTGACTGCTTAAGACCTCAACGGCTAACTACCTCACATCATATTCCCTGACTGCTTAAGACCTCAACGGCTAACTACCTCACATCATATTCCCTGACTGCTTAAGACCTCAACGGCTAACTACCTCACATCATATTCCCTGACTGCTTAAGACCTCAACGGCTAACTACCTCACATCATATTCCCTGACTGCTTAAGACCTCAACGGCTAACTACCACACATCATATTCCCTGACTGCTTAAGACCTCAACGGCTAACTACCTCACATCATATTCCCTGACTGCTTAAGACCTCAACGGCTAACTACCTCACATCATATTCCCTGACTGCTTAAGACCTCAACGGCTAACTACCTCACATCATATTCCCTGACTGCTTAAGACCTCAACGGCTAACTACCTCACATCATATTCCCTGACTGCTTAAGGCCTCAACGGCTAACTACCTCACATCATATTCTCTGACTGCTTAAGACCTCAACGGCTAACTACCTCACATCATATTCCCTGACTGCTTAAGACCTCAACGGCTAACTACCTCACATCATATTCCCTGACTGCTTACGACCTCAACGGCTAACTACCTCACATCATATTCCCTGACTGCTTAAGACCTCAACGGCTAACTACCTCACATCATATTCCCTGACTGCTTAAGACCTCAACGGCTAACTACCTCACATCATATTCCCTGACTGCTTAAGACCTCAACGGCTAACTACCTCACATCATATTCCCTGACTGCTTAAGACCTCAACGGCTAACTACCTCACATCATATTCCCTGACTGCTTAAGACCTCAACGGCTAACTACCTCACATCATATTCTCTGACTGCTTAAGACCTCAACGGCTAACTACCTCACATCATTATTTATTCATCGTATTTATTTATTATATTTATACATTTATATTTCAAGGGGATGCCTATTTTAACTAATAAACTTATTCAGGGATTTTTGGTGAATCCATTGCTGTTTACTATGGACGTTTTGTTTAAAAAATATCGTTTTTCTTAGGGAAGATGGAACCCCTCCCCCAGTCAAAACTATAAAAAACCCCTGTGTAGTTGCTGTCCCTCATACATTCAACCATGGTTACCTAAGTTGTTCTCGAGGTCTTCCTCCCTCCCCCCCCCCCTAGGCATTCTCTAGTGGTACGTGTCTATATATTAATTATTATAAATTGTATTCACTTATAGAATAGATTGTTTTTTCTCACTATATGAAAAATGTTCCTTTTTTGTACTGATTAGTTTTTTGTACTGTTTATTTACTACTTTCTACATGCTGTTTACTTTCCAAATACCGTATTTTCATTGTTTAAAAATAATATTGGTTAAAATTTATTGTCTTGATGTTTATACTACACTCATTTCTGCCTGTTTATTACTTAGAAATTGTATATTTATTTTTTTTACTTATAAGTTGTATTTTTTAGCTGAAGAAGGCTGCCAATGTGCATTATCAAGTAGCCAAAACGTCCAAATACAGATTTCTTCCTGAAAGTCTGACGTTTTTCTCCTAGCCGAATCAAAACTATACCTTGTCTTCGTTTTTCTTAGGGGTTTAGCTTTAACGGAAATCTAGATTGTCATGGCATTAAAAATGTTTACCTCTGCATGTTTAATGTAATAACAATAATAAATTTGTTTATAAATTTAAGGCTACATGTTTAACATAATCGTAATAATAAAAATGTTTTATAAATTTAAGGCTATATCTGATTTATCAGTCTCATGTTCCACTTTAAAAGGTATATGTACATAATTTATTAGACAAAACTTAATCGATCTAAATGAATGTAGTCACTTCCTTCACAGGTTTTATTTCGGGCACTGATTGCTTTGGACAGCTTCTGTAACCATCTTCAGAGCTATAGTCTGTTCATAAAGAAGTTTGTTTACAAAATGCTAAACGAAAATTTGATAAACTTCTAATTGAGACATCTATAAGGTGCCATGTGGTTGAGTTATATCTTCAAACGTAACCTAAAAAAAAAAAAAAAATAATAATAATAAAAAAATTAAGACTATAATAAAAATAGGAACAAGTTTGAAACAAAATATTAATTGTTTTTATAAAATACTTTCCGAACTACACTACCAATGAACATGGTGTAAAAACACGAAAAAACGGCTCATTTCAGTTTCTGGTATCCCAATTCTTTGCAATTATATTTTCATAGTTTAACATATCGTCATTAAATTGTTTATTATTATTCAACAATATGTTAGTAGATGTAGCCTAAAAATAAACGTGTTTTTATTCAATAAAATGCTTTTGACAACTTTGACATTTTGATATGACAGCGACGATATGTTTTCTGAGGTTGGAGTATAACGAAGTAAAATATAATTATTGTCTGACAAAATAAACAAAAAAAGAAAATGACATATTCATTCGTGGAATAGTTTCCGCTAGGAAAGTTTTATTAAAACAAACCACACAACTTTAGCAGACCTCGTATTCAATTCAAACCTGCTAAGTCCATAATGAACAAATTAGCGGAGGCCCAAACTTTCAGGAGAGTAAATTGAAAGTAGGGTTATTGTTCTTGTTTTTTTCTCCGCCATTACTTTTCCTCATAAAGTCTTAATTACTTGTAGTCCGAGAGCCAGCAACGCACTTTTCATGAAGTGTTTTATGCACCCTGAAATTTTGCTATATTGTACCTCTTGGGTAGATAAGAAGGTATATATGTGTTTCCTGGACATACCTTGGTGCACCAGGTACTGCGTATAGGGGAAAGGTGCAAAACAATATTGCCTAAAAGTAGAAAAAAATAGAGTTTTATTCAGAAGCCAACTATCTTTAATGTAAAATTAAGACAATTTTACAATGAATAATAAATATGGCAGGCACTTTTAAGGGGTATAACACGTAAAAAAAAAAATAATTGTTTTTATTCTAATATAAAATGAGAGTTTTATTTTCGCTTCCATTAAAACCGGAACAGCTGTACAAGATCATGTGAGCAAGAACCAATGAGAGCACAGAAAACAACCAACACTGCGCAGTCGTGTCATACACTCTTACGGTTACGCGCAGTGTATTCCAGTCTATCATAAGCAACATTTATTTTCATGTTTTCTGATAATTAAACCCCACAAAAGTGTCTGCTCTTTTGCAATTATTTTCAAATATGTTTATTGAAGACGCTGTTTAAATCGCAGCCTGAATAAAGCACTTCATTTAATATTAAAAATAAAAACTAGGTACTTAGTTTTTTTATTATTATTATCATTTTAACCCCATTAAAAGTGCCTGCCTTATTTATTATAAATTTGAAAATTGCCTTAATTTGCCATTTATTTCATTAATAATAGTTGGCTTTTGAATAAAACTCTACTTTTAGGCAATATTGTTTTGCACCTTTCCCCTATGCGCAGTACCTGGTGCACCAAGGTATGTCCAGGAAACACATATATACCTTCTTGTCTACCTAAGAGGTATATTATAGCAAAATTTCAAGGTGCATAAAACACTTCATGAAAAGTGCGTTGCTGGCTCTCGGTCTATTGGTTATTATATTAAAAAAACTTAGTAACTAATAATTTTAGGTGAATGATTTGAAAACAAATTTTAGCCAGATATAAAACAGGTAATCCTTTATGAACTTTAACTTTACCCAATGGACAACATTTTTAAGAGCATTCCATAAGGTATGAACTAATTTTTGAAACGACAAATAAATAACACAAAATAAAAGAATAAAAATAATGCGTTTTCATATAGATATCCTGAATTGGAGGGAATCCTTTTACTACATCGACCAGATGTTAAAATTTGCATACATGCAATGTACATATTGTACACGCATACAGGTCACGGAAAAGCCTCTACGGTTCCTTCTGCTCATAGGAATTTTATTTTAGAGCTCATGTTTCGGGTCTCCCCGTGGCCTAGTGGTTGATTGATGCCTTGGATTCTCATGGGGGAGATGGAAGGTTCGAGTCCCACCTGTTGCAGGGATTTTTCTCATTTCACGGCTCGTTGAGAAAATTCCAAATTTCTTGCTGCACCATGGCCGTCGGCGCTAATGGCCTACATGTCGGTGCGTCTTTAAAAAAAAAAAAATCACTCATGTAAATTTTTGTTTCAAGTATTTTTGGTATTTGTCACTCACTGTGGTACCCACTTATGTCTTTTGGTTCTGTAAACGTTAAAATCTTAAATATAGTGACTGATGAGTTTTGTATTGCTCAAATATTTTGTTTACCCCGTTGTCATGCTTTTAATGTTTTCAGTTGGTGAGAGCATCTAATCTGTAAAGCGTATTTTACTTGAAGTCTTATTATATTTGTCCATTAAATTGAAATCGCATTTTTCTAAAAACAGCTCAAATGTTTGAAAATTCTTCTATGGTTATATATTTATATATATATGTTCTGTTTGCGCTCTATATATTGAAGTATTAATCAACATTAACATATCCTGGTAGAGTATTTTTTTTAACTTTATTGATAATTACAACAATATGCTATACATATTTCCAGTAATTTTGCTGGTTATGGAACAATAGCTTTGTGAGACATGATGTGGGAATATGTACAATTACACAACCCACTAGAATAATAAATTTTGAGCATTGCAGATGGCAAGTCATAACAAGTTGTCTCTAGGCCACCGCCGCTTCAGCCTTCTATGAGGATTTTGTAGATTATGGAAGGAGGATAGGGAGTTAATCAAAGGATTTGGATGGCCAGGGAGATTGGAATGAAACTTCTGATATACTGATTTGGCCAGGGATTGGATAAAGGGGATATTGAAATCATTATGCAGGGTTAGGTTGGAGACGTAGTAAGGAGCATTGGATATTTTTCGAAGGATTTTGGATTGCATTGTTTGTATTCTGTAGGAATTGGAAGGTTTAGTGGGACCCCATAGTTCTACTCCATAGGTCCATATTGGTCGGAGTATGGTATTGTATATAAGTCGTTTGTTTGTCAATGAAAGTTTTGAGTGTTTGTCCAGTAAGCGTGATAAAAGTCTTAGAGTATTAATGTTGATAATTTCAGTTATGTCGTTTTTCATATAAATATTTTATTTTTTTTATGTTTTATTTCGTTATTTTGTTTGCACCCTACATGTTTATAGAGCAAATCGCCAAGTTGCGGGCTCTAAAAATAAATAAATAGATCCCGAAGTTAACTTCCTAATAAACATTTTTCATTGTTTTCACTCATTTAATTTAGATATTCTGAGGAATGAAATCTTGAAAATATGTGGCTAAAATGAAATATTTTCTTTTAATTTAAAAAATAAAAAACAATATAAAAAGAAGAAAAAAATAAAAAGATAGATAAATTAAATTAAAACCAAATCCTAACATAAATATTAATAAAGAAAAGCACACCCTAATACCCTCATTGAAGAGCATTGATCTCTATTAATGTGACATGTTTGCATGAGGTTTTTCGACCTAAATATTTCAAACAATCATAATTTATTTTGTATTTTCTAATTTCTAGTAGTAAATACTTGCAATACAGATCCATTATTTCCATTGTTATATCATTATTAATTTTCTATTTACTTAATTTCCTTTAATCCAGTTTTTTAATATCATTTATATATTTTTTATGTCGACGAACTCAAGTCTCTCATAGTTAGTATATATATACATTTAGGTCAAATGCTGCTTTATATAACAATTTTTATTGTCAATCAAAGGGATAACTTTCTTCTTAATTCTAGGCTTTATAGTTAGATGAAATGAATTGTTAGTTTATTCACTGTTTTAAAGACTTTTAGTCAAATTAAGAGAATAAACCCCAAGGGATAATAAAACGTCTGAAGCTTCCAATCACTCTGTTGGCCTTTGTCCAGCTCAGACACAAACACATTCGTTGCTTTTCAATTATTTTTATCTTGTAATAAATTTGTTAGAACTTTCAATTTTATTGAATATAAAAGTTTAATGTTGTTGAAGCCGACTGTTGAGGAATAATAATTAAGTTTAATAATATAAAAATTTAAGATCGTGAATACAATAAAACTGATTACTTCAGATATATACAATTTACTACCAATTAGCGATATATATAAATATAAAAAAAATATACATATATATATATATATATATATATATATATATATATATATATATATAGTGCGAAGGCAGATTGAAAAGTTATTAGGTTGCTTATTTTGAGACATCAGTACTTAATAAAAGAAAAAATAGGATAACGTAAGGGATATGAATGCATATCACATTAGGACATTATTCAATAAATGTTTCATTCAGTAATCATTCAAATAATTTTTTATTGAATAAGAATAATTTATTCAGTCACTGATTAATTTTTTATTCTATGAATAACAGGGTTGGCTCATTATTCAAAAAATTTTTATTGAAAAAGAATTTATTCAGTTATTTATTGACTGTTTTTGTTCTATTTAATGAATAATTAATTATTTTTCGTTCTTCATTCATTATTTTTATGCATTTAAAATAATGTGGTTCATGGAACAACAAACTCAGATTCTTTACAACATCACATAAATAAATAATTTTCATTAAAATTAAGAAAAGGCTAAATGAACTTAATCATTTATAAGAAAAGATTGTTTAAAAAAATCTCTTGTATTTTACGAAAAATTCAAAACAAATAAATCAATTTCCCACAAAATATTGTTTTTTTCCGAATAAATCTTTTTAGTTCAATACAAATTTCCACCCAATAAATCATTGTTATTCAATAATAAATAAAAATAAAATGTTACGTTATTCATTGAATAGACTGAATAATTAACGAAAAATTATTCATTATTCTGAATGATTTATGCCCAAAATTGATACATTGTTATGTTTTACATTATATCTTTTTTTTTTATTTTTATTTATTTATTTTTTTACGGCGCATCAACAAATCTTGGCTATTAGCGCCGACATCCAGGGTGCAGCCAGGAATTTTCTCAGCGAGCCATGGGATGAGAAAATGTCTGGCGCCGGTGGGGATCGAACCCGCCATCTCCCGCTTATGAATCTAGCGCGCTAGCCACTAGACAACGGGTGACCCCTACATTATATCTTAATGCGTTTTCTTACTCCTGAAATGGAAACAACCCTATGCTTCATCGACCTGAAATCTTTTGAATTTACATACACGAAATGCGTTTAGCAGACATGCAAATGACCTAGATGTAGATGCGCCGTAAAAAAAAAAAAAAAAAAAAAAAAAAAAAAAAAAGCAGACATGCATGTATATAGATCACGTGAAGCCTCCACGGTTTTTTGTTCGATTCGATCATAGGAATTTTGATTTTATCACTTATGTTATTTTTCTTTTAAATGAATAAATAGACGTACAAGAACTTTCCAGAGGACTGTACCTACAGTTTATCTACTAAAATATATCTGTTCAATTTTATATGTATTCGATTATTTTCACGAGATATCTATGACTAGTTGATGTATAGAGATGTACCGGAATTTAGCTCATTTACAGTAGATTTAAATATAAACTGGTCGAAGAAATAAACATCGCTCAGAGAGAGATATCTATGACTAGTTGATGTGTAGAGATGTACTGGAATTTAGCTCATTTTCAGTAGATTTAAATATAAACTGGTTGAAGAAATAAACATCGCTCAGAGAGAGATATCTATGACTAGTTGATGTATAGAGATGTACCGGAATTTAGCTCATTTACAGTAGATTTAAATATAAACTGGTCGAAGAAATAAACATCGCTCAGAGAGAGATATCTATGACTAGTTGATGTGTAGAGATGTACTGGAATTTAGCTCATTTTCAGTAGATTTAAATATAAACTGGTTGAAGAAATAAACATTGCTCAGAGAGAGATATCTATGACTAGTTGATGTGTAGAGATGTACTGGAATTTAGCTCATTTACAGTAGATTTAAATATAAACTGGTTGAAGAAATAAACATTGCTCAGGGAGAGATATCTATGACTAGTTGATGTATAGAGATGTACCGGAATTTAGCTCATTTACAGTAGATTTAAATATAAACTGGTTCAAGAAATAAACATCGCTCAGGGAGAGATATCTATGACTAGTTGATGTATAGAGATGTACCGGAATTTAGCTCATTTACAGTAGATTTAAATATAAACTGGTCGAAGAAATAAACATCGCTCAGAGAGAGATATCTATGACTAGTTGATGTGTAGAGATGTACTGGAATTTAGCTCATTTTCAGTAGATTTAAATATAAACTGGTTGAAGAAATAAACATTGCTCAGAGAGAGATATCTATCACTAGTTGATGTGTAGAGATGTACTGGAATTTAGCTCATTTACAGTAGATTTAAATATAAACTGGTCGAAGAAATAAACATCGCTCAGATAGAGATATCTATGACTAGTTGATGTTTAGAGATGTACTGGAATTTAGCTCATTTACACTAGATTTAAATATAAACTGGTTGAAGAAATAAACATTGCTCAGGGAGAGATATCTATGACTAGTTGATGTGTAGAGATGTACTGGAATTTAGCTCATTTACAGTAGATTTAAATATAAACTGGTCGAAGAAATAAACATCGCTCAGAGAGAGATATCTATGACTAGTTGATGTTTAGAGATGTACTGGAATTTAGCTCATTTACAGTAGATTTAAATATAAACTGGTTGAAGAAATAAACATCGCTCAGGGAGAGATATCTATGACTAGTTGATGTGTAGAGATGTACTGGAATTTAGCTCATTTACAGTAGATTTAAATATAAACTGGTCGAAGAAATAAACATCGCTCAGGGAGAGATATCTATGACTAGTTGATGTGTAGAGATGTACTGGAATTTAGCTCATTTACAGTAGATTTAAATATAAACTGGTCGAAGAAATAAACATCGCTCAGGGAGAGATATCTATGACTAGTTGATGTGTAGAGATGTACTGGAATATAGCTCATTTACAGTAGATTTAAATATAAACTGGTCGAAGAAATTAACATCGCTCAGGGAGAGATATCTATGACTAGTTGATGTGTAGAGATGTACTGGAATTTAGCTCATTTTCAGTAGATTTAAATATAAACTGGTTGAAGAAATAAACATCGCTCAGGGAGAGATATCTATGACTAGTTGATGTGTAGAGATGTACTGGAATCTAGCTCATTTACAGTAGATTTAAATATAAACTGGTCGAAGAAATAAACATCGCTCAGGGAGAGATATCTATGACTAGTTGATGTTTAGAGATGTACTGGAATATATCTAATTTACAGTAGATTTAAATATAAACTGGTTGAAGAAATAAACATCGCTCAGGGAGAGATATCTATGACTAGTTGATGTGTAGAGATGTACTGGAATTTAGCTCATTTACAGTAGATTTAAATATAAACTGGTCGAAGAAATAAACATCGCTCAGAGAGAGATATCTATGACTAGTTGATGTTTAGAGATGTACTGGAATTTAGCTCATTTAAAGTAGATTTAAATATAAACTGGTTGAAGAAATAAACATCGCTCAGGGAGAGATATCTATGACTAGTTGATGTGTAGAGATTTACTGGAATTTAGCTCATTTACAGTAGATTTAACTATAAACTGGTTGAAGAAATAAACATCGCTCAGGGAGAGATATCTATGACTAGTTGATGTGTAGAGATGTACTGGAATTTAGCTCATTTACAGTAGATTTAAATATAAACTGGTTGAAGAAATAAACATCGCTCAGGGAGAGATATCTATGACTAGTTGATGTGTAGAGATGTACTGGAATTTAGCTCATTTACAGTAGATTTAAATATAAACTGGTTGAAGAAATAAACATCGCTCAGGGAGAGATATCTATGACTAGTTGATGTGTAGAGATGTACTGGAATTTAGCTCATTTACAGTAGATTTAAATATAAACTGGTTGAAGAAATAAACATCGCTCAGGGAGAGATATCTATGACTAGTTGATGTGTAGAGATGTACTGGAATTTAGCTCATTTACAGTAGATTTAAATATAAACTGGTTGAAGAAATAAACATCGCTCAGGGAGAGATATCTATGACTAGTTGATGTGTAGAGATGTACTGGAATTTAGCTCATTTACAGTAGATTTAAATATAAACTGGTTGAAGAAATAAACATCGCTCAGAGAGAGATATCTATGACTAGTTGATGTGTAGAGATGTACTGGAATTTAGCTCATTTACAGTAGATTTAAATATAAACTGGTTGAAGAAATAAACATCGCTCAGGGAGAGATATCTATGACTAGTTGATGTGTAGAGATGTACTGGAATTTAGCTCATTTACAGTAGATTTAAATATAAACTGGTTGAAGAAATAAACATCGCTCAGGGAGAGATATCTATGACTAGTTGATGTGTAGAGATGTACTGGAATTTAGCTCATTTACAGTAGATTTAAATATAAACTGGTTGAAGAAATAAACATCGCTCAGGGAGAGATATCTATGACTAGTTGATGTGTAGAGATGTACTGGAATTTAGCTCATTTACAGTAGATTTAAATATAAACTGGTTGAAGGAATTTAACATCGCTCAGGGAGAGATATCTATGACTAGTTGATGTGTAGAGATGTACTGGAATTTAGCTCATTTACAGTAGATTTAAATATAAACTGGTTGAAGAAATAAACATCGCTCAGGGAGAGATATCTATGACTAGTTGATGTGTAGAGATGTACTGGAATTTAGCTCATTTACAGTAGATTTAAATATAAACTGGTTGAAGAAATAAACATCGCTCAGGGAGAGATATCTATGACTAGTTGATGTGTAGAGATGTACTGGAATTTAGCTCATTTACAGTAGATTTAAATATAAACTGGTTGAAGAAATAAACACCGCTCAGGGAGAGATATCTATGACTAGTTGATGTGTAGAGATGTACTGGAATGTAGCTCATTTACAGTAGATTTAAATATAAACTGGTTGAAGAAATAAACATCGCTCAGGGAGAGATATCTATGACTAGTTGATGTGTAGAGATGTACTGGAATTTAGCTCATTTACAGTAGATTTAAATATAAACTGGTTGAAGGAATTTAACATCGCTCAGGGAGAGATATCTATGACTAGTTGATGTGTAGAGATGTACTGGAATTTAGCTCATTTACAGTAGATTTAAATATAAACTGGTTGAAGAAATAAACATCGCTCAGGGAGAGATATCTATGACTAGTTGATGTGTAGAGATGTACTGGAATTTAGCTCATTTACAGTAGATTTAAATATAAACTGGTTGAAGAAATAAACATCGCTCAGGGAGAGATATCTATGACTAGTTGATGTGTAGAGATGTACTGGAATTTAGCTCATTTACAGTAGATTTAAATATAAACTGGTTGAAGAAATAAACACCGCTCAGGGAGAGATATCTATGACTAGTTGATGTGTAGAGATGTATTGGAATTTAGCTCATTTACAGTAGATTTAAATATAAACTGGTTGAAGAAATAAACATCGCTCAGGGAGAGATATCTATGACTAGTTGATGTGTAGAGATGTACTGGAATTTAGCTCATTTACAGTAGATTTAAATATAAACTGGTTGAAGGAATTTAACATCGCTCAGGGAGAGATATCTATGACTAGTTGATGTGTAGAGATGTACTGGAATTTAGCTCATTTACAGTAGATTTAAATATAAACTGGTTGAAGAAATAAACATCGCTCAGGGAGAGATATCTATGACTAGTTGATGTGTAGAGATGTACTGGAATTTAGCTCATTTACAGTAGATTTAAATATAAACTGGTTGAAGAAATAAACATCGCTCAGGGAGAGATATCTATGACTAGTTGATGTGTAGAGATGTACTGGAATTTAGCTCATTTACAGTAGATTTAAATATAAACTGGTTGAAGAAATAAACACCGCTCAGGGAGAGATATCTATGACTAGTTGATGTGTAGAGATGTACTGGAATGTAGCTCATTTACAGTAGATTTAAATATAAACTGGTTGAAGAAATAAACATCGCTCAGGGAGAGATATTTATATACAGTCGTACATCCGCCTAAGGTCGTGAAATATGGGGATAGGGTTTATCTTCTCGTTATTTACACAATTATTTAGCTCTGGATTTTCATTCAAGATTACTGTTTTTCAATGGACTGCTTTCACTGTAAAGAACAAAGAATATATGTATATATATATATATTTATATACTCTCAAATTTTTGGAGGCTTCCTAACAAGGTAGGACTGAAAACCTTTTTAATACAACATTTAATACAGATATAATTATTTTAACATTTAGGGTAGGTCTTACATTTTTATTTAGGTTAGGACCATTTTAATGCATTTAATTGAACGTTACTTAATTTTTTATATCTAGCTTCTAAAAATTGTTTCGATTGGATGTACAAAAAATAATGTTTTGTTGAAGAAGTGCCCCTGAAGAGGTGCGAAAATATGCACGAAACATGTCGGGCCTAGTAAATAAAGTAGTGTGAAGGAAGGAAGGATTACTCCTTTTATGACCCCAAGCCTCCTAAAATTTGAGAGAATCTATATATATATATATATATATATATATATATATATATATATATACAGTGCAACATGTATAATTCGAAATCGTCTTTTATTCGAATATTTCTCTCGGTCCCTAGAATTTAGGGCATAAACAATGTAAAAAAATCTTGGTTAATTCGAATAAAATTTTGGATGATTCGAATTTTTAACGAGTGAGTGCCTCCACTCAGAGGCGGTCGATCTTAAATCTTGTGAAAATATTCTGCCCTCGGGTAAGAAGGATAGTAAGATACGGATGTAGGGGTTCCGGGACAAGAAGCGCGGCGGTCTCATATTCTAGTTCTTGGACTCTAGGAGTTCTGCAAAGTGGTGGGTCGCGCTTCCTCCCTTCCAGGGGTTGTAGTTACGTCCTGTCGTTTTATCCTAGAATTGCCTCCCACCATCCCTCCCATCTTCATTTCATATTCAGTTATAAGTCAGTCAGCGCCTAGATCTGTTGTATTGTTTGTAGCTTGAATTTCTGGTGTACAGTGCAGTTCTGTGAGTTGTTGATTTTAGATTTCGAAGCATAGAAGTTAAATTTGTTTAGCGTTGTCAGAGAAAATAGCTGGGATTAAAGAAGTTGATAAAGGAATAAAGAAAGAATCTGATATATATATATATATATATATATATATATATATATATATATATATATATATATATATATATATATATATATATGTCCTCAACTTTTAATAAAGGCCTTATAAGTAAAAAAGAATGCTTCAAAACTACATTTACACTATTTTATTCATATTGACTAGTTTCTAGCGAACTTGGCCTGTCTTCACGGACAAACGTTTCTTATACATAGTAGTCATTATCTAATAACTTAGTCAAAAACAAACAAAAAATTAATTAAAAGTTTTTTTTTTTTAGATCTATAAGGTACAATCACTGGCCTCTTTTTTCTACTAGACCAGCCATGAGTGGTGATTGATGAAAACTTTTAGATTGGTTTGTTTTTGACTAAGTTATTGTATGAGGACTGCTATGTATAAGAAAAGTTTGTCTGTGAAGAGAGGCCAAGTTTGCTAGAAACTAGTCGACATAAATAAAATGGTTTAAATGAAGTTTTGAAGCATTTTTTTTACTTATAAGGCCTTTATTAATAGAAGAGGAAAAATATATGTGGAAGAGAGAGTATATAAATATATATATATATATATATATATATATATATATATATGTATATGTTAGGAAGGAGGATACCTGAGCATTGTAAATAAACAAGCTGGGCCTATATAGGGCCCAGCAGGATTAATAAAGCCAGTTGTTATCTAGACTTCGAGTCGTGATTACATTCCCCAGTGTATATTATCTCCTTTTTAAAAACATCTTCTATACCGACCTTCTCATATCTGGTGCCGAAACCCGGGACAGTGTCGAGTAGTGACGAAGCGTAGTGCATGACCGCGCGGCGGAGTCGGGAGTCAGTGCAAGATAGACTCAATTGTAGGAGAATGGCGGAGTCGAGAATGAATGAGGAAGTGAACGAAACCCCCCCTCCCCCCGTTGTGGAAATAAGTGCAGCCACTATTGAGTGGTTGAAACTTAAAGCGGCTAATGCACAAGACATGCGAACAGCTATTAGCCAAGTTGAAAAGTTCACGGGTGATATAGGCGAATTGGCCCATTTTTTGAAAGACGGAGATCGCCTTTCAAAAACGATGGAAAACAAGGAGAAACATGGATTGCTAGACCCCAGTGACGTAGCAACGCTGAAGGCCGCACTCGTAGGAAGAGTCAAACGGAGCGTACTCAATCACATACAATGTGATACAAGCACTGATTGGGACACGGTGAGAACGCGATTGAAGAGAGCTTATGGAGGTGGCAGATGGGCAGCAGAGGAGGATATTATCAGGATGCTGCAAGAAACGAAGGGCCCCAGGCAATCGAACGGACACTTCGCTGGCCGGCTTTTAGCCTGGTATGATAAAATCGTCGATAAACTCAGCGAACTTGAAAATGATCAGGAAGTTCCTGCGATACGGGTAGTGGTCCACAGAATATTGAAGGTGCACTTGGCCAAGGAGACGGGACGAACCATTGCACCTGAGGCAAAGTTCGAAGATGTAGCACGGGAGTTAGTGGAAGAAGGAGCAAAGGAAGAGGAACCTCATGTGACCCCACAGTACGAAGAGACATGGACTCGAGCGAGGAGGCAGAGGGAGAGGCAACCGGAGTACTTCCGAGAACATGAGCGAAGTTATCCAAGGCGAACGCGCAACCCAGGACCTAGTGCCATAGACAATCGCCGAGGAAGAGACAGGAAAGAAGCGACGAGACGGCACGAACCACGGGAACCTCTGGCAGCGAAGACCTGTTATGAGTGTGGGAAAAGAGGTCACATAGCAGCGAAGTGCCCACGAGTGAAATGTTTCGAGTGTAACAACCCAGGGCATGTAGCAAGACATTGCCCTTACATGAAGAAACCCTCACAAGATCGAGGTGAACCCATGGAAGTTAATTTTCACAAGGTTAGGCGGCCACGAAGAGAAACGTACGACGACGATTCAACAAAGGAGTCGGATGTTAGCAGCGATTCCGATGGCGATAACGACCGGACGCAGAGCAAACAAATTTCTTCTTATGCGACTGTTCTGAAGAATTATCAGGTCAGTGCGAGGAGAAGCTGAGGGAGGTGCAGGCAGAGCGGCAACCGAAGGAAACTCAAGGACAGAGAAAATGGGAGGTTGCCGATCATCGAGGTAGAGGGCGTACGATGGCTCGTCGACACAGGGAGCACGTGTACTCTGGTGGGGGCGGACGTGCTGCAAAGAAAGAAAGAAGAATGGAACAGCCAGAAAATTGTTCCCTGTAAGTGCAACCTAGTGACGCTGGGCGGAGAATGCAAGGTGTTGGGTGAAGTTAAAATTCCGACAGGAGTGTGGGGAACGGAGAAGCAAACCATCACCGCGCACGTGGTCCCCTGCATGCCGTCAGAGTACCACGGAATCCTGGGATGTAACACGTTGGAACAATTAGGAAGTCGAGTGAGGACAGCAGGCGCAGGGTGGGAAGTGCGCATAGGGAGTTTCAGTGTGAGGCCGAAAAGGGGGCACTGCGGGCAGTCGAGAGTGGGCGCTATCAGACCAGAAGAGGGAAACTTAGAAGATCTACGAAAGGAGTTCCAGGACATCTACTACCAAGAAGGTCAACCCCTAGAAGCAACGGGACGAACCTTACACGAAATCCATCTCACGACGGAGCGCACGGTCTACACAAAAGACAGGAGATACCCCCAAGCCATCAAAGACGCCATACAAGGGGAGCTACAGACGCTGCTGGACCAGAAGATCATAGTACCAAGCACGTCCGCATACAACAGCCCACTGTGGGCGGTATCCAAGGCAGGGTCAACAGGAAAGTATAGGGTAGTTGTCGACTACCGGAAACTGAACGATGTGACGCAGGATGAGAGATACCCACTGCCCAGGCTGGACGATATTTTGGACAGGCTCGCTGGGGCGAAGGTCTTCAGCACCTTAGACCTTAAGGCGGGGTACCACCAAATTAAGATGCACCCTCGAGATGCAGAAAAAACGGCGTTCTCCTTCGAGCGGGGCCATTATCATTTCACCCGTATGCCGTTCGGACTCAAAAATGCCCCAGCAACTTTCCAGAGGTTGATGGACGAATTCCTCCTCGGGCTGGAACCAGAATTCGTTCAAGGATATATGGACGGCCTTCTTGTTTTTAGTAAGTCGTTCGAAGAACACCGTGAGCACCTACGACAAGTTTTCCAGCGTCTCCGAACCTTCGGCCTGAAGCTGTCGGCCGACAAAACTCGCCTTGGTCTCTCCAGCGTCACCTTTTTGGGCCATCTTATTTCACAGGAAGGCATCCGGCCAGACCCGGGAAAAGTGGAGGCATTGACGGACATCAAGCTTCCAACGAACGCGAAAGAAATTCGTCGACTGCTCGGAGCACTTAATTATTACCGCCGTTTTGTACCAGGCATGGCGAAGAGGTTAGCAGCACTCAATGACCTCCTGAAGAAAGGAAGAAAAATTAAAATCACGTCAGACATGATAGCGAATATGAAATTCTGCATCGACTCGTTGAAAGCAGCACCAGTCCTCACGTTTCCCGATTTCGACAAACCTTTTCTTCTTTCTACGGATGCTAGTGATCATGCAATAGGGGCAGTTCTGGCACAGCAAGACACAAGAGGGGAACAGCCGATAGCATATGCTAGTAGACGCCTCACGGACGCAGAAGAGCGCTATAGCACTTTAGAGAGGGCACTCCTAGGTGTTGTGTGGGCAATTGAGCATTTTCGGCCCTATCTCTTCGGCAGAACATTCGTGGTCCAGACTGATCACAAACCCCTCCAATGGGTAACATCGCTGAAGGAGACATCAGCCCGGATCTCACGGTGGAAGGAGCGTCTAGCCCAATATAACTTCACAGTGAAGTACACACCGGGACGTGAAAACGTCGTTGCAGACTGGCTGTCAAGATTGCAACGAGTCAACGTCACGAGACGAATAAATGAAGAACCAGAACAATCGCTGCGAGACTTCTTCAGTGAATGGACACCCGGCGAGAACCAGGATAGCCATGTGGACAGCGCCTCGACCGAGTCAGCCTTTGAGGAAGAGAGGCTGTTGGAAGAAGTGGATGAAATCGTAGTCTCGAAGAAACGTCGGATTATATGGAAGACAGCCGAAACAGGAACCCCCCAAATTATATATGGTCGGCGTACGAGATCCAGTCTCACCTGTTCAGTCCGGACAATGCCTGCAGTCCCGGATGACGTCATCTGCAAGCTCCTCGAAGACGCCTCAGAGCCAGGGAAGACGACATATCTCTATGTCGGGAACGCGACGGTGTGGGAGAAAATCGCACGGTTGTGGAAACAGGAGCGTATTGGTATGGATCGCCGGTTCGTTAGATGCACCAGACTAGGGGAAGTGGTGACCGACCCTCAACTCCAGACAGATGTCACAGTTGCCCAACACCAGGGCAAGACAAACCACAGGGGAGTAGCAGAAACTCTACAAGCACTGAAACGTAAATATTTCTGGAAAGGCATGACCAAGACAGTTAAAGGAGTAGTCGCTGCGTGTGACATCTGTAATAAGGTCAAGTACGACAGGAGACCACCCCAAGTTACACAGGAAGAGACCCCTACGCCACAAACTCCGCTCCTTACCCTTCAAGCAGACACCTTTACCTGGCAAGGACAGTCATGGGTCACAATAGTCGATATTTTTACTAAAGTAGTCATGGCTGTCGCAGTCACATCCAAGAGCGCGAAAGAAGTATGCAGGGCCTTCTTACAGTGGAGCCAGTGTTACGGCACACCAGAGCTGGTCATCACAGACGGAGGGCGGGAATTCCGTAATGCCGAGGTCCAACAGCTTTTCAGTCGCTGGGGCGCCAAGTCCCATATCACCACCCCAGGTCGACCTCAAAGTCATGGCGTAATAGAGCGTGTTCATGGTACACTCAGTGAACACCTCCGAGTCCTACATGCAGACCGTGGGTTGTCGGCAGAGGAAGCCATGGCAGTGGCAGTCACAGGCTACAATCATTCCGTCCACAGCACCACAGGTTTCACTCCGTTCGAAATACTTTTTGGAACGTTAAAACTCGGCAGAGAAGTTCCTGAATCTGCAGGCTGTCCGGGCGTTGTTGCTACGATACGTCAGATACAGGAAAATCAGCGTCGTGTTAGCCGGAAGGCTGCCACACGACTCCTGCGGGAGAAACAGAACAGAACTAGGAAACATAATCTCAGTATTCAGGATCCTGTCAAACCCTTGCGGGTAGGCGACGTCGTTTACCGCCGTATTCCCTCTAATCGGACCAAACAAGACTTCAGGTACGATGGACCGTACACAATTGTTGCCCTGCGAGAGAGAAATATTGTTACGCTTCGGACGATGGATGCCCCATTCCGACAGAGGAATGCCCATCTTGAGCAGCTAAAAGTACCGACTGGGAGGTCTGATCCGGCCACAGGAGCTAGCGTTGGTGTGACATGAGTTCGGATAATTGTGCCGAGTGAGATAAAAAGGTGATTAGTTACAAGTCAAAGTGTACAGTTGTGGATTCCTGTCATATCAGGTATTTTGTACATTTTCATGTATAACGTATATATTTATATTGTCAAAGTCTTATTAAAGTACTATTTTCTTTTGTTTGTTGTAGTTCAGTCAACTAAAAGTTAAATTCTTCTTTTTGTTTCATTATTATATCTTTGCTAATTATAATATCTTGCTTATGTACTATGTTTCTTTTGTTGTGTTATACATACTGAATAATCTTCTTTTGTATGTCTTGTATATACATTCAGGGTCCCTCCCAAATAAATAAGTTTCTGGAAAAATTTCCAGAAACTGGGAAGGGGCTGTTAGGGAGGAGGATACCTGAGCATTGTAAATAAACAAGCTGGGCCTATATAAGGCCCAGCAGGATTAATAAAGCCAGTTGTTATCTAGACTTCGAGTCGTGATTACATTCCCCAGTGTATATTATCTCCTTTTTAAAAACATCTTCTATACCGACCTTCTAATATCTTATATATATATATATATATATATATATATATATATATATATATATATATTAATTGAAAAAATTTGAAGACGTTTGATATTCATCTAGAAGAAGATATTTAAATTTTGGTTCCGTTTGGAGTTAAAGAAGTATTATAAAAACAATATATCATTAACAGGCATGAAATATTTTGGGATCTTCCTGTATTTTCTTAAATATCCCGAAAACGGTTGGAAAATGGAAAGTGACCATTTGAAATCTTACTAAATTCTCTACAAAATGGTTCCGAAGTAATTTTCGAAGGGACGAAGTCAATCCGAGAAATGAGTTCTTAAAACATTCGGTTTCGTTATTTTAAAAGTTTTTTTTTGTCTCTGTTGGCCATAGTTTTTAATTGGTCGTTTTTTAAATTGAATATAACTGTAAAATGAGTATTTTAGTAAAATAAGGTCAATGAGAAACGTATTTGTAACAATTTGCTCCTAGTTTTGGCCTCTAAAACCTTCCCTTTGACATTTTCAATGAGAAGTCAAAACTGTTTTTATTTTCAGCTTTCGAAATGACACTATGGAAGAGAAGGAAAACGCGATATGATGACGCCATTAAACTTTTTTTTTTTTTTTGTTTACGGCGCATCGACAAATCGTGGCCATTAGCGCCGACGTCCAAGGTGCAGCCAGGAATTTTATCAGCGAGCCCTGAGATGAGAAAATTCCTGTCGCCGGTGGGAATCGAACCCACCATCTCCCGCTTATGAATCTAGCGCGCTAGCCACTAGACCACGGGAGACCCCAGACCCTGGTTTTATATGAAGTACAAAAGCCAGTAGGTATGCTCCAACTAAATTCTATTTAATACGTAGAAAAAATTAATGAGATCCCCAAAAAAACATAAATGTGAAATAGAGGCCAAGTTCCTGCCCCCACAAAGAAACACTCCCTTCCTCAAAAATATCCCCTCCTAAAACCCCCCAAAAAAGCTTTACCATTCTACACTCCAAAAAAGTAGTATGAGTTGGTGTATTAATTCAACCAAAAATATTTGCCAATACAAGAGATGATACAAGAAAGAAATGTCCAAGTTCATTACTTGGAAGACCTCATAGTTACTTACTAAGAACAGTAAAGACACTTCAACTGACCTTTAAAAACAACAATAAAAATACTTATATCCAGTTACTAAAATATCACTTTCCTCAACCAGGTATATTCTTAAACTTGGCAATGTTTAGTTTTTCTCTAAAGATAATTTCGGCACAAAAAAAACATTGCCAAGTTTAAGAATATACCTGGTTGAGGGAAGTGATATTTTAGTGACTGGATATAAGTATTTTTATTGTTGTTTTTAAAGGTCAGTTGAAGTGTCTTTACTGTTCTTAGTAAGTAACTATGAGGTCTTCCAAGTAATGAACTTGGACATTTCTTTCTTGTATCATCTCTTGTATTGGCAAATATTTTTGGTTGAATTAATACACCAACTTGAGATGAGAAAATTCCTGTCGCCGGTGGGGATCGAACCCACCATCTCCCGCTTATGAATCTAGCGCGTTAGCCACTAGGCCACGGGAGACCCCGCTATCAGACTTTGTTATAATTTTTGTTGGTTTGAAGAGACCATTGTTCATGTTGGAGTTTGTTCAAAGACATATCCAAAGCTAAGTGAGGCATTAACTTAAGACCCGCAAAGAGTATAAGATTGCCCTATTCTGAGTATTGTGGAATTGTGTTCTCATGCAATTTCCTGCAAATCGTCCACTAATGATTTCCCTTGTTAGAACGATACAAATGTTCGTGGTCGTCCTGAATGATCCGTCCGCTATTCGATTCTAAGGTCATTCGCATCGTCCTCCTTTTCCCCTGTTTTCGACAATCATTCTCCATTCTATTCCATAAAGGCGAGGGATTTACCTTACCCAATAACTAGGGAAGGGATTTTCATGTAAAATAAAATTCATAATATACACATAGATTAGCTATTTATAATGAAATCTGAATAAAAAATAGAAAATATGTACTAAAAAAATACCAAAAACACTAAAAAATATTCAAAAGAAAAGAATAGATAACTAGTAAGAACTATCTAATTATATATCGAAAGAAAAAAAGTTGAAAACACATAGAACAAAATGACTAAAACTCAATTGAAAAAAAGCATAAATAAAAATTAGGAACTCATTTTAAAAGGGTAAAAAAGAAGTTGAAAATATCTACAGATGAACATAATTTTAGAAAAATTGTTATGCATGAAGCCAGTCTGATACAGTGGTGGGGTCACCGTTCAGGCCCATTTTTTCGTCCAATGCGCCTTAGGATCTAGGAAATAAATAGAAATGAGAAACAGTGTTACATTGTTTACAAGAGCAAAGGTTGAGGAAGAGGAGGGAGTAATTTCCGCTTAGTATATAGTATAGGATACCGTTTCCTGTTGTGGCGCCCTAAACCTTCTTATCTTTGAGAATATATTTTATATTTTTAAAATGAAAGATCAAAGCCCAACAATAACTGCTTGGTTTTTTTTTACTAATGACACTAGGGATATGAACGGAACCGCGCTAAGATGATGCAGTTCCTGCGGAAGTTTTGAATATCACCTACAGATTGATAAGATTAGACTCAGCGGTTTCAGAGATAATCCTTCGATCCGGTTGGATGAGCAAATTTTAATTAGAGTTTCCAGTTCTGCCCCTTCAGATTATTGCTTTGATTGATTCGGATTAAACATCTTCCTAATGCAGCATAATTTGTTCAAGGCAATCTATTTATCGGGTGTTAAGGCTGTGATTCACAGAAGCATTTTGCTGTGCAGGCTGGTTTTCAGGGAAACTTCCCAAGTTAACTCCGGTTCATGTACATTGCGTTTTTCCTAGACAAATTAATACTTTTACCTTTCAAATTCAACCAACTGCTCGTGCTTCGACTTGAAAAAGAACTAACACATTTTGATAAAAAGTAAAATGTATCTTAATTTAACACTGAGATTAATTGAAATAATATGAGCTTTGAAAATAGACATTAATTTTTTCCAAGTCTAATCAGGGATTGAATGTTTGTTGCCTATCAGGGGTCATTAGAAATTTACTGAAGTAAATGGTAATGTATTAGAGGAAAAAATAATAATAAAAAACAAATTAAGTTGTTGAAAATAAAATACACTAATATTCAATGCAAAGATCAGGTAAAATAAAAATTAAAGTTAATTGAAATGTTTTATATTTTAATATTTAAATAATTAATTTTTTGTAAATAATTAAAAAAAATGGGGGGAGGGCCCTGAGAGGCAGATACTATAGAGGTATCTGATTCATGACCATGATGGCACACTAGGGAGATAGTGTGGTCAGTACTATGCTCCGGCCGCCTGATTTTTCCCCTTGGCTGCTTCGACTGCTAGAGTCATTAGCACCAACCAAGGTACCCATTATTAAATTAATTAAAGGCTGGGTTGGCCTAGGGACGGTCAGGGAGGCCGAATTCAACCGGTGAACGAAGACACTAGAAGAAAAAATCTTTAGTGCTTGCTCGGGATTTGAACTCAGGCCTCCAGCTTATTAGTCCAGTGCTCTACCACTGAGCTAACCTCGCCCCACTTTGTAAATAATTGCTTATTATATTTTATTAAATAGCTCAGTGGCTCTCAAATATCTCAATGCTCTCTAGCTTGATTCTTGGTCGTCTCCAAGTATATCACAGAGAGGACCATGAACTCAACGCTCTCTGGCTTGATTCTTGGTCGTCTCCAAGTACATATATCACAGAGAGGACCATGAACTCAACGCTCTCTGGCTTGATTCTTGGTCGTCTCCAAGTACATATATCACAGAGAGGACCATGAACTCAACGCTCTCTGGCTTGATTCTTGGTCGTCTCCAAGTATATCACAGAGAGGACCATGAATGCCTATTTAATTCCGAGCGAATTCGTAGGCTCTGCATTCAGTAAAAATGTGTTTAATAGTAAGATAGTCCGCCACAAGCACTGGATTCAATCTCTTCTACCCCCCCCCCCCACATTTTTTTCTTTCTCTTCACACTCTATTTAATATCTATTATATTACCGTTTTGTTATTGTGAAATATATTATATAAAAATTGTTATTGTTATTATTAATTAGCTCACTAATGACATCAGTGCTCATATTAAGTTAGATGAAAAATAAAATATTATTTTATGTTGAATTGTAAAGATTCGTGAATTATTTACACGTAATTAAATAAACGGAGGAAACAAAAAACAATAATTTGGCTAGGCGAAGTTGTTATAAATTTTATTAGCATATCTTTTAAATAACACTGTTCTGCAAAAAAAAAACTTTTCTCCCCTCCCTTGAACAATTTTGCCTGTTTCTCATGTTTTCAGGTGTGCTGAGTCCGAATCTGAACTCAGAAAAATTCTATCACCCTCTGATTTTGAGAGAAAAGAGGAGAAACTTGGAAAAAATGAAAAATTGTATTTGAAAATTATTGTCTTTATTATAACAGATTTTTTTCTTTTTCAACGGTAAAATATAATTAATTGAATCCTGCATGCTATCAGGTATAATACTAGATATGACACAACTCAAAAAATATACACACATCGTCAATGAGTATTTTTTTTCTTTTGTACTCTTCCTCCTCTGTCTCCCGCTGCAGTGTCCAGCAGTAATCCGCCAGCATCTTCTCATTCCATTTGCCAGTATATCTTTTTTCCATTCTGGATATGTCTTGGTGGAATCGTTCTCCATGTTCGTCCGAAACTGCACCCATATTTGGGGCGAAAAAGTCTAGGTGACTATGCGGGAAATGTATTTTTAAGGACATATTGCATCCCAATGTTTTATATGAAGTAAGCAGTTCTTGGACTATTTTTCGGTAGTCTCTAGATTTTTCGTTTCCCAAAAACTTACCACATACCTCTCGAAAAGCAATCCAAGCCTTTTTCTCAGTAGTATTTAACTTTGCTTCAAAAGTGAGGTCCTTGAGTAGATGTCAAATTTGGGGTCCTACGAAAATTCCCTCCTTTATCTTAGCATCGCTGAGATGCGGAAATTTTTGTTTTAAGTACATGAAACCTTCTCCTTCCTTGTCCATCGCTTTTACGAAGTTTTTCATTAGCCCCAATTTTATGTGGAGTGGAGGTAAAATTATTTGGTTTTTGTCCACTAATGGAGGATTGGTAATGTTTTTTTCACCTACTTTTTCCTTACGCTCTGGCCATTTTTTTACGACATAATGGTCTCCTCTTTTTCTGCTGTCCCACTCGCACTCGGTAAGGATTTAAATGAAAATGATACCACCATAAAAGAGAAAGGAAGGTCATTCCCCTAAAGATCCAGGTAGAGACCAAATCTCTGCCACAAGATCAAAAACTGAAAAAACACTTTTAGCCATATTTCTTCAAACACTTGTAATATTCCCATCAAATTTTTTTTCGTTCAAATATACTTCATTGCGTTCAAAATCATCGGGCTTTTGAATTTTTTCACTATGTTTTGATGCCAAAAAAATTCGTCAAATTTACAAAAAACTCACATTTTTGGATAAAAAACTAGAATTTCTCAAGAAACTGTGCGTGATAGACAGAATCTGACTTCAAATTAGTGTTCAGCACATTTGAAAACAGTAAGAAAGCATGTTTTGGTTTGAAGGAGGATTTTCGTGCAGAACAGTGTAATTTCCAATGAAATCGGTTAAGATTTAAAGGCTTTAGCCTTTTTTGAAACACGAAATGTTTGGCCCCACGCACAGTGCGGCAGCCTGTGGACAAAAGTCGAAAATGCAACTATTTTTTCCAACTTGTTTTGCTTTACTAATCCTTTTAGATTGACCTCAGTGACATGGAATGGGAGCTTTTATTCGAATATTATTAACACAAAGGATTCAAACCATGTTTAAACAAGTGGTAGTTCGCTTATCATTCTAAACGAAACAATTTCCATACAAAAGTCTTTTCGAATTTTCAGTATCTATCTATTAGTTTCTTGCCTTCTTCGCATCGAAGAAGGTAAGAAAAAGTCCATTGTTTTTGTTTTTAACATTTTTCGTTAATATTTTTAATTAAAATTTTAAAATAACTTCAGATACATTTTTTTTTTCAATTTTGATTCAAAACATCCTGAGTTTCTGAATTATTTTGCTTTAATACCAGTTATACTTCATGTGTATACTAATTTTTCTTGCTTTGAACTGCTTTGAATGATTCTGTGTTTATTTTTCTCTTTTAGAAAACATAAACCCAAAAAATGTTGACATTTTGGAAACAATAGGATCAATTCCAATGCTGACCTTTTAAATCGTCTTTTAATATCTTCGTACCCTTTAATTTCTTTAAGCGGGAAAATAAACCCCTCAAATTCAAAGCCTAATGACCGCATCAACACGAATTTAAACTCTTTCCAAGTTGAACTGGACAACTTATCGCCATCCGAAGAAGTTTTTCGGACAGCGAATAATTGATTTTAATTCTTTATACATTTTTGTATAATTATTTCTATTTTTTTGTATTATAATTTCTTTTTTTTTTCTTTGATTAAATTTGGGTGGTCCATAAACCACTTCAAATAAATTTTTGTAAATATAATTTTAATTGAAAAAAACTTAGTTTTAGTTAAGGACCTTAAAATACATGTGTTCTTTAGTGATCAAATAAGTTTACTCTTTAAATGTCCGTCAAGAACGACTTTTGTCCACTTACTCCATTACTCCGCCGCACTGTATGATGTAACGATAGTGCCTAACGTGCCACTGGGCGTGCGAACCCGTTGTGCAAGTATAGGGGAAACAGTTGTACCTTGTGTCAAATTTAATTTACATACCTAATTTTTCTAATTAGTAGTCATATGATTCATATTGTAACCAATTTGCACATGTTTGTGAATAAAAATTAGGCTATACTTTAATACAATCTTAATTATTTTTCTAATGAAACAGTAAAATACAAATTTCTATATAAAATGTTCTAATTGATACATATTATCTTTCTTATAGGTACTTGATGTTGATGATCCAAGGTACACTAGGACGTGGTCAATGGTGCATTATGGTGTTGTACCATTGATCACGTATAAATAAAAGATAAAGTTTTTTTTCTTTACAACTGTTCAATTTTCAAATTCTCAAAAAATACATATTGTGTAGGAATAATTGTGATATCTTAGCTACAAATGCAAAGTATCGAATGTGAAAATCACCACTTTTCAGAGTGGAAAAGCATTTATTCAAAACTTTTTTTATGGACTTTCAAATATTCGGCAGATTTGACCTTTTGATAGTGGAATACTTTCCCTTTAATAGAGTGATCTAAGATTCAAGAATTTGCCGTACATAAGTCCAGCAGAAATTAGTAAAGATTGACAATGAAAGAGGCATTTTTTCATATTCGTTACTTTTCATTTGTATCGACGATATCAGGAGGGAATTTTTCTGTTGGAATATTTAGGAAAATGGCTTTTAAAGAAATCTAAAAGTAAATTTTGATCTAATGTACGACAGTGTCCCCAACAGTAGAATTGATATGATTGATAAAACATTAAATAGGTAGATCTTGAAATAATCATAAGTGAGTGCAACCCTCAATAGGTACATTCCTCTGAAATTTATTAAATATTGAGAAGTAATTGTAGAAGAGATAGTATGAGGTAATGTTGATTGAGACTAATATGAAAGGCTGAGTAGTAGTGTGTATTCATTAAGTAATGGCCTTCAATCAATAGTTATCTCTGGAGTAAATATTATACTCAAACAGAATGTCTTATTGTTGTTTCTTCTCAATCTTACTCTAGTTCACTTACCAATCATCTTTCTTTACACAACCTAAGCCTATCAGCTCTTATTATATCCCTCCAATCACTCAATATTGATAAATAATCTAATGGATTAGGTATCCAATTAAATATATTTTTGTGGTATAGGCCGTGTTCAATGGAAAATATTGGAGTTTTAGGTTCAAGCGCGTTCCTTATTAGGAAGTGTTTCTCAAGTTACTGTAGAGGTAGGACTGAGGTTTTTTTTTATGAAATATCTATTTATATGATACTAAATTTCTGTAAAATAATTACATTTTGTAATATGCTTACATAACATATAATAATCACGAGCGTCTCCACCAGCTGCCCCCTTGTCTCCTCGGGTAAGCAAGATGACTAGGGACAGCCGTACTCCATTCCTCAACCAGCAGCAGTAGGAAGTACTGGAGCTGGAAAAGGGGCGAGAGAGCTGCAGACACTCTAGGGGCTTGTGGGGAGAAGATAACCTCCGTTATCACTCCCTTGTATTGCTTAAAGCAGATCGCGGGGCCACATCCTATTCAACCATCCTGCTGGGGAATAGGGATGGTTGGGGGTGGATAGTAATTGGACAGCAGGATTAGGGTTTAGGGATAATTTGTGATGAAAATTTGCAAATCGGATGGGGATAAGTTCTTGTATTAGAGGAATATTGAGGTATTTATGGAGATTAAACCCTTTATTGGTTATGTAAAAAGGAGCATTGACAATAGTTCGGAGGACTTTAGACTGGAAGGTTTGGAAGTGTCTGATGTTCGATGGTTTTGCAGTTCCCCATAGCTCTATTCCGTATGCCCAAAGCGTCTGTTAAGTCCTTGTGTTTTCAATCTAATGTGGTCTTTCCAATTGAGTCTTGAGTCTAAGTGAAAGCCAAAGTACTGAATCTAGTAGCTTGTATTTCATTTGTTAAAGGCCTTTAACTAATATTTGTATGCGGAGTAAATATGATACCTAAACAAAAGGTCATATTGGTCCTTGTTCCTAATCTGCCTCTGATCAACTTCTTTATCAGCTATGTATACACAATTTGGCACCTATTGGCTTTAATAATATACTTCAAATCACTCAATATTTACAACTGGACCGGGGAGAGGGAGAGGCACAGGCACAGGGAGAGAGAGAGAGAGAGAGAGAGAGAGAGAGAGAGAGAGAGAGAGAGAGAGAGAGAGAGAGAGATCCTGGAGAGAGCCTGAGAGTGTTGTCCATCCTAAACCTAGATTATCCTTCCCTTATCCCTAGATTGAGCCCTCTATTCCTTGCCAGTCCTTAATTCCTTCAGATCCCGACACAACTCTTCCCTTAGCACAGCTGCCAAGGCAACCTAATTGCGCTTCTAAATGGACTATTGACATTAAATACGCTAAATTTAACCATGCAATTAAGGGAGGGAGCAATTCCCAGCTATCTAGGTCAGGGGTCCATGGCCTAAACTCTTTAAGAAGACACTCATCTCTTGTAGCTAAAGAATTGAACCTAATAAATATTCGAGAATTATTACATCCACAATCATTGACTATTAGCTTTTAATAAAAAATAATCAATCAAGAAATATGATAAATATGGATTTCGCCCACTTTCCTTACAACAAGAGTTTTGGAACTCTGACTGAGGCGATTTTCAGTCAAAATGCTGGTCATATATAAATATATTATACAAATCCAGCAATATGATAATATTATACATTTTAGGAATGATGAACTTCCAGAGCTCATTCGTTTGCCTTTCATTTACGGACAACATTACGACAAATAACGGACAGACTTAACAGGAACAAATAAACGAACATAAACTTAATGTCAAAATGACCCTGGATTGTCATAATTTTGTTCGAATCGGAGAATTATGGACGGATTTCGCTAAAATATCTGAAGAACTTTTAGATTCTCTCCAACTTTAATAATTAAAGTTAATTATCAATACATAATTATTATCAATTATCAATATATAATTATTATATATTTTTAATTAATGGCATTTATTTATTATAATCAATCTCCAAGATCGGAAATTTGTTTCCACATTGTAGGGTTACTGTAATGTGGAAAAAGAGTGTTGGAATAGTATAAAAACTATTAAACAATATCAAACATTATTAAATTCAACAGAAAAAAATACTTTATAGTTTCTAGTACCAATAAATGTATTAAAAACTAGCAAAGTATTTTATAAGAATCTCACCCTTAGACACTGACAAATTTCTTCATTTTAATATAACAAACTTCATGTCTTTGATCCTATATTTATCAAGAAGTCTAAAGTAAAATATAAGATGGTTGTAAGTCTGTTAAATACGACAGTCACGTTTACATGCATTTTCTTCAGTAATTTAAATATTTGTAATTAACTGTAATATACGGCTGATATCCCTTCCCATCCCCAAACATCCATTCACATGTTTGCTGACGATACCGCTATCCTCACTGTTAACCAAAACCCAATTCTTGCCTCCGATTCCCTTCAAGAACACCTGTGTCTACTTCAACCTTGGCTAACTAAATGGAAAATCAAAGTAAATGCAGACAAATCTAGCCATGCAACATTCACACTTCGTGAATCAAGCTGCTCACCAATAACCCTCCAAAACATTCAAAATCCACAGAAATCGCAAGTAAGATACTTAGGACTGATACTAGACAAACGTTTAACTTGGAAGCAACACATAACACAGAAAAGACAGGAACTAAACGCTTATTTATCACGCTTATTGGACAATCGCTCGAAACTTTCATTGACTAACAAACAACTTATATACAATACCATACTCCGACCAATATGGACTTATGGACTAGAACAATGGGGTTCCACTAAACCTTCCAATTCCTACAAAATACAAACAATACAATCCAAAATCCTCCGAAGAATATCCAATGCTCCTTACTACGTCTCCAACTTAACCCTGCATAATGATTTCAATATCCCCTTTATCCAATCCCTGGCCAAATCAGTCTATCAGAAGTTTCATTCCAATCTCCCTGGCCATCCGAATCCTTTGATAAACTCTCTATCCTCCTTCCATAATCCACAAAATCCTCATAGAAGATTGAAGCGGTGGTGGCCTAGAGACAACTTGTTATAACATGCCATCTACAATGCTCAAAATTTATTAATCTAGTGGGTTGTGTAATTGTACATATTCCCATATCATGTCTCACAAAGCTATTGTTCAATAACCAGCAAAATTACTGGAAATATGTACGGCATATTGTTGTAATTATCAATAAAGGTTTAAAAAAAAAAACTCTTATTTTGGTCTATCAGTATTTGTGTCGGTTTATAGTTTATTATCGGTAGTTTTTGAGCGTTCTGTATAATATGTCTGGAAGATCTAATGTTTTGACTGTGTTTATCGTTGGTTCCAATGTCTATTTGTTTCTTGTCATAGTGTGTGTTTTACGGTATTTTTTGGAGTTTATTCTTTGTAAACTAGCAGGTTCTCATCGTTAGCTCCTGATTTTGCTACTTCGTCTGCTTTATATTTGTAAAATTATCTAGCTAGGCTCCAACAAACTTATATTTTATATTTATTTTTTCCGAAGATTGTGATATGCTCCTAATTGTTTCAGCCAATGTGTCATGTATGTCTGTCCAATGTAACTTTATTGTCCGCGTAAATACAACATGTACTATCAATATCATGAAATCCGTTAATATATTCAATCGATTTGCAGATAGCAACTTGCTCAGCCTGATTAATGGAACAAGTAGCTCAACTCCATATAGTCTATGTCATATATTCCTCTTTTATCAAACACAATATATGCACATCCAATGTGGTCATCTGTCTTGCTCCCATCAGTTCTCAATAAGTTGGTCGCAGAGGCCTTAAGAGGGGAAAATGTCCGAATTTTATGAACGGCACCCTCCTCAAAATAATCAGGATATTTAGATAGCCAAAGTTTGGGCCCGAAAGAAGGTCGTTAACACGTGCCGCAAAGCGCCTAAACTTTTCAAAATGTTGACCTTTTCGCGGTTTGGTCACAATTCAAGGTCAAAATCTCACGAAGGACTCCTCCTATATACCCGAATATGTCTTAAATTAAATATAATATTGTTCTACGTAATTCATATCCTGAAGAGAATAATATTATCTTTAATTTAAGTCATAATATGGGTGTATAGAATAAGCTGTTACTGAGATTTTAGCCTTTAAAGCCGACATACAGCGAAAAGTAGTCATTTTGACCAATTTAGGCGCTTTGCAGCGCGTTATAACGACCTCAAATTGGGCTCAAACATTGGCTATCTAAAAATCTGGAAAGGGTGATCATTTTGAGGCGGTGTCGTTGATGAATTTTTAGCGACCGCCCTAGTTTTCACCTGCATAATAAAAAGCACTGTGTTAACAGAAACATTTATTATTATTTTTGTACACAGTACAATCCACCCGTTTATTAACCACATTTGCAATAAACGAAAAAAAAATCAATAAAAAAAAAAATCGCAAAATCGTTTTGATATTTTTTTCTTAATACTCTGGTGATATTACTAGATGTTTTATTTTAACATTTCCATGAAAACATTGCCAGACAGGAAAACTCCACCAGTTATTAAATCGTCGACAAGGAATTGAAGAGCATGAGCAAGGGAAATTAAATCCTTTTTGTACAGCTTTTAGTTTAATTAAACCTTTGGCTGTAAAAAGACAAAGAAAACGGATCGATACGATGTAAAAAAGGACATTCACAATTTTCCTTAACTTTTTATTGATAGTCTAATCAATCACGTTAAGGCAATCATTCAATTTGTTCTAATTTGATTGATGCTGATATGCAGTTTGATAACATTTTATCAGAGGCGTATTTTCTTATAATTCTTCTGTAACAAGATAGCAATTTCCTTCTAGGAGATAAGCCATCGTGCAATGTACAATTATAACGTTGACTATGAATTTCACACACACACACATATATATATATATATATATATATATATATATATATATATATATATATATATATATATATATATATATATTATTATTCTTGTAGAAGACCCAAAATATTTCTTAATGCGTTTCGTTCTTTTAGGCTTAGGGTCGGAAAAAGTAGTACTTCCTTGTGTCACACTACTTTATTTTGCATGCCCTACATGTTTCGTGCTTAATTCATTCGCACCTCATCAGGGGCACTTCTTGCTAAGAAGTCCTCTCGTCTCCTCATGTACCTTCTACGGAGGTACATGAGGAGTATTACCCCTGCCTCCGTAGAAGGTACATGAGGAGACGAGAGGACTTCTTAGCAAGAAGTGCCCCTGATGAGGTGCGAATGAATTAAGCACGAAACATGTAGGGCATGAAAAATAAAGTGGTGTGACACAAGGAAGTACTACTTTTTCCGACCCTAAGCCTAAAAGAACGAAACGCATTAAAATATATATATATATATATATATATATATATATATATATATATATATATATATATATATATAAATCAGTCCTATAAGAGGCCACAAGGGCCTAGAGTGTTAGATACTATAAAGGTATTTACCTCTAGGGAGAGAGTGACACCAGTACTATGCTTCGGCCGCCTGATTTTTCCCATTGAAGGTACCCAATTATAAATTGGAACCGAACAAAAGATACGGACTACTTAGACGACTCTTTGGACCCTCGTCTAAATTATCGATACAGAAGAAACTAACGATATACAAAACATTCGACCAATAAGGACATACGGGCTTGAGCTCTGGGGATCTGCAAAAACATCAAACATCAACAGAATACATGCATTCCAGTCAAACGTTTTCTGAAAAATTGTAAATGCCCTTTCTACGTATCCAACAAAACCCTTCACAATGACCTTAACATCCCATTTTTCCTCGACCTCGCTAAAACCCGTTTCCAAGTGTTCCATTCCAAATTGTCTCGCCATCCTAATCCTGAAGGTCTATCCTTATCTTCCCAATCCCATCCAGAAAACCCTCCCAAAGATTGGGTGGCTTAATAGACAGTGGCCCCGAGATAATTTACTTATATGATCATATAGGGATCATTAAAATATTTACTTGCACTATTTACTTTCTACTGCTCTGGAAGTGCCAACAATGGTTGACTTTTTTCAATTTTTTTATTGATTTTATTTTATTTTACTTTTTTAGTTATTGTCAATTTGTTCATAGCACGTCTTTATCAAAATACTTGATAATTGTATTTTTAAATTTGTACAAATTTCAAATAAATGAACAAAAAATATATATAAATTGATTAAAACCTAGGTGGTCCTATTTACGGCCTTGGACCCTGGAACGACGACACTTTTTTCTTTTTTTTTTTTTTACTTCCTTATTCATAATTACAACAATATGTTAAACACATTTCTAGTAATATTGCTGGTTTTGTTACAATGACATTGTGAGCCATGATGTGGGAATATGTACAATTACATAACCCGCTTGACTAATTCATTGTGAGCATCGCAGATGGCATGTTAAAGCAAATTGTTTCTAGGCCACCGCCGCTTCAGTCTTCTATGAGGATTTTGTGGATTATGGAAGGAGGATAGAGAGTTTATCAAAGGATTTGGATGGCCAGGGAGATTGGAATAGAACTTCTGATAGACTGATTTGGCCAGGGATTGGATAAAGGGGATATTGAAGTCATTATGCAGGGTTAGGTTCGAGACATAGCAAGGAGCATTGGATATTTTTCGAAGGATTTTGGATTGCATTGTTTGTACACTGTAGGAATTGGAAGGTTTAGTGGAACCCCAGAGTTCTAGTCCATAGGTCCATATTGGTCGGAGTATGGTATTGTATATAAGTCGTTTGTTAGTCAATGAAAGTTTCGAGCGTTTGTCTACTAAGCGTGATAAAAGTCTAAAACGTCTGTTTAGTTCCTGTCTTTCCTGTGTCATGCGTGGCATCCAAGTTAACTTACTTACTTAAATTTTAACGTCCATTATTATTAACGAAGAATTTTATGACGGGTTATCTATAGGTTACCACCCTTTTCTAGCCAGGATAGGGCTGATGCCTTTTCTTTTTTCTAAAGAAAAGCCACCATCCCATAGTGGGAATCGAACGCACAACCCTTGGCACAGAGTTTTAAGTGCTCACTCCTTAACACTTACGGCCACCGGGCCTCCCCTCTTCCAAGTTAAACGGGCTTCCAAATTAAACGTTTCTCTAGTATCAATCCTAAGTATTTTCCTTTCGATTTCTGCGGAACTATAATGTTTTGGAGTTAATATTGGGCAGCTTGACTTACGAAGTGTTAATGTTACATGTCTAGATTTTCCTGCATTTACTTTAATTCTCCATTTATTTAGCCATGATTGAAGTAGATACAGGTGTTCTTGAAGGAACAGCTGTACAAGAACACTTGTAACGACTACACTACAGCATTACTCAAATGCTCTACCATTGAGCTAAATAGAGCTAAAGTCTTTTAAACCACTTATATCATCATTTTTTTTTTAATCAGTACTAAATTTCCAACATTGGTAAATAAATTGGTTATTTATAAACGTAATTTAACACTTTATATATATATATATATATATATATATATATGTATATATATATATATATATATACATACTAGCTGACCCGGCGAACTTCATACCTCCTAACAGTCGATTCTTTAATTATTATTTTTTTTAATACTTATTCTGCTATTTGGGACACCGGGTCAGCTAGTAAGATAAAAAAGAAAAGAAAAGAGAAACTTAATAAGTCAACAATTACATTATGTCAAAAAATAAAAATTATAAAACACTTAAAATTATTTTAATAGTCACTAAAAATCACAATGAAAATTACAATATCAGATTTCTCATTATGATTCCTACTTATTATATTTCATTTTATATTTACTTATTCTTAATTAAGTATCATTTTTATTGTAGTACTTAATGGTACACGATATTTTTTGTTTCATTGCCTGTCGCGTAAACGAACAGAGCTGATGGTTTTCCAACACGGGAACAGGCAACATACTATTGACCATGCGAGAAAAATGGGTTTTCTACATTAATACCACAAACACTTAATGACTGCCCCTGGGATTTGTTTATAGTCAAACTGAGTTCATAGGTCCAATAGCAACACAGCTGCAGGCACTGTAATGAATTCACAGCAGCTCGATTCAAACTTGCATCATTATTAGTCCAATGTCGCACTTCGCGGGTCTGTCTTAATCGACTTCTTTCACGTTCATTGCGATCTTCACGTTCCTGGGCAGTACAATTAGATTGATAATTAATCTGAGTGTTGTGTGTTTGTGGCTTACTAACACACAACACTTAAGTCATTTTATAGAAATAGAGCAAAGAGATGTTTAAATTTCAAATAGTATTTTACCACAGATCATTTACATTTTACCATAGACAATTTGTTTTTGAGTAATGTTACCATCGTATAAAATTTGACAAATATTGACATTAATATTTATGCGATACTAATGTCACTCAATTGTTTTTCCTTCCCAGAACCCTCCACTAACACTTAAACTTTATGGTATGGTATTAAAGTTCTAATTGACCTTTAAGTATTATTACGAATCTTTTGTATGGGAATATAGAAAAGTGGGGCCTTTTTTACTTCGTTAACGCAAATATAAATTAATTTAAATTGCATTATTAACATGTAATTCTATTGTCACCTAGTGGTTACTTGTTCTTATTTTTTTATTTTTTTTTTTTTTTTTTTGCTTATACACAAAAAACCTAATACGTTAACTGTTAAAAATATTATAAATGAGAACATATGTTTTTATTTTAAAATTAATTTGCGTTAAGGAAGTGAAAAAGGCCCGAAAAGTGTTGTTTTTAGACTTTTTCTGGCAATTTTTTTAAATTTTTCTCTCCGTAAGAACCATCCTCGTAGTTCAAGGAATATTATTAAAAAAGAATTAGCGAAATCGGTTCAGTTGTTCTCGAGATTTGCGCTTACCAACACATTTAGCGATTCATTTTTATATTATATATATATATATATATATATATATATCTGTGTGTGTATATATTGTTTTTTTAACTGCCACAGATCTAGGACATTTACATCCGAAGCGAATCCGTAATTATTTTAATCCCCATAGCGCATAGGAAATTACAATTAATCAATTATTATCTATCTGATCAAGGAATAAATGCATTAACGTAATGTTTAGATAAAACAATATTAAAATACAATAGAAACCTTGAACAAAGCTTATTAAAGGTCTCGGTTTTCAAAGACAAGATTCTGAGGACCACCTACTCATCACCTTGGAACTAGTTAAGGACAATTAACACCAATTTATTAATTGTCAGTTACTTTTGAAGGACATTTTGTTTCTCAAAATTTAATATATTCTCTCTAGGACTACTGGCACTAAATATATTGCACACAAAGCGAAATGAAGTACACGAGAAACAGCAAGTTTATGGTCCAAAAAAGTTAAAAAATATTTAATCCCAAAATGACTAATGTCTCTTAATAACTTTTTGAATAAATATCTTAATTTGCAGGAATAAGAAACATCTAGAAAACGTTGTTTCAACTGAATACTCGTTTCTCAGTACCCAAAACTATAATTATTTTAGAAAAACAAGTTGTATTCACTTTTCTCGAAAATAGATACAGATAGACGCCTTTATTCGTTTCACTACGTTAGAAAACCTATACAAAGTGTATCTACAAGAATACAAATTCAAAGCCGTAACGCTACAATCACATGTTTTCCCGCGAATTTTCGTGGAAAAACGTGTGCTAATTAACCAACATGACTTTTTAAATCAAAGTATTTTTGTATCAAATGTTCCTAAAATCGGACCATTTTTGGGGCATATTTATATATATTATCCTTATCCGGCGTTCTCTTATCCTTCGCTCTCTCTAATACGACGGTTTCCGAGAGGAATGAGTGACGGATCTCGGAACTCACCAGAGCTAGACCTGCTCGAGGGTTCCTAGAAAACCTTCCCTCCCTAGCTAGCCAAACATTTGTTTCGTGGTATTTCATTTAATGTAAGTCAAAGAAGGCATATATGTTTCGTTTTAGAGGCAGGAACTTGTGTTAGTACTAGGAAAATAAATGTTTCTTCTAAGGTACCTGCGGTTGGTTATTCATATTGTAATACAGTAAAACCTCCCTTAACGGACACCTCCCTACAGCGGACACCTCTATTAACGGACATTTTCTCGCAGTCCCGAATTTTTCTATAGGTAAAATAAACCTCTATATTGCGGACACCTCTGTACAACGGACACGGACAGAGAAACCTGATTTTTTACCTCCTTACTACGGACAAGTACAGCTAATGTAAGTTATCCAAGCGTTCCTATTGGTGTAGGTTTCCAGTAAAATGCGTTAACAATAACAAACTCTTTGTAAGAATAAGATATATATATATATATATATATATATATATATATATATATATATATATATATATATAGAATATTGACTAGTAATATCTTCCTAGGAATTTCACAACAGGAACCTCTTCCTTTTCAGTAGAAGCATATGATTTTCCCGCTGGCAGATTACTATTGTTTTGCCTACGCGGTATCACGGTTCCGGGAATATTCCAAAACTCTCAATCCTTTCACATTCCCTCTCTTCAATTTTCAGCTGGTTTTTAGCTCTTGTTAGTAAATATCGTGCTTTCTCTTCAATATGTCTAATCGGAAATCTCTGACACTTAAAGAAAGAATTGACGTGATAACATTTTCCAATCGCGAAAAATGTGGTGTGCGTAAAGTTGCCGAGTTTTTTAAGATAGGGAAAGCACAAGCAGCAGAAATATTGAAAAAGACAAAAAGATGACAAACGTGTTGTCCAAGTACTAAGAACTGGACACGAATTTTCAATCGATCTCGCTACACTGGAATGGTTTAAAAGAGTGCGTGTTCAAAACATTCCCATATCAGGTCCTATGATCCAGGCAAAAGCACTAGAGATAGCTGCACAGTTGGGCTATTCTGAATTTAAGGCTTCCAATGGGTGGCTGGAAAAATTTCGTGGCTGGTACAAAATTTCATTTAGAGCCATTTGTGGAAAATCGGCATCGGTGAATGCGGAAACAGTTACTCAGTAGGAATCCAAGCTTCCATCATTACTCTTTGGATATAAGCCTGAAAATATTTTTAATTTTTTTTTTTTTTAAGTTTATACTTATTGAACTTCTTTCTATATACTAAAAAAAATCTTGTGATGGGTAATTATTAAATGGTTAATTAAAATATGAATTAAATGTACAAATTCGGTACGTATCCATCTCGACCAACCCCTCTGTATAGCGGACACCTCTCTATAGTGGACAACTTTGGTTCTCCCAGAGGTGTCCGCTATAGGGAGGTTTCAATGTATATATATACGTATGTGATTTAGTTAGTAATTAAATGTTTTTTATTTATTTTAACTGTCTACACATATTTTTATTCCTGGAAATTTTTACAGGCATATAAACTTGAAAATAAAACACCAGGAAGAATTTTAAATATTTTGAATTTATTTTAAAATTCAGGACCTACATTTTACTTATATATGCAATATTAAATATTGTACATACTATTATATCCTCAAATAATAAGGTTTTTCAAATACTTAACTGACCGCTTTTAACTGTATTGTCGAATCCGGCGTATTCCTTAATCCGACGGTACAAATATGTGTGTGTGTTTGTATGTTTATATAAAACGCTGTTATTTTATTGATCTGTGATTACTAAAACGCGAAATTTTCTATTCGGCACTTCCGGATAGGTTTGACGTCATCAGCAGATATATGCCCTATGAAGGAGGGAGACACGCGTCAAAATATATATTATATTTTAACACAATTGCATGTGTATTGAATACCCCATTAAAAAACGTATATGAATAATTATAATTAATAAATAATAATATCACAGCTCACTTTAATGCGCTTAGTACCTAATTAAGGTATTTACATAAGCTCTATGTAGCCAAGGTAGGCATTTAACTTTCCTCCTAGATTCAGTCATGACGTGGCCCTGATAATAATAATATTGTTTCTATATACAAAATGTGTAAATGTAATTTTGTAATATCATCATTTAATGTTATAGAGTAAATCGCGAAACTCTTAATAAATAAATAAAAATAATTGTTTTAAATAAGGATTTTGATAAGGCACTAAAGCTGGAAACTTGGTCCGGCTTTGATAAATAATTGTTTTAAATAAGGATTTTGATAAGGCACTAAAGCTGGAAACTTGGTCCGGCTTTGATAAATAATTGTTTTAAATAAGGATTTTGATAAGGCACTAAAGCTGGAAACTTAGTCCGGCTTTGATAAATAATTGTTTTAAATAAGGATTTTGATAAGGCACTAAAGCTGGAAACTTGGTCCGGCTTTGATAAATAATTGTTTTAAATAAGGATTTTGATAAGGCACTAAAGCTGGAAACTTGGTCCGGCTTTGATAAATAATTGTTTTAAATAAGGATTTTGATAAGGCACTAAAGCTGGAAACTTGGTCCGGCTTTGATAAATATTGTTTTATATAAGGATTTTGATAAGGCACTAAAGCTGGAAACTTAGTCCGGCTTTGATAAATAAATCATATTTATTGATTCATCTGTTATTTGTAAATGTGTGTTTTTCACTAACGTATATAGAAAATAATTTCGGGAAGTTGGGGGCGCTGGGAGGATTTCAGCGGGTGGGGGGCTTGGAGCATATTAGGGATATGGAATACTAACAATCTAGAACTTGGAATAGTAAGCCAATTAAGACGCTATTACAACCAAAATAAAATTATTTTTTCTGAAGTAATTGACCTTATTTAATTTATTTTAAAGGTTTTATGACACTTTTACAAATTTCGGGAGGGGCTGCAGCCGTCCCATTACATACGCCCAGTTTGTGTGCGTATGCAAATAAAGTGGATATAGTAATCTACTATATAATTAATCTCCGAAGCATAAAAAAAAAACTAAAAAAAAATTAAATTAAAAAAAAGAACATCAAATTATTATAACAAAATCAATTATCAAAGACACCATTATAAGTAAAAATATAACTGGCTATAATACAAAATATGAAATTCATCATTAAAGTATGCTAGCACAAATCAGCATAACTATGTAAAGAAAGCGATTCGCCCTTAATTGTGATTTGCATAAAAAAATTATTTCAGGAAAAAAATAAATAACTATAAGCTATTAAAACTCGACTCTAGACCAGAAAAACTACCCTTTTCTACGTAATAAATGAATTCTGAGCTATTTGAAATATAGCGCCAGAAATGTTTATAATTTGAGAGGACAAATGCAAAAGCATATTATTGGAGGTTTAGTAAAAGGGCGGGAGGCTGAAAATAAGGCGCGTAAAAGGTTTCAGCTGGTGGACTGGAGGTGGGAACCGAGTTACATCGATTAGCTTCGAAACCAGATTAGCATCTCATCTAATTCACCACTTCCATTGGCCCAAATCGAATAGTCACTGCTTAGAGAATGTTTCCGCGCCTCCAGATTTTGCCATTTCGCGCCATTTCTCTTTTAAGTATTTTATTCAGTGGGCGTCGTTCCGTTCGAAAAGGTTTAGTGGCCGGGGCGTTCTAACTTGTAATCTATTTTCATGTGTGATAAGTAAAAAGGAAAAATAATCTATCTATGGTAGTCGATGGGAAAGTTATGACATGTAAAAATGTATTATTAATTTTAACTATTAGAAATAACGAGGACGAGTAGGCTCAATGGTTTTGATCCCTTCACTCATGATCTTGGTGACTCGACTCTCGGATGCGCACGAAAATATTGGATTGAATTTGCTTTATAGTGATTTTTATTTAATGCTAGCTGTTCCCCAGTGTGCCATGCTACACCTACTTTCTGCCTATGACGCTCCCCGTATCAAGATCTACCTGTGTACCAATTTACGCCAAAATCGGCCAAACTGTGTGAATTTGTATATATTTTTCAAGTAATTCGGCAGAGGTCAGGACGACAGCCTGCTCTTATTACAGAATGCACTCCTTAGTTAGACAGTGACTGTTTAAATAAAATTGAAATAAACTGCATTACACGATTATGTAATGATGTAAAGTCATCAATGAGTTTGAGTTATTTGAGCCCTAGACAACGAAGGAGGAACTCATCAACAGGATCCAGGAGCAGTGCCAGCTTATGAGAACTCAAAGACAAGACGTACTCCCTAATGCCGTGGATTCAGTTAGTCGTTAAGCTTATATTTGTAGATATTTTGAAAATCTACTGGAGAAATAGTTATTAGTCCGCAGTAATAACCATTTTTCTCTCACCCATAGATTTCTATAGATTTTTCCTAGGAAAACGAGGTAACATTTTAAAGCAACTTTTGATGGTGCCTTTCATTTAAATGTATTTTTTTCGCTTTTTATCTGCAGGAGAGAGATTAAGTGAGTTTGAGTTATTCTATTATTATTATAATTTTATTTTTACGGTACTCCACATCATTAGTGAGTAGCATCGAATCGCCCTTTTGCACTTAAGTGCTGCTCATAGTGATATTTCCAATACCAAGTCAGTAAATCACCAATCTAAGTAAAATATATTAAAATAAAAAGGCCGTGACGCAGGAGCTGCATAACTAAGCACTTTCCTCAGAATTTGGGTAGTGTAGATTGCTTTCCAGAACAATTTGCTTAAAATATCCTACATAAATAAAATAAAAACATGAATAGTTCCCTTTTAAATTTGTAATGAGTAACTGATCAATTAATAATTTGCTTCCAGAGTTATGTTTACACATGGTACCTATTACACCACGTAATAAATACAAAAAACCTCATATTATCGTATTTTGATCTAACGCAGGAACAGGATACAGTCACTCTAGTGGTAGAAAGCGCTCTTTGCGGCGGCTTTGTGAACCTACGTCTGGCGGGCTTTTCTATTGAAATATATTACAAATTAAACCCCCGCTTTCCGATTGACCGATTCAGCTCATTTTTACAACAGTTCTTTCTCCTGAGTTACCCACGACGTATACCGCGTTTCGTTACAATACAGCAGAAATTACGACCGGTATGAGTATATTAAGAATTTGGGTCAGGAGTAAACCCCCCCTTCTAATGAACCGATTTAGTTTATTTTTACAACACATATTTACCTGTAGATTACCACTACGAATACCGAGTTTCGTCGAAATATACCAAAAATCACGGCTGGTAGTGGCGAATTGGTATTGTGGGTCCGGAGTAAACCCCCCTCCTAATGAACCGATTTAGTTTATTTTTACAACAGTTATTTACCTGTGGATTACCACTACGAATACCGAGTTCCGTCGAAATATACCAAAAATCACGGCTGGTAGTGGCGAATTGGTATTGTGGGTCCGGAGTAAACCCCCCCTTCTAATGAACCGATTTAGTTCATTTTTATATCTCACTTTTCTCTCTATATTACCACTACGAGTACCAAGTTTCGTTGAAATATAACAAATATTACGGCTGACATAGTCAAATTAGTGTTTTGGGTTCGGGGTAAACCCCCCCTTCCGGTGAACCGAATTTGGTGGTTAACGAACTCGTTCAATCGTTTGCTAATTGAATGCTATATACCAAGTTTCGTGACGAAAAAAACAAAAACTCTGGCCGCTATCGTGTTAAGTGACACATATATATATATATGCATATATATATATATATATATATATATATATATATATATATAAATTTTAACGGGGGTCATTTTCGGTGTCTACTAGGTAGGATCGATAAAGATTTGAAGAAATTTTTCAAAAATTCCGTCATGAGTCCAACCTCAATAGCTACTTTCCTTCGGAGGAAAGTGCTAAAAAATAGGTAAACAAATAAATAAATAAAATTAAAGAAAACAAAAAATCTATAGAAAACACAAGAAATAAATTAAACATTAAATGAACTAGCCTAAAATTCTTTACGTTGTGAATGTTTTCATATTTTGTCTTATATGTTAATATTTTTCAAGTGTGTAATAATGTTGTAAATATGGTGACTGCTATCAGTAAGTAGGTCAGTAATGTCCTGGGGTATGTCCAAGTTCGTTATAAGAATGCCGTCTGTTAGTATATGTTTAAACTAAGACAAATCAAACATACACTTACTGACTGGCCAAGCGCATACAGAAATTCCCGGAGAGAGGAAATAGTTCTTGCAAGACTGCGAATAGGCCACACACGCATTACTCACGAATACTTGAGTTATTCTAATTATCAACAACATCAAAAAATAAATTTTTAGAAATTATCTATTCAAAGTGGCCGTCAGAATCTAATGGTTCAGTGTAGCCAATTTTTCAACAAAACTTTTGATCTTTTGACCAAGTTTTGAATTTTGACTACTTTGACTCCTAGCCTAGGAGATTTCCCGTATCAATGTCTACCTGTGTACCAAGTCTAGTCAAAATCGGACCAACGGTGAGGATTTGTTTAATGAAAAAACACACAAACAGACACGTGATTATATATATATATATATATATATATATATATATATATATATATATATATATATATATATATATATATATATATATATATGTATATAGATAAAACTAATTAAATTATACAGTTAGGTAAATAGGATAAGAATACTTTATCAAGTTATGTCCATAAAAGGTTTAAGACAAATGTTTTTGAAATAATATTAAAGATATGTAACACCAATAAATTGTCAAAAGTTTGTAATCTCTTATCTTTCTAACGTAAAATTCATAAATATTTTCAGTATATTTCTAATATATGTATTATATTTTTATCTTTCTAGTATTTTTTTCTATTAGAAAATTTGCATCTTCTAGTATAATACTATACTTTTAACAAAATTAATGGTACAATACTTTCTCTCTCTCTCACATACTATGCATTTTTTTTATTGTTAATTTATTTTCCTATATTAATAATTATATAGAAATTTGTATCTCGTATCAGAAAAATATTTGTAAATTTTCGTAGATTGTAAAGTTTGTTTCTGAAAAATTTTGTTCTTCCAAAAAAAAGACAAAAACATAAAAACATAAAATACTAGAACATAATATATAGAAGAACAATGTGCTCTAGAAGTGTTTGGATTATTAGGAGAACAGATATAAGAATAACAGATTACATATTAGATTAGATATAAAAATAACAATATGGGCTTACCGATGGGAAGATAGAGAACTATTCCTCACAAATGCGGGATCATTTCTGAGAGTTAATACAGGGAAACATAGGAAGAAAGGAGTTGGTGAGGGGGGGGGGTTCTGGACCACCCAATGGACTGAGAACATAGAAGATGAAAGAAAGAGCGGCGGAAGCGGCGTAGTACAGTAAGGTGTCATAAAGTCATAAAATGTTGTGTTAATGGAAAGGGAGGCTGGTATAAAGGGCTATATTGCAGGCGGTATAGGGGATTAGGATGGATTTTTTAATAAATGGAAGATGTTGGAGTAGGTAGACGAGATGACTTGCATCATCTACGGTCAACGATCTCCTCTCAAAAAATAGCTACATTATTTCGGAATGTACAGGATCCTAGCGCCTTTAATACTTGCCTTGATGTATAACACTGCAGTTTTGCGGGTTTGCCTAACCTTCTTTTCTCTAACAATGCTCAGCTAAATCTTTTATTTCATTAGTATATTGGCCAATACTAATTGAGTTGTTAGATTTTATTTTGACGGTAATGTTTTATTCCAGAATATTAGGCCTTGCTAGCTAGATTCATAAAGCGTATATAATATTTATAGCGTATTTAGACTTCACCCTTAATTAATTTCGTATGTACAGCATCATAGGCTCAGGTAATTCAGGATTGTGAATTAGACTGGCAGAGATCAGACTCGAAATTAAGAGAAATTAAAAACACTACGAAACCCTGGTCAAATGAACACCGCATCAAGCGTGAAGAAGTGATTTTGACTAGGCTTCGTATTGGACACTGCCATCTAACCCATTCCTATTTAATAGAAAACAAGCAGAGACCAACCTGTGCAAGTTGTAATGAGAATTTGACAATTAGACACATACTGACAGATTGCAGACTTAGAAGTGACCTATTCACTCTCAATGAAAGGACTTGCCCACCAGTTCACATATGCAGTCAAGAACTTCCTGTATCAAACGAAGTGCGCTACCTGGGATTAATACTAGACAGCAGACTCACTTGGAACCCACACACCCGATTGAAAAGACAGGAACTGAACAGTAGATACGGACTTCTTCGACGACTATCAAAACTAACAACACAGAACAAACTCACTATATACAAAACCATCATCAGACCTATTTGGACGTAAATAAATTCGTATTCATAAGTGTGAATACGAATTTATTTTTATTCACATATATTAAATATAAAAATACAAATAAAACTTTATTCGCAATTTTTTCTGCGAATACAAATACAGAAATACAGAAAAAATTGTAAATAATCACAAAAAATGTGAATATTTACAAAAAATCAAGTGACTACAAAAAAAATCACATTAAAATATACGAATACAAATTTATTCACATTATAATTTGTGAATAAAAATTTATTCACAATAAAATTCGCAAATAAATCATGAATTTATTTGTATTAGGATGATATTACGAAAGTTATTGAAAGTGATTTTTTTTAAGGCGTTTAACGTCTACGTTATTAGCGCCTAGATTTTTTGTTTACCCCGAGTCCGCCGCGGGACCACCAGCCATGCTGCAAGGACACAGTTTGTCATTTGTACCTCCATCAATATAAATCACCTTCAATAACATTCGTAATATCATCTTAATACGAATAAATTCATAATTTATTTGAGAATTTTATTGTGAATAAATTTTTATTCACAAATTATAATGTGAATAAATTTTTATTCGTATATTTTAATGTGATTTTTATTGTAATCACTTGATTTTTTGTAAATATTCACATTTTTTGTGATTATTTACAATTTTTTCTGTGAATTTATTTTTATTCGCAGAAAAATTTGCGAATAAAATTTTATTTGTATTTTTATATTTAATATATGTGAATAAAAATAAATTCGTATTCACACTTATGAATACGAATTTATTTATATTCGTATTCACAAATATATGAAGTACAAATTTATTTATATTCGTATTCACAAATATATAAAGTACGAATAAATTCGTATTTTTATTTAAAAATAAAATTATGCCCATCTCTGCTCTAATGAACTTGATGACGTTCCTTATTATTTTATTTAAAAAAAAAATAATAAGGAGGTTTTTAATATAGAGTAATATTTATTTCTGTTTGTTTAAAAATGTCCGAAACGCCTAATGTAAAGGGATTGAATAAATAAAAGATTTGATTTGTGGTGCAGATCATAATGATTTTTTTTTTTTTTTTTTAATTTTAATTAATGTTAATAAAATGAGTTATAAAGACGTTGTCCTCAATTCGAAGAAACTTTCTTTTAATCACGGAATTGGAATTGATATTTGATTATTGTTGACCCAACCGCAAAATTCAGATAGTTGTTCGAAATTCGATACACTAGTGGTCTGCTAGGAATATAGGTCATTAAAAAAAATGATATCCTTTTCGTAGTATAAGTATTTAGAATATTCACTACGGTGAACATAATTTGAATAAAAAGTCGATTCGTAGGTGAAAAAGTGCGATAAAAAGACACCAAAAGCCCGACTCGCAGGAACTGCGTCATCTTAGCGTGTGTCCGTTCTCATCCGTAGTGACAGAATCGCTAATACATTTATCATTTTCCTATATTTGATTAAAAACATACTCATTTTACTGTTAAATACAATTTAAAAAAAGAACAACCAATTAAAAACGCGGTTGACAAAGAAAAAAAAACGTCCTAAGGAACGAAACAGACAGCAGTACAGTAGTAGGAAATAATCGAATTCTGTCAGAAAAGTTCTATTTCAAATAACAAAATATTGATTTTGATTTTACGTAAACACTGTTTAACCCAAATATACATACAATAATTGTATGTATATTTGGGTTAAACAGTGTTTTTGTAATTATTACAAAAATAAGAACCACTAAAAAAAAAAGAAGAAAAACAGAAAAAAACCGTTCAAATAACGAAACTGGCGAATTCAAAGTTTTAAGGACTTATTTCTTCAAATGTGTCCATCCCAACTTTACTTTTAGGTTTTTGTAGGAAATTTATTAACCTTCCCGTTTTAAAGATATTTAATAAAATATACGAAAATCCTAAAACTGAAAAAAATTAATGCAATACAATAAAGCACATGTAACCTGATGGCTTATATATAGGCCGTAAGTTTATTATCATTCTAAGAAGAATAAAGTCTATACGAAAAAATAAGTTTTTTTTTTTTTTTATAATTTATTTATGAGCACCCCGCATTGACAGCGTTTCGCCCAGGTACACATATAAAATAGAAATACATAACAACAACAAAATAGATACAATATTACATAATTACAAATCCAATTACATTATTGTGTGTTTTAATCTAATTATACAATTAAGTTTGTGAATAACATACAGATAAAAGTAAAATTAACTTGTAATAACATACAGCTAAAAGTAAAATTAACTAGTAAAAAACAATACATTTTTAAGAAAAACTTATAATTATAAAGGAAACGAAGAAAATAGTTCCTTCGTACAATATGACTATATATAATCGCAACAGTTTCTATTTACAATATAGGTTCTATGCATAATATGACAACATACATAAGAACAATAGCCCCATGTGCAATCAATAGGAAGGATCCTATGTAAAATAATTATGAATAAATGAATAAATCACGTCATGACTGATGTTTATAAAAAGAAAAAAAAAAAAAAAGAAAAAAAAAAAAAACAAAAAAAACCTTTCAACGGCGATGTTAAAAGCATAGTTTGGGTCGTCTAGACAATCAAAGACAATGAATTAAGAAAATTAAGTGGTTGTTGTAATACATACTACACCCACATGTTGACTATTTGAGGAGTTTGGTCTGGGGTTTGTTAAATTTTGTTAAAAATATTGTTGTCTTTAAGAAAGGTAAGTATAGGGTTGATATGGTGACTGCTATCACGGAGTAGTTCGTTCATGTCTCGTGGAATTTCCAAGTCTTGTCTCAAATTACAGTCTGTCAGTATATGTTGAACTGTGAGGTCTTTGTTACAGATTTGGCACAGTGGTTTATCAGACTTTGTCATAAGGTATTCATGAGTTATACGTGTGTGGCCTATCCTTAGTCTGGCTAACACTACTTCTTCTCGCCTTGAATCCCTGTATGACGAAGCCCAGTCGCTTACGGAAAAAATAAGTACAAAAGAAGATTTTCCTTTGAATGATAAGAATGCTGACGCAGAATTTGGTCAGCTATCAGTTAGACGTAACGCAAATTTTTCTCGTCTTAGCTAAAGTGTTGGAAGCACAACGTAAAATGGCTGGGTGTTCTTGGACCGTGGGGCTACCAATGCTTTTCTTTTGGCCATAATCACTACCCAGCCTAAGGAAATTCCTTATGAAATGCCTACTTCTAATTAAAGTTTGAGGGATTTTCGATATTGTCCAATTTTTATCGTGCAATGTTTAAATCAAACGTTTTTCACTCCCAGACAACAGTTTCCTCTAATTATTACTTAATGAGGTTTAAATAGACTCACTGATTGAAATAATGAATATACTGTTCTCTAAAACTGTTCCCAGAGCAAGATTTAGATAAGAACTGAGTGGGTGGCCTATACTTTTGTCGCGTCTGAATATTTACATTTCAACTAATCCCTAAGCAAGAAGGATCAGGACTCATTGCAGACATTCTCATCCAAAAGCCAGTGACATATATCCAAAAGCCAGTGACATATATCCAAAAGCAAGTGACAAATAAGTGTGCGGACGCTTTCCTATACTCTCGGACAGCCAAGCCGCTAGAAGGTTTCTATCTACGAATACGATAAAAACCAGGGTCAAACTGTAGTGGGTTCCGGGTCACTCAGGCATACCTGGAAATGAGAGAGCTGATGAGTTGGCTAACATTGGGGCATCCACGATACCTTTTCTACCAGAGCCAATATGTGGAATTGCACCGGCAGTTGCCAGACTGAGCATTCGTAGATGGGCCAGTGGCATAAGAACAGTATGTATTTACTTAGGCTTGAATATAATATTAAATAATGACAAAAACTAACATCATATAGGGTGGCCTATAATTTTGTCGGAGAGTGTATATTTACAATTACATTTAATCAAAATTATAAAATAATTTCTTTAGACTTTGCGTCTCTGGTATAGGATGTTAAATATTTTAAGCTGCGTTAAAAAATTGGACCATCACAGTAGAGAAGTTAATTATACGTATACGTTACTTGAAATAAGTACAATTTCACCCTTAAAGATGGATTTACTTGTACGTAATAAGACGTCTTGTTTAAGTTGTAATTTCTCATCAAAACACAGGATACATTCCTAAATTGTGCCGAGAGCTACATAAAACAGGCGAGTATATAAAGAATGCCTTTAGTAGCTCTTCTTCATTTTATATTGTTAATCTCATATTTATTTACCTTTATTTTTAACTAAAATCTTTCTGTTTCAGGTAAGCTGAAGTCTCTTATATTAAAACAGCCTGTGTTGTAAGTATTCTCAATTCCTCTATCGGAAATTAATAACTCTGGTCAACATTTGATAAAAAAAAGTCCGTCACGCAGGAGCTGTATAACTAAGAACTTTCCTCAGAATTTGTGTAGTGTAGACTACATTAATGAATAATTTGCTGTAAATAACCAATATAAATAAAATAAAAACGTGAATAGTTCAGCCCATTTACATTTCTTATGAGAACTGTTCAATTATTAATTTTGTAAATAATTTACTTCCAGAGTTATGTTAATACATGATACTGTACTACTTAATAAATACACAAAAACTTCATTTTCCGTCTTTTGATTTGAGGCAGGAACAGGATACAGTCCTCCTCGCGGCGGCTTTCGGAACCTACGTCTGGCGGGATAATTCTAATGAAAAAGAGTTTAAAGTAAACGCTCCTTTCCAATAGACCGATTTACTTCATTTTTACAACACTTCTTTCTCATGAGATACCCACGAAGTATACCGCGTTTCGTTATAATACAGCAGAAATTACGACCGGTATGAGTATATTAGTACTTCAGGTCCGGAGTAAACCCCCCCCCCCCCCCTCCAAATAACCCGATTTAGTTTATTTTTACAACCCATTTTTCTCTGTTGATTAACACCATGAATACCGAGTTTCGTTGAAAGGTAACAAAAATTACTGCTGGTAGTGGCAAATTGGTAATGTGGGTCCGGAGTGACCCCCCCCCCCCCCCCGTTCTAATGAACCGATTTAGTTTATTTTTACAACGTATTTCTCTCTTTAGATCAACATAATTAATACCGAGTTTCGTTGAAATATAACAAAAACTACGGCTGGCGTGGTCAAATAAGTGTTTTGGGTCCGGGTGCCCCCTCCTGGTGGACCGATTTTGGTGGTTATCGAACTCGTTCAATCGTTTGCTAATTGAACGCTATATACAACGTTTCGTGAAGAAAAAACAAAAACTCTGGCCGCTATCGTGTTAACAGACACACACACATATATATATATATATATATATATATATATATATATATATATATATATACATATACATATACGCATATATATAGATATATAAATTTCAACGGGGGTCATTTTCAGTGTCTACTAGGTAGGATCGATAAAGATTTGAAGAAATTTTTCAAAAATTCCGTCATGAGTGCAACCTCAATAGCTAGTTTCCTTCGGAGGAAAGTGCTAAAAAACTCGGAGAGGTATGTTCTTGTATTATAACAGAACAGCAAGTCGGGCGGCACAATAGGTCTTATAGGCCTCGGTGTGGTTTCTCGGGTTTATCCGGGCACCCGTTATCTAATCTAATCTAATCTTACGTTTCATCTTGGTTGACCTATTAAGCCTTATAGAAGAGGACGGCATTCTATTATTCTATTAAAATTGAACGACCTATCTAGATCATTCGCGATATCTAGAACCTGAAGCATAGATATTTCTTGTCAGTATTTTATTCATCTGTTAGACTTCATAGCCGTATTTTCTACCCTATTTTGGAGAGTAGGAGACAAACTATAAACGAAAATTGTTACTTTCCCTTAAAGATTTAATCCGATCTTGATGAGGCCAACAGGCCTAGATGAAACAAGACACCGTGAACACATCCAATTATTGAGGGGTTCGTTAATTAGCGGTTGGCTGCCCTGTTTAAAGCTAATTCTCACCCATTAACCCCCACCCCTTCCCCCAGAAACCCCTGGCCCCCCTGCTCCCTAATCTAGGAAATTACAGCTGGATATAACCTTACGTTAGGTGGAACCCAGGGAGTAAAGGAGCACTCAAAAAATCCTATTATATATTTTTAATTCATAAAAAAAATCATCCCTACTCAAAAAAATAACTTTTTACCCACTCTGATTCGGGACGATTTGAAGTACTGATTCATGATAAAATTATTTTAATTTCAAGTTAGACATTGATTTATATCATATACTAAAATAAATCAAATGTATAAACGCACAGTTCCTTTAAGAATAATTTCTATGAAAAGTGCGTGACTATAACAAAATTAAGAAAATATAAAATCATCTCAATAACAAAAATATTGGCATAATAAATCTGCGTGTTTTTAGCGCGGTTAGTCCCTATCTCCTATAGGGAGAACCCGCTTATGAGGTTGACCTCATGACGCAATCCAGATGTGCCGACTAGAAACTTTCACGTTTCAGACCCTATAGATCACGAAAATATAGGTGGCCCAAATTTGTATATATATATATATATATATATATATATATATCAGAAAAAAATCAGTCCCGTAACAGGCCACAAGGGCCCAGAGGGGCAGATACTGCAGAGGTATCTGATTCTTGACCATACGGCACACTAGGGAGATAGTGTGGTCAATACTATGCTCCGGCCGCCTGATTTTCCCCTTGGCTGCTTCGACTGCTAGAGTCATTAGCACCCAAGGTACCCATTATTAATTAAATTAATTAAAGGCTGGGTGAGCCTAGGGACGATCTGGGACCCCAAATCCAACTCTCGAACGGCAGCACTAGAAGAAAAAATCTTTAGTGCGCGCTCGGGTTTTGAACCTGGTCCTCCAGTTCATTAGTCGAGTGCTCTACCACTGAGCTAACCTCGCCCCCAAAATCAGTCCCGTAACAGGCCACGAGGGCCCTGAGGGGCAGATACTGTAGAGGTATCTGATTCTTGACCATACGGCACACTAGGGAGATAGTGTGGTCAATACTATGCTCCGGCCGCCTGATTTTCCCCTTGGCTGCTTCGACTGCTAGAGTCATTAGCACCCAAGGTACCCATTATTAATTAAATTAATTAAAGGCTGGGTGAGCCTAGGGACGATCTGGGACCTCAAATCCAACCCTCGAACGGCAGCACTAGAAGAAAAAATCTTTAGTGCGTGCTCGGGTTTTGAACCTGGTCTTCCAGTTCATTAGTCGAGTGCTCTACCACTGAGCTAACCTCGCCCCCAATATATATATATATATATATATATATATATATATATATATATATATATATATATTTATATTTATATATATATGTATATATTTATATATATGCTTGTCTGTTAACGCTCTAGCAAGCTCAAAAATGGCCCGATTTTGATGAAATTTGGTACAAAAATCTGTTTTCTAATTTGAAAGGTGAAGTTTGTTAACCAGCAGAAACCGCCCACGGGAAGATAGTGTTTGGGGCAAAATTCGCGCCAAAAAAAATCGTCACGCCTAAGTTTTTGAGTTTATATGCTTGCGGGTACTTGTTTTATAGGTTTATTAACATAGGAAAACGAATGAAACCATTTTGAAGTCGATATCTGTAACCGTTTTTGAGAAAAGTGGAATCAATGTTTTTGTAAGTCATTATTTTTTGGTGGGTACTTCGAATCAGGGGATTAAATTGAAATATTTTCTACATCTCGGAAATTAATCACAACTAATATGTTTAAATGTTGGTTATATTTGGAGTTAAGGAAGTATGCGAAAAAAAATTATTCTATTAATAGACATGAAAAGTTTTCGGATCTTCATACATTTTTCGTAAATATCTCGATAACGGTTGGGAAATCGTGTTAAGTGGAAAGTGGCTATTTGAATGTTTGCTAAGTTCTCTACAAAAAAGGTTCTGAAGCAATATTCGATGGGGCTACGTCAATCAGAGATATAAGCGCTTAAAACTTAAAAAGTGTTTGTTTTGTTGTTTTGAAAGGGGTTTTCTCTTTGTTTATGTCACTTTTTAATTGTTTTTTTTTTGTTTTAAATTGCATTTATCAGTAAAATTAGTATTGTAGTAAAATAAGCTAAGAAACGGTGAAAGGTATTGGTAATAAGTCTGTAGTGGCTGTGGTAATCAAGATGGCTGTGGCTAATCGTTGGCTGTTTTGAATTCTGGTATCTATATAACCTTCCTCATAGCCTCCATCTGAAGTTATCGTTATTTCTTATTTTATAGAAAGATTTAACCCACGACAGAATGGAATTTTATTAGCCATTAAGCACATATTTACAGTTGATTATTACAGTAATTTCGAGATTTTCCTGATCATGAGCTTATCGCTAAAGTTTCGTAGCTCATAATGAAATAAGTAAATATTACAGTAAAACGAATTTGCTAGTAAAACAAGATACATTCTTAGAATGACAAAGAATTTTTGGTTGTTTAGAATTGAGCCTTCTCAGTAAAAGTCGAAGAGTAAGTACGTTTTCAGTACATAGGTGTTTTGACTTATTAAGAATTATCCGCTTCTGTGTAAGTTGGCTACTGTCAGTTTCCTGTGATTTGAGATGCTAATCTATTCCATTTCTTCGAGCTGTACGTAACCGCGCTAAGATGACGCAGTTCCTGCGAGTCGGACTTTTTTTTTAAATTTAATTTAAGAGGTCCGCAACGACGGTGATTTGCTCTTTTTATAACAGCAAACCGATACAAATTTATAAGTACACAATTATCAGGGACTTAGAGAACTAAATACATCAGAAATTTGAATAGAACATAAAAAAAAAAACATTAGCAACTTTGTGTACAGAATTAAGGACTATACATTATTTACAAGAATGCTATTTATACAATAGTTACTATATTTAGTACCAACATTATTTAATTAATTTTTGGGACATGGAGTTTGCACAACATTCCAGTAGTCTTACTGCCCAAGTAACATCAATTGCTAAAATAAAAAATAAAAAAAAAAAGAGTTGTTCAATTATTATTATAACACTAATATTGATATCGGCTTCCAAATAAGAGTCAACTGATTGTATGAAGTTTGTGGTGTTTACAAATGTTAATATAACGTTAATGAAGGAGTAGCTCTGTCGGTAGCTCCTGTAAGATATAAGGTAATTTTAGGTGTCTTCATGTTTTGCATCCTGTTTGTAGGTGTTTTACTGTCAGTGAAACGTTACACGTGATTTAACAGTTTAAGAATTTCTTACAACAATTTTTTTGAAATATTATCCTTTCAGTCATAACAGCGACCTCTTTTTCTGGGGTGACCCTTCTTAGGGGGTGCGTCCCTCACAAGCCATAGTTCCAGGAGCCGCGTCTCTAAGCATTAAATTTTGTTTGGTTAATTATTCCCTAAAATTAGGCATTTTAAGTTAATTATAGTATCAATTTGCACAAATTTTGATTATGTGAACAATGAAACACTGAAGACAAAACGAAAGGTTTGGTGAACTATGACTTAGGCGGTAGACTTTGATTTGGCCGCATATAATGCGCATAGTTGTTAGAACGCAGACTTAAGGACCGAAGCTCCTCGACCTAAAGTTATTAATAGACAAATTAAATAAAGAGTTCTTGGGCCATAATTTATTCCGGCCGTGCCGTGAAAAGGTGTAAACACCCTAGTCCACTCCTAGTTCTGGGCTTAAACTTAAAAAGATCAATTCCATAAATTAGTTATACAAAAACTCATAAATATTGCCCACTTCACTGGCGTTAATGGCTAATAAGTTGGCACGCCAAAAACAAAAAACCTACAAAGGTATGGGTTTAGTTCTAAGCATGGGGATCAAGAAACGCCAATTTTTAGTTTGCATTTCTAGCTGCTTAATAAGTTGTTAAAATATTACATCAAAATCTTCATTTAATACCAGAAAATCTAGACAACAAATTACTACAAGATTTCATAACTACTTTGCTATTTAGCATTTGGGAGTAAATGAGAAAAGAATTGCTAAAATTTTAATTAAAAAAGGAAGAAATGAATGAACTCATTATCTTCTTCTTCTTCTTCCTCAATTTTAGAAGAGCATGGAAATTTCGTTATGGCACTTTACAAGAATCATCAATTAAAAATTCATTAGAATAATGAAAAAGTTCTTTCGCGCGTACATTGCACATCCGAATTAAATACATACACCGTTATAACATTGAATATGTTCGGCATTCTGATAATATTACAGTATAATAATAATAATATCAATTCCACTGCGACCTTTTCTGGTTTACGATTTAGCGCGTTTCCGTTCATATCCCTAGTGCGATTTGTAAAGGAATATAAGCATTTATTCGTAGGTTGTATCTACTGTGAAAAAATATTACATTAAATATCAAAGGGAAGCCACAACAGGAAAACTGATTATATCCTAAGCAAATTCGACCATATTAGTCCGAGAGCCAGTAACCGCACGTTTTATGAAGTGTTATATGCACCTTGAAATTTTGCTGTAATATACCTCTTGGGTAGATAAGAAGGTAAATATGTGTTTCCTGGACATACCTTGGAACACCAGGTACTGCGCATAGGGGAAAGGTGCAAAACAATATTGCCCAAAAGTAGAGTTTCATTCAGAAGCCAACTATCTTTAATGTAAAACTATGGAAATTTTACAATGAATAATAAATATGGCAGACACTTTTAAGGGGTATAACACGTATAAAAAAAAAAATTAATTGTTTTTATTCTAATATTAAATGAGAGTTTTATACGCGCTGCCATTTAAACCGGAGCAGCTGTACAAGATCATGTGAGCAAGAACGAATGAGAGCGTAGAGAATAACCACAACTGCGCGGTGCTCTCATTCACTCTTACGGTTACGCGCAGTGTATTGCTGTCTGTCACAGGCAAGATTTATTTTTATTTTTCCTGATAATTAAACCCCACAAAAGTGCCTGCCCTTTTGTAATTATTTTCAAATATGTTTATTGAAGACGCTGTTTAAATCGCAGCGTGAATAAAGCACTTCATTTAATATTAAAAATAAAAACTAGGTACTTTGTTTTTTTTTAATTTACATTTTAACCCCCTTAAAAGTGTCTGCCTTATTTATTATTAATGTTAAAATTGCCTTAATTTGCAATTTTTTCATTAATAAAAGTTGGCTTCTGAATAAAACACTATTTCTGGGCAATAGTGTTTTGCACCTTTCCCCAAAGCGCAGTACCTGGTGTTCCAAGGTATGTCCAGGAAACACATACTTACCTTCTTGTCTACCCAAGAGGTACATTATAGCAAAATTTCAAGGTGCATAAAACACTTCATGAAAAGTGCGTTACCAGCTCTCCGACTAAAATGCTCATTTTACTGTTAAATGCAATTAAAAATAATAAACAATTAAAAATTGAGTTTTACTTTCCACTTACTAAGATTTTCTCAGCGCTTTCGAGATATTTTAAAAAATATACCCAAAGATCCAAAAAGATTCCGAATCTGTTAATAAAATATTTTGTTCTTATGCTTCCTTACTTCTAAACGCAACGAAAATTTAAATATCTTAGATTAGGTAAATGTCAAACATCTGGAAGAGTTTTTAACTAAATCATCCGTTTTTGGACACCCAAACTATGAAAATTAGTAGGGATTATCCTATAATAATTCAACCTTATGGGTTATGTTTACGTGTGATTCCATAATGTTTATTTCTTAGATTTTGTGTTACTTTTATATAAACAATTGTTACCCGCTTATTTCAATAATCACCATGTCAATAAATCACTTTTACAATAGATTCAATCACGCTTTGCTATCTTGAAGGAAAATAAAAAAATTTCTCTTGTGTAGACTACATTTCTAAATAACTGATGTCACTAAAAATTAAAATGATTTAATAATTATCTTTTTTAATATAAGAAAATTGCTATAAAAAATATTTGTAATCAATAAATAAAAAAAAAGGTTTAACTAGTCTTAGGGCCAACGGCCATAGCCTCGTTGAATACACCGGTTCCCGTAGATCAACGAAGTTAAGCAATGTCGGGCGTGGACAGTACCTGAATGGGTGACCGACCATGTGCTGTTGACATTAGAAAAGGGTGGCAACCTGTAGATAGCCCGGCGCTAATGGCCAAGTTGTAGATGCGCCGTAAAAAAAAAACAAAAAAAAAAACTAGTCTTAGTGTCTCAGAAGTGGAAGTGAAATCGCTGGGTCAATTTTAATAAAATGTCCAATATGTTTAACAAAAGTTTATTATAATAATTGTAGGGCTCGGTACCAAAGGTGACTAACCCACAATAGAAACAAGCTGAGAAAATTGTAGCTATATTTAAGAAAAATCTGAAGAAAAATTAGTTTTGGCGAGAGAAATCATTTAAATTGGACCAATTAAAATAATTTCTGTCACCAACACTAATCTGTTTTCAGATTCTTTTTAGCTTTAACTCCGATTTTCTCAGTTTGTTATAATCGTGGGTTGGTCACCTTTGGCACTGAGCCTTTTAATTATTATATCGTCGCTACAAATGCAAAGTATCGAATATGAAAAAACCCATTCTTCATTTTCAAACTATACTGATTGCTGTTGGACTGATGTACGACAAACTCTCAAATCTAAGTTTACTCAGCGATAGGGGAATGGTACCACTTTAAAAAAATCGAATCTGCCGACGATTTTACTGCCTAAAAGCAGAGTAATAAATAAAATGTTCTTCACTTTTGAAAGTGGTGATTTTCACATTCGATACTTTGCATTTGTATCGATGATATAAGAAACCCAATATGACTAGGTATTTGAAATGTTGGTAATCTCTATAAATCCCTCAGAAAGTTAAAAATAATTCTTTCTGAGAAATAAGTCCTAAAGAATATAGAAATCACTTTAAGACCTTCTCATAAATAAGGTATTTGTGGTCTGGATAATTGCAGTATGTGAGCTTTGGGGGGATTTATGACGTGGAAGCAGCTGATCCCGAAGGATCATCCTGGATATACTAAATCCCTGAGGGGCCGTCGGGTCGGGGGGGGGGGGGGGAGCGATAATAAATTCCATGAGATACTCCCCAAATACCCCACCCCCACCCTCCCCCTAACCATCCTTAACATCGTGCATGTACGTCATGACACCTGATCCGGGCTAGTTCGACCTATATGTCTAATAGTAGATTGGTTTTACATTCAAATTAATGAGAACATTAGATTATTGTATATCAAAAAATAAAATATTGTATATCAAAAAATAAAATATTGTATATCAAAAAATAAAATATTGTATATCAAAAAATAAAATATTGTATATCAAAAAATAAAATATTGTATATCAAAAAATAAAACATTGTATATCAAAAAATAAAATAAGGCGAGATGAGGTGGTTCTGTCGAGGATTAGAATTGGACACACTAATCTCATTCATGCATATTTATTTAAAAGATAATTAAGGCCTGAATGCAGAGCTTGTGGCGAATATCTTACTATCAAACACATTTTTACTGAATGCAGAGCCTACGAATCCGCTCGGAACCAAATGGAGATTCATGGTCCTCTCTTGGAGACGACCATGAATCAAGCCAGAGAGCGTTGAGTTTTTTGAGAGCCACTGAGCTATTTAATAAAATATAATAAGCAATTATTTACAAAAAAAATATATATATATATATTAATAATTTAAATATTAAAATATAAAACATTTCAGATCATTAGTTTCAATATTAGTGTATTTTGCTTTCAACAACTTTTTTTTCTTATTATTATTTTTTCCTCTAATACATATTGATTTACTTAGGCAACAATTTCAGATTTATATATATATATATATATATATATATATATATATATATATATATAATTATCTAAGGCTTTAAATTTCAGAAGGCAACAATGACCCGTGTGGTTGACTTATGAAAAAAAAATAAAAATAAAATAAACATTTTTTTTAAATTATACAAGGAGGTTTACGGAAGTCTGGGTTTGCTGACAATTTGAATGAAAACATTGAACACCAGATTTACCAGACAAGTCATTTTGACTGTTCGTGCAATTTCAATTCAAAATTCCTACTACATATGGACGCCTTTAAACGGAAAGGGACCACGCGCCATTTTTAACGAAATTGAGTTTTTGGTGCTATCTTGTAGAGAATTAGAGAATTTATATAGTAATAAAAAACTGGTTAAAATATAATGTTGTCATTAAAGCAAGAAAAAATACCAGAAAAAAAGTTAAATGGTGTATCCAGTATGCTGTAATAAACAGAAAGGAATCAAGCACCATTTTTATCAATAACTATAAAAATAAAACCCCATTACCATAACAACAGTTTATTTTAATGAGAGAAAATGAATGAATCAGATAATAAAGGAATTTTAGACCAACAAAAAACTTTAAAACTCAATTCTCTAAAGGATGAACAGATGGCACTTGGTTCCTTTCCGTTTAAATGCGTCCAGATAACATTTGCTTTCCTAAATGATGTTATGACTTTTGTAGCTATAAGTAGAGAATAAATTTAATGAACTTAATGTTACTTTATATATATTAGTAATAAATATATTTTTTGTTATTGACATTTATACCAGTACCAGATCTGGTGAATCTAGTGTTAAGGCGGCTCATAGTACAGGGTGTCTATAAAAGAACTCCGGGGTTTTAAGACAAAATATTTTAATAAAGTAAAAAACGTACATACATGTTTTATACATGATTAGAAAGCTTACATTTTCAAGATTTTTTAACAACTTAGTAAAGTTCAATGTGAGCTCCGTTAGTGGCACGGCACACGTCGAAACGGTATTCTACCTCTTCCCATGTCCTGGCGAGCATGTCTGGGGGAACGGACGCCACGCAATTCACTAATCGTTCCCTGAGATGGATAACATCTCGAATTTTCTCTGCATACACAAGATTCTTGATATGCCCCCAGAAGAAAAAGTCCAACGGAGTCATATCAGGGCTCCTTGGTGGCCATGGAATAGGTCCTTCCCTTCCAATCCACCTGTTACCGAAACGAGCGTCCAGTGACTCACGCACACGCAAACTGAAGTGTGGCGGCGCCCCATCTGCTCGCCCATTGCGTGGCGTCCGTTCCCCCAGACATGCTCGCCAGGACATGGGAAGAGGTAGAATACCGTTTCGACGTGTGCCGTGCCACTAACGGAGCTCACATTGAACTTTACTAGGTTGTTAAAAAATCTTGAAAATGTAAGCTTTCTAATCATGTATAAAACATGTATGTACGTTTTTTACTTTATTAAAATATTTTGTCTTAAAACCCCGGAGTTCTTTTATAGACACCCTGTATAACCAACGGCCATAGCCACGTTGAATACACCGGTTCCCGAGAGATCACCGAAGTTAAGCAACGTCGGGCGTGGTCAGTACCTGAATGGGTGACCGACCACGTGCTGTTGGCATTATAAAAGGGTGGCAACCTGTAGATAGCCCGGCGCTAATGGCCAAGTTGTAGATGCGCCGTAAAAAAAAAAACAAAAAAAAAAACTAGTCTTAGTGTCTCAGAAGTGGAAGTGAAATCGCTGGGTCAATTTTAATAAAATGTCCAATATGTTTAACAAAAGTTCATTATAATAATTGTAGGGCTCGGTACCAAAGGTGAATAACCCACAATAAAAACAAGCTGAGAAAATTGTAGCTAAATTTAAGAAAAATCTGAAGAAAAATTAGTTTTGGTGAGAGAAATCATTTAAATTGGACCAATTAAAATAATTTCTGTCACCAACACTAATCTGTTTTCAGATTCTTTTTAGCTTTAAAAAAAAAAAAAAAAAAAAAAAAAAAAAAAAAAGTAGTGGAGATAATTGTAAGTTAGCCGGAAGGACGTGAATTGCGTTTTTTTTTTTTTTTTTTTTTTTTTTTTTTTTTTTTTTTTTTTTTTTTTTATAATAATCGATACAAGTTTCTTTTAAATTGGAATCTTGTTCCAACTGTCATTATATAAGGTTAAATATGTTATTTCTGAGTAGTCAACACGCTTGTAATTTTTTGAGTAATTAAATGAGAGTAAACTAGCAGTCATTCAAATATTTCTTTAGGAGCATCATCAAATTGATTCAGTTCGTCTCAAAGATTGATTCATTTTTCTTGGATTTATCCAAATATTTCTAAATTTGGAAGAGAAAGAAATTGTATTTTGTTATGGACCTAAAAATTAAAAAAATTCCCTTATAGTCGGAGAGCCAGCAACGCACTTTTCATGAAGTGTTTTATGCACCCTGAAATTTTTCTATAATATACCTCTTGGGTAGATAAAAAGGTAAATATGTGTTTCCTGGACATACTTGGAACACCAGGTACTGCGCATAGGGGAAAGGTGCAAAATAATATTGCCCAAAAATAGTGTTTTATTCAGAAGCCAATTATCATTAATGAAAAAATTAAAAATTTAGGCAATTTTAAAATTAATAATAAATGAGGCAGGCACTTTAAAGGGGGTTAAAATGTAAATTTAAACCCCCCCCCCCAAAAAAATGTACGTAGCTTTTATTTTTAATATTAAATGAAGTGCTTTATTCACGCTGCGATTTAAACAGCGTCTTCAATAAACATATTTGAAAATAATTACAAAAAGGCAGACACTTTTGTGGGGTTTAATTATCAGAAAACATAACAATAAATGTTGCCTATGATAGACTGCAATACACTGCGCGTAACCGTAACAGTGCATGTGACGACCGCGCAGTGTTGGTTGTTTTCTGTGCTCTCATTGGTTCTTGCTCACATGATCTTGTACAGCTGTTACGGTTTTAATGGCAGCGCAAATAAAACTCTCATTTAATATTAGAATAAAAACCATTAATTTAACTCTTAGGCTTCCACAAACCGAGTCATTACAAATATTATAGTCTTCTGGTATTGACCGTGTCACAAACTTCTTTGGGCAAAGACTATAATATTTGTAAAAAGCCATTATTTTTTTTTTTTTTTTACGTGTTATACCCCTTAAAAGTGTCTGCCATATTTATTATTCTTTGTAAAATTCTCTTAATTTTACATTAAAGATAGCTGGCTTCTGAATAAAACTCTATTTTTGGGAAATATTTTTTTGTACCTTTCCCCTATGCGCAGTACCTGGTGTTCCAAGGTATGTCCAGGAAACACATATATACCTTCTTATATATCCAAGAGGTACACTATAGCAAAATTTCAAGATGCATAAAACACTTCATGAAAAGTGCGTTGCTGGCTCTCGGACTATTAGTACATTATACTTGAGGTAAACTTTATGGTCTAACAAAATTTGGGAAGATATTTTGGGAATTGTTTTTGATATGATCCATCGAAATTGTGGACTTAAAAAAAATGTCAAGGATTAATGAAGAATAATAAAGGATAAATAATAAGTGAGTAATTGCCCATAATCAATTATATGAGATAAAAAAGAAATAGTTTTGACGTTATTTCCTTCGAATCACTTAATAGAAACACTGTTCTGTCTTCAGACAATCAAAGTTTGCCATGAGAGCAGCTACATTCCTTCAGAATTAGCTAAGCTGTCTGAATCTCAGCAGACAGTTCTCATTCTATCTTGATGATTCAGTGTTAGTCACCGACATGAGGTGGGCTGTACGACCTTGCCTTAACCAGCTGACGGCAATACACAATCATGATAACTTTCCCAAGCTATCAAGGAGCAAACTCAGAACAGGAATTGATTAATCACAGTCTCAACATATCAGATCACTGATAAACCACATTATTATCCAATCAATATGTGGTGACTTCTTGTTAGAGCACAAATCGAACATGTGTTGCGTTTAATGATGATTTAGAGTATTTGTATTGTCTTTTTTTTTTTTTTTTTTTTTTTTTTTTCTTTTTTTTTTCTTTTTTTTTCTTTTTTTTTTACGGCGCATCTACTTCTAGGTCATTAGCGCCGACATCCAGGGTGCAGCGAGGAATTTTCCCAGCGAGCCTTGAGATGAGAAAATTCCTGCCGGAGGTGGGAATCGAACCCACCATCTCCCGCTTATGAATCCAGCGCGCTAGCCACTAGACTACGGGAGACCCCTTATTGTCTTTGCGTTTTTCCTTCCTGATATTTTAAATACTGAAGTCTGCCTGTCCTTGTGTTTGGTTCCTTCATAATAAAAATTGTTTGAAATTAAATTTTTCCTAGAAATAAAAGCAATTATAAATGAAAAGCTATTTTTATTGGACGTTGGGTGATATAACCTTATGATTTTTAATTAGTTTTTTTTCTTTTTTTTTTTTTTGGGGTGCTTCGACTACCTAGGCCATTAGCACCATTTAATTTAGTATTGTAATTTTGGTAAATCTCCCACTTTGTAAAATTATTCTACTGCTATGACACACATTTACCATTTTTATTATCCATCCTTGTCTATGTATAATGTTTTTTTTCCCGGTGACTTCAGTAAATAAATTAGCATTAAGTCTGTCCTCATTGTTTTACAGCCCTCATGAAGGATTGAATTTCAAGCCCAAACCTCTGCAAAAATAAAACAAATTCTGTTATAACATTTTTAGTTTTATTAATATACCAATGTCCGAATCCTGACTAAATCTATCTACTCATTTTCTTAACAGAGAAAAACCCGTTCAAAATAACAAAATAATAACTTTTGAAGTTTTAAGCACTTATTTCTCCGATTGAAATTGCCCCATCGAAAATTGCTTCAGATCATTTTTTGTAGAGTATTTAGTATGTTTTTGAATGGCTACCTTCCACTTATCACGATTTCTCAGCTGTTTTCGAAATATTTACGAAAACATACGGAAAACCATGTCCCAGTAGACGGAATCTGCTGTTTAGAGAACTTTTCAAATTAGACGAAAGATTGTTTACCAAATTTCATCTAAATTGGATCATTATTGAATCTGTGATAGAGCGAACAGGCAAATATATATATATATATATATATATCTTCTAATATATAAAATTCTCGAGTCACAGTTTTCGTTGCCATACTCCTCCGAAACGGCTTGTCCGATTTTGATGAAATTTTTTGTGCTTATCCGGTATCTATGAGAATCGGCCAACATCTATTTTTCATCCCCCTAAATGTTAGGGGTAGTCCACCCCTAAATTTTTTATTTTTCATTTTTTAGACAAAATTTTTAATTTCGATTTTTTTATGATACAACATACAAAAATACATACAATCCTCAATTTTCATCCTTCTACGATCAACCCTTATTTTTTAATAGCCATTTTAGTAATTGATTCATTTTTCCTCTCCGGTCGAAAACTGATCAATCGTCATTTAATTAGTTATCCCCGCTAGATGTCTACATCTTGATAGCTGACCCGGAGTCCTGAATAGCAGAATAAATATTTTAAAAAAATTATTGAATCGACTGTTAGGCGGTACGAAGTTCGCTGAATCGACTGTTAGGCGGTTCGCCGGGTCAGCTAGTATATATATATATATATATATATATATATATATATATATATATATATAGTTATTTTCGAAATTTATGGGTTCTGAAGCTTGTGAAATTTTCTAGTTCGCCTGTGCGAATTGTGTGATGATTTCAACATCATTAGCGGGCTTTCTCCCTATGGATAGAGGGAAAACCGCGCTAATGAAGACGAAATACATCAGTATTGACTTCTCTTTGAAGCATTTTACTCCAAATTTTCCTTAAATTTCTATTTAATTGTACTCCGAATGAGGTTAATCCGTGAGAGTAAATATATCTTGTCCCTCAGCCTCAGCTACGTGCCTCAAGTCCCAGGACGGTGCAGCATAAAGGCAAGCACGGAGCCAGCCGACAAAGGATCTACACACACACAGAACTCTTCAACAAACTCCCAGCAGCACAAAGGGTGTGTCCATTAGAACACGCTGCCTTCAGGAATAAACTTCACCGTTTACTTCAGTCAGCTAATCTCTATACAATAGAATGTACTTAAGACTTGTTTAAAGCATAATTTATAAGGAGCATCAACGTTTAAAACGACTAGTTTAATAGAAATTCTTGATCGAACAGCAAAATAACACAGGCCAACATTTGATCTAAAAAAAAAAACACTCGGAGCGGTATGGTCCTTGGGGTCGCTTATTAAGATGAACGGGTGGATTAACCTTTATCGCATCAGATTCAAGGTCATTTGAAGGCCAAATAGAGAAAACCCCATAGGAAAAAAATTATGTTCTGTGAGACAGTGCGAGTCTAACAAACTACGGATTCGGACTCAGGGACCTCGAAAACGTAAGCATGATTTTTTTCAGATTTTCTCTACGTTTTTTCACTATTTGACCTTCAAAGGACCTTCACATGACCTCTCGGGAAAGGCGTAAGGTTAAACAAACTACGGATTCGGACTCAGGGACCTCAAAAACATACGCATGAATTTTTTCAGATATTTCCTATGTTTCTTTTCTGTATTTGACCTTCAAATGACCTTGAATCTGATGATATGAAAGTTAACGAACCCGCTCATCGTAATCAGCGACACCAAAAACCCTATAAGGACCACACCGCTCCAAGTGATGCCAACTGTTGACCTGCGTAATTTTCAGTCTGATGAACAAAATTAAGAAATATTTTTTTCTAATAATTCCCTACCTCCAAACAAAACCGAAATTGAAATGTCTTAGTTTGGAGGATTGTCAAATATGTGGGACAATTTTCAACTGAATCAATCTTTTCGGAATTTGTATATGCCGAAACCGATGTTAGGAAAACGTTTATCGGAAATGGCTACCTGGCTAGATATCGCCTTAAAAATTCTATCACTCGTTTGTCTAAGTAATGAAATCTATAAAAATTATACCTGTACAAATATAACCGCAAGAACCTGGGCCGTACGATTTTTTCGCGTCTGAACGTGGACTTGTCTTCTAGGCTCTTTCTGTTTTGCGGTATCGAATTTCTCCAGGGAAATCTTCTAATAGTCCGAGAGCCAGCAACGCACTTTTCATGGAGTGTTTTATGCATCTTGAATTTTGCTTTAATGTACATCTTGGATATATAAGAAGGTATATATGTGTTTCCTGGGCATAACTTGGAACACCAGGTACTGCGCATAGGGGAAAGGTACAAAAAAATATTTACCATAAATAGAGTTTTATTCAGAAGTCAACTATCTTTAATGTAAAATTAAGACAATTTTGCAATGAATAATAAATACGGCAGACACTCTTAATGGGTATAACACATATAAAAAAAATAATAATTGTTTTTATTCTAAAACTCTCATTTAATATGAGAATAAAAACAATTATTATTTTTATTTTTTTTTTACGTGTTATACCCCTTAAAAGTGTCTGCCGTTTTAACACTTTCCTCCGAAGGAAAGTAGCTATTGAGGTTGGACTCATGACGGAATTTTTGAAAAAAAATTTCAAATCTTTATCGATCCTACCTAGTAGACACCGAAAATGACCCCCGTTAAAATTTATATATATATATATATATATATATATATATATATATATATATATATATATGTCTGTTAAAAACGATTGAACGAGTTCGTTAACCACCAAAGTCGGTCCACCGGAAGGGGGGGTTTACCCCGAACCCAAAACACTAATTTGACTAATATTTGTTATATTTCAACGAAACTTGGTATTCGTAGTGGTCATATAGAGAGAAAAGTGAGATTTAAAAATGAACTAAATCGGTTCATTAGAAGGGGGGTTTACTCCGGACCCACAATACCAATTCGCCACTACCAGCCGTGAATTTTGGTATATTTCGATGAAACTCGGTATTCGTAGTGGTAACCCACAGGTAAATAACTGTTGTAAAAATAAACTAAATCGGTTCATTAGGAGGGGGGGTTTACTCCGGACCCACAATACCAATTCGCCACTACCAGCCGTGATTTTTGGTATATTTCGACGAAACTCGGTATTCGTAGTGGAAATCTACAGGTAAATATGTGTTGTAAAAATAAACTAAATCGGTTCATTAGAAGGGGGGGGTTTACTCTTGACCCAAATTCTTAATATTCTCATACCGGTCGTAATTTCTGTTGTATTGTAACGAAACGCGGTATACGTCGTGGGTAACTCATGAGAAAGAAGTGTTGTAAAAATGAGCTGAATCGGTCAATCGGAAAGCGGGGGTTTAATTTGTAATATATTTCAATAGAAAAGCCCGTCAGACGTAGGTTCACAAAGCCGCCGAATGGAGCGCTTTCTACCACTAGAGTGACTTTATCCTGTTCCTGCGTTAGATCAAAATACGATAATATGAGGTTTTTTGTATTTATTACGTAGTGTAATAGGTACCATGTGTAAACATAACTCTGGAAGCAAATTATTAATTGATCAGTTACTCATTACAAATTTAAAAGAGAACTATTCATGTTTTTATTTTATTTATGTAGGATATTTTAAGCAAATTGTTCTGGAAAGCAATCTACACTACCCAAATTCTGAGGAAAGTGCTTAGTTATGCAGCTCCTGCGTGACGGACTTTTTATTATTCATTCTAAAATTGTCTTAATTTTACATTAAAGATACTTGGCTTCTGATTAAAACTCTATTTTTCGGAAATATTGTTTTGCACCTTTCCCCTATGCGCAGTGCCTGGTGTTCCAAGGTATGTCCAGGAAACACATATTTACCTTCTTATCTACCCAAGAGGTACACTATAGCATAATTTCAGGGTGCTTAAAACACTTCATGAAAAGTGTGTTGCCGGCTCTCGGACTAGATTGTGGAGGAGCCTTTGGATCTCGACGGGCCGCAACACCATTCAGTTATATGAACTTCGATTAGGAAATGTCGATATTTCTCGTCCGCATTTTTAGATCATCGATTCATGGGGGAGTCAGACGAAGAGCTCACTTGATTTTATGCTCTTGAGATGAACGCATCATTCAGGAACCCCATAATCCCACCTATAATCCCCATAATCCCACCTATAATCCCCATAATCCCTATAATCCCACCTATAATCCCCATAATCCCACCTATAATCCCCATAAATTCCACCTATCTTCCCTAACCTATACTTCTATAAGACCAACCTTATATAAAACAATGCGTCAATATTTCCGACGACCTACGGATTATGAAACGTCAATATTTCTCTTTAATGTCATGGAGTCGATTTCATAAACACGCCAGAAGTAACCTTTATTTAATGCTCTTTTACAAAAGAAGTCGATGAATGCAACATTCAGCAACCCCTTAATCCTTAAACTAAGAATCGCCCACTCTTCCCCCACCCCTAGGTTTAGAAGGTCCCCGTCTAATTAACCCATCTGTCTATGTTACTCTCCTCACCACCATCCTTTCATTACCCACTTCTCCCTAAACCACTTCCAAGCTGAGTCTGCGACTACATTCAATTCCATCCCTTTTGTCCAGTTCCCCAGGGCTCCTCCTGTTCCTCCAGGCCTTTCCTACGTTTCTGCAGTTCCGACCAGAATCAATTTACGACTTCTTATTCGGAGTTCAGAAACGTCTATCCAATGGTCAGTAGTTTGATCGCGAGAAGAACACCTAAACATGTCAAAAGGCGTTGTTTTTCCTCCATTCGTGTAGGGAAAAACCCCTAAAACGCAATCCGAAAGAGGATGTTGTTTTTATAATAATCTATAGGTCACGAAAAAAAATATATCGTCCTTACCATGCCAAACTATCGAATATGCAAAATCTCGATTTTCAGATTTGAGACTTGGCTTATGGATTGGGGACGATATGGCTTATCGCAAATTGTTGCAACTCTAACTAACCCCTTTAGAATAGCCTTTAATGCCTTAAATAAAGTATGGAATAAGACCATTTATCAATATATTACTTCATCACTGGATGTTCGTTCTCTAGTTTGCTCCGATTTGCATATTCGATAGTTTGAAATGGCAGGGACGATATATATCAGAACATCCCCTAAGTAATGTCGGTTTTTCTGTCTGTTTATAATTACATTACTTTTCCCCTAAGTAATGTCGGTTTTTCTGTCTGTTTATAATTATATTACTTTTCCCCTAAGTAATGTCGGTTTTTCTGTCTGTTTATGATTATATTACTTTTCCCCCAATACTCCGAGAGCCAACACACTTTTCATGAAGTGTTTTATGCATCCTGAAATTTTGCTGTAATATACCTCTTAGGTAGATAAGAAGATATGTATGTGTTTCCTGGACATACCTTGGTGCACCAGGTACTGCGCATAGGGGAAAGGTGCAAAACAATATTGCCCGAAAATAGAGTTTTATTTAGAAGGCAACTATCTTTAATGTAAAATTAAGACAATTTTACAATGAATAATAAATATGGCAGGCACTTTTAAGGGGTATAACACGTAAAAAAAAAATAATTGCTTTTATTCTAATATAAAATGAGAGTTTTATTTTCGTTGCCATTAAAACCGGAACAACTGTACAAGTGAGCAAGAACCAATGAGAGCACAGAAAACAACCAACACTGCGCAGTCGTGTCATGCACTCTTACGGTTACGCGCAGTGTATTCCAGTCTATCATAAGCAACATTTATTTTCATGTTTCCTGATAATTATACCCCACAAAAGGGTCTGCCCTTTTGCAATTATTTTCAAATATGTTTATTGAAGACGCTGTTTAAATCCCAGCGTGAATAAAGCACTTCATTAATTATTAAAAATAAAAACTAGGTACTTAGTTTTTTATTATTATTATCATTTTAACCCCCTTAAAAGTGCCTGCCTTATTTATTATTAATTTGAAAATTGCCTTAATTATCCATTTATTTCATCAATAATAGTTGGCTTCTGAATAAAACTCTACTTTTAGGCAATATTGTTTTGTACCTTTCCCCTATGCGCAGTACCTGGTTCACCAAGGTATGTCCAGGAAACACATATATACCTTCTTGTCTACCTAAGAGGTATATTATAGCAAAATTTCAGGGTGCATAAAACACTTCATGAAAAGTGCGTTGCTGGCTCTCGGTCTATAAGTAATGTCGGTTTTTCTGTCTGTTTATAATTATATTACTTTTCCTCTAAGTAATGTCGGTTTTTCTGTCTGTTTATGATTATATTACTTTTCCCCTAAGTAATATCGGTTTTTCTGTCTGTTTATGATTATATTACTTTTCCCCTAAGTAATGTCGGTTTTTCTGTCTGTTTATGATTATATTACTTTTCATACATATATTAAAGCTTTAAATACAGTTTTACTTATCATGTTTTCGTTGGTGAAACTTATTTATTCTGAGCTGAAACTTCGTTTGAGATGGATCAGCCAAGACACCACTTATGGCGTTATGCTTTGGGGATTCGCTAATGGGAAAAATGCTGACTCAACTTATCGAACCCTTTTCCACAGTCTCAAAAACACATTAAGCGGCAGAAACATGAATTCAGTGAATGAAGTGAAAAATGTTGCGTTAGCTTTCTTTAATTAAAAACCAAAGGATTTTTTTTTTTTTTCATAAAAGGCATTCAAAAGTTGGGTTTAAGATTTTGAATTGTACGTGTTTCATTGATTTTATCCTATACCTGATAGCACGAGATTAAAAACGTATTTTACTTATGGGATGGCCTGATTTTTCTGTTCGTGCTCTTCCTTGAAATGTATGCCAAATTTCACCCACCAAAACACTAATTTTATGAGTGACATTTATGTAAACAAAACTGTATCACCAACTATTTTGCGGTAATATGATTTCGAGCACACTTTTTATTGGTAGTTTGACGTGAAGAATCGGGGAAAAAAACACCTTTTGAAAATAGATTCAGTGTTTTCTAGAACTCCATTACAGGTAAAATAACTTGTTAATGATGCTCGTAGCGCAAACTTAATACTAAAAAAAATCATTGAAATTTATTAAAAATAAAATATTAATAGAGAAATCCATCGCATGTAATATTTATATTTAGAAGGACTAAAGTGATTTTGTTTGTTTGTAACTGGAGATTCCCCGAGCAAAAACAATATTTTGCTCATAATTACTGTTTTTCTAACTATTGAGGCACTAATTGATTAAATGTCCTTCTAGATATTCATAAAAAGGTCATTATTGTCTAACGTTGATAGATTTTTAATGATTAAGGAGAAATGTTAAGTATTTTTAGCATTCTGTTTGAATTCCAAGGGGTTCTGCCTATTTAAATGCGAAGAAGCATTCTTGAATCTTGGAAATAGTTTAGAAAATCTGTGTACGTATATAGTTGTCGTAATAAAGTTTTTTGCTGGTGGGTCTAATGAAGCCACTGCAATATGACCAGCTGTCGACCGTGCAAAACTGTACCCCGAAACGTTTGGCAAAACTACAATTACACTTTTGCGACAACTATGAGGTAAAAATGACAGTCCCCAGTCATTTGACATTTTCATATCAAGACAATAACAGATAATGTTGGTAAGCATTTACCAACCAGCATTTATTATCTCCATTCGAAAAGACTATCCCTCCAGAAAATCTATACAAACGATACGTAAAGAACTTTTTCTAAAAACGTGTGTTTTTTATTATAATTATTTATTATTTATTTATTTATTGGTTCTTTGTTTTAGGGAAATACCCTTTACAAAGGAGTGAGTGCACATATTTAAGGTTTTTTGCATACAAAATTCTTACATTACAAGATTTCAAACCCTTAATTAAAATAAAACTACATGCACCAAAAAATATAATATACTTTAAATATAACTATAATATTAAATATAAATATACTTTAACACTTTATAATACAGAAAACAGCAAGCTAAAAATTTAGGTACATGCTAGATCTAAATTAAATCTTTAGGTAAGCCGTAAATAGATCTAAATAATAAAATAAAAAACATGCTATAAGGAATAATTTAATAATAATGGTAACGTAATGCAATAAAAAGATAAACGTGAACAGATACAACAAGCAAGTAATATAAGGCAAGCAACATGCTATGCAAAGAATACAAAACATAAGTAATTCACATAAAGCGAAAAAACTTATCTGTATGCGTATATACCCCACACATACTTACATACAAACCCATACTGACACACCTACTTACACGCATATACTCCCATATACACACATTCAAAGTAATATATATAAGTATACATATGCATAATATGAATAAAATTAAGACTATTTACAAATACCTAACTCATGCCTAGATTGATTACTTATGTGGTTCTGGTTATTTTTAATGTTTTGAATTAAATTTCCGTTGCAAAAGTTCTTAAGTTTAAGGAAATGGTTAAAAATGTGTATAAATTACGAGCCTGGGATAGATTTAGGTTTCTTATAAACAGATTAAGGTTCTCGCGAGATGTGTGTAGTAACTCTGGAAGATAAGCCGACCTGTAGGAGGTGTAGAGGGGACAGGCAACTAGTAAGTGGTAAATATCTTCTTGTTGGTTACTATTGCATATTGGACATGTTATTTGTGGGTTTATTATTATTGTTGACTTCCTATAGCTAAGTTTTATAAAATTTATACTTGACGTTCGAATCTGCGCAATTATTCTGCGAAATGGAAAGGGAAGGCTCAAATTTAGATATATTGGGGTTTTCAAATTGGGCTCAAGAAAATGCTTATAAAGGGGGCAATAGTTGGATTGGTTCGCTCTATTAATATCTTGCTCTACTAAATACAATTCAAAACTATTTAAAATATTTCTAACCTCCGATCTTCTATTATTCAGAGCCATAAGCCGCCAGAGTGTCTCCCCTTGCTGGAAGGAATCCATCACTTTTTTTATTTGTAATAGCCAATTAAATTTGACTTGATTCGGTGATCTTTCCGCTAGCTCTACAAGTCTTTGTAAAAAAATCTTGGGGTACCTATCCTCAGACATATTCATAATGTTGTCGATCCAGTTTAAGGCTTGCTTCAGGACATTCCATGAGATTGATTTAACACCAGTCTCTAGCCTAACCAGGTAATGAGGTGTTGACTTGTTGAGTCCCAGAATTCTTTTGAAGAAGGCCAAGTGACAGCTTTCTATCCTTTCGAGATAGCGTAATGCCCAGATCGATGCGCCATATAAGAGTGTATTAGACACCATAGCTTCATGCAGCCGTAAAGTTGCTTCCCAACTGGTGCACTTGGATCGCAAACATACATCCCTAACCACACTTCCGGCGATGTTTGTCTTTGCTATTGCCCTAGTCACAGCTTTCAGAAAGACACCAGTCCGCGAGAATTGCACACCGAGGTAAGTGGTGTGTGTTTTTTATTATAAAAGAAGATACCAAAAACATTTATTGAATTCGATAATGCACTATTTCCCCCGAAGCAATAAAATATCTGAGCCTTTTAGAGATAACACCAATCTCTCTAAACCTACAACTTCTACGATTGAATATCCATTTGGTCCAACATTGATTCGTATATTTCAAAAATCTATTAAAAGCCCGTACCACAAGCCTTTCAGAGTTGCATAATACTTAGGAATTTCGAGTATTGTTTTATTGTGTCAGCGACTCCGAATTTACATAACTTTATAACAATCGTGTCAGAGCTCATAAATAAACATTTTTACTTAACAAATGAATAGGACAAATAAATCAGGGGAAATGGTAATTTAAATTGTATGCACCTATACGTCTAAAAGGAAGAAATCAAATGAAAAAGAATGTATACAGTGATGGGGTCACTGATTTGGCCCATTTTTTTCTGGTGATTCTACATCGAAAAATAGTCGACACGTGTCCGAGCGTTCCGTCCAATGCGCCTGAGGAGCCGAGAAATAAAATAAAATAGGTTGAAAATGGTTTATTTTATATATCATGTTTAGAAAATGATGCCGACATGATTCTGCGCCAATTCATTTGTTTTATTGAGTAGATTAAAGAAAAAATACAATAATTTATATTTCGTCTAAGAAATTCTTAAATATGCTTACGTTTTCAAGTAAACTAGTATTATATATTTTTTACAACAAAAATAATAGCAGATTTACTTACTTTTTCACTTACGAATTTTTAGTCTCTTCCGGACTGGGAAAAATTATTAGTTTTTATTTTCGATGATATTTATAAAATTAGGGTGTCTTGGGCTGCTGTTTTTAAATGTTTTATTATTTTTGGTTTAAAAAAAAAACGTATAATACTAGACTACTTGAAAACGCAAGCATATTTTGGAATTTATTCGACGAAATATAAATTATTGTTTAACGATTGTACTTGTTCTTTCATCCACTTTCTAAAACAAATGAATTGGTGAAAGAATCATGTCGATATAATTTTCTAAACACGATATATAAAATAAATCACTTTCAACAAAGCAGCACTCCTAAGACGCCTTTGACGGAACGCTCGGACACGTGTTGACTATTTTTCGATGTAGAATTACCAGAAAAAAAAATAGGATAAATCGGTGGCCTCACCACTGTTTTATGGCTAGTTTATCCCATTGAAACGTTCACTGTCTGCAAATGGGTTGTTCTTTATTTGTCATTAAATAAGAGTGAGTTAGTAAAGTGTGTCCTATGCGTAATCTGCATAGTATAACCTCTTCTCGTCTGTTTCTTCGGCTACTAGAGCTCCGTTCACATATAGTATTTTTGATACTAGAATACGAGAACAACTAAAATTACCTTACAATTTACAGGAAATACTGACAGAGGGTAGCCCCTTCATCAAAGATATGTTAACATTTTTAAAACAACACAACCTACACACAAAAATTTGATTCCAGGAAAAATTTTGGTCGGACAGAAGCCTTTAGACATACTATCTCGATGGTACAATAATAATCTGATTTCAATTTATTTTTTATTTTTTTTTTAATACGAAATGGCCATTAAAGGAAGGCCTCAAAAATGTAGTGTCCTCCATGAACCATTAATTAATGTTAGTAGTTTTAGTCATATGTATGTATATATAAGTCATATGGATGTATATATAAGTCATATGTATGTAAATAAATATTATGTAAATATAATATCTGTTGTGTAAAAAGCAATACTGTAAATAATGTTTAGCTCATATTTCTTATTCTTAACACTTTTGTAATATTTAGTTCTATAAGTTTCTACTTTTGTATATTGTATATTTTGTTTTGTATTTTAAAAAAAAGAGCAAGTCACCTTCGTTGCGAAGCTCTTAAAAAATAAATTAAAAAAAAAAAAATAGTTTATCCCATTGTATTATAAAAGTCGAAAGTGTCACTTTTGTTCCTTGGAACGGTTTTTATCTATGTTTTCCTCCACATTTAATTTAATTGGTCCTAATTTCAATTGCATTTAACTGTTAAATAAATATTTCAGCAGGTACTTAAATAAGATATTTATTTATTCTTGAGCTCCCGCAACTAAGGCGACTCGCTCAATATAACCATAGCATATATACAATGACAATATTGAAATTATAACATCTAATGCAACATCATATACTTATTATCACAGTACATATACTTATTTATTTTTTATTTCTTTTACGGCGCATCTACAAATCTTGACTATTAGCGCCGTACATATACTTATAATCAGTATTATACTTATTATCATATACTTATTCACTCAGTTTAAATAATTACCTAACTCAATATAAAATAAAATAATTAATTAACTCAATATAAAAGATAACTTCATATAAACAACATATTACAAAATCCTTGTTTAGTATTGCTTCCCGTCTCAGCTTAAGTTATATTAAATATAAGTCTCAGCTTAAGTTATATTAAATATAACTTAAGCTGAGACGGGAAGCAATACTAAACAAGGATTTTGTTTAAAAAAAAATTAAATAAGATATATAATAGATTTTTCCTTAAGAATAAGTTAGAGTTTTCCTTCAATAATATATATAATAGAGTCTTCCTTAAGAATAAGTTAGAGTTTTCCTTCAATAATATATATAATAGAGTCTTCCTTAAGAATAAGTTAGAGTTTTCCTTCAATATTATATATAATAGAGTCTTCCTTAAGAATAAGTTAGAGTTTTCCTTCAATAATATATATAATAGAGTCTTCCTTAAGAATAAGTTAGAGTTTTCCTTCAATAATATATATATAATAGAGTCTTCCTTAAGAATAAGTTAGAGTTTTCCTTCAATAATATATATAATAGAGTCTTCCTTAAGAATAAGTGAGTTCCAGGAGGTGTAAAGATTAATTTCCAATTTGATTTGTGGAGCTTAACATGTTACACTTGTCATTGGATTAAGTTCTTAAATACTCCAAAAAAAATCAAAACAAAATATTGAGTGTTTCCATCCTATGTTTCCTATTGCCTCTAGGGTTGAGAACGAGAACGCGCCTAGGTGACGCAGCTCCTGAGAATTGGCACTTTATACTTCACCTAACAATTTTTTATTTTAGCTAACAATTTGCATGAAATAGTTAATTGGTAAAAAGTTTTGTAAAAACGTAGAAAGACCTACTCGGAGGTTTGGGCCTGAATGGACGGCGGAAATCTGACGTGTTATGAAAAGCCTTCAACATTGAAATTAATTAAAAAAATTCATTCCACGTTCAATTAAGAAGTTGGTTTGTCTGCCTTCAAGGGGGTCCGTATAGAAATTAAACTTTCATTTTGACAAGCCAAAAAAAAAAGTTTTCTCTAAAACATTTTCTCTCCTTTCAACGATTAAATTATCATTTTTTTTTATGAAACAGTAAAACGGTATTTCGGCAGATTTTTTAATGTGTTTACACGCAGGCGGTGCGCAACATAGCAGATTCCTCAGCAAGGTGGTTATTTAAGCCGCATTCTAGAAGACTTGCTTAGAATAAACCTTATACTAAAGGGACATAAATGGTTTTGCTCTTTCATATTTTTAATTAAAAACTGACTCAGTTGTTAATTATTTTTTTAATTGTATTCTAGAGTAAATCCCATCCTCTAAGAGATAAATTTTTTTTTACAATACATGATTGACACTAGTTGGACTTGATATTTACCTAGTTAGGTTGAAAGAAAGTTATCATAACGGCTGATAAGAGCAAATTAAATACAGTAAGACCTCCATTATCCGGGACTCTATTATCCGGGACTCTATTATCCGGGACACTATTATCCGGGACTCTATTATCCGGGACTCTATTATCCGGGACTCTATTATCCGGGACTCTATTATCCGGGATTCCAATTAACCGGGGTCTCGATGGGGGAATTTTTATTTTTATTCCTTCTTTAAATATTATGTACATACGAACATATTTATTGCATTATTTTTATCAACTAAAGCATTTGATTTCATAATTATGTATTAAATATTTGTATGTATGTAATGACGATTATGTATATAAATATGAAATTAAATTAATTACATACATTGTAAACTAACGAATGTAAAAACAGCGCTGTTTTCGGAAGAATGTGATGATTCCATATTTCTGGAAGTATCTCAATTTATTTCATATTCTTGGAACTGAAACGTTTTCACGCCTTTCTATGAATCCCCTACTGGGCTGTTAGCCTACCAAGGAAATATTTCCTCAGTTGGGCTTTAACTCTTCACTCGAGTACATACGAATCCCGATTTCAGCAGAATTATCTTGTTACAGCCGATCAGAACAGATATAAGAAAACAATTATGTATCAACAAACGACGAAAAATTACTCACTTTCACGACAAAAAAATTTTATTTGATCTTGAATTTATTTTTGCACTTATACAAATTATTAATTAATAAAATACTGACAGACTGCAGAGAACGGGACTACTTAGACTTACCACACAGCATGCGAGAGATATTAACTGAAGGTAGCCCACATATAGACACCATTATTCAGCATTTAAAAACCAAAAACATTTATAATGAAATATAAAGATGAAGTATTATTGAATACATTTATTCATTATCATTGCAAGGTGTCATGAACCTCTACCAGCCAGATGAACTAAAAGTGCTCACATAAAGAACATATATTAAACCTCAATGTGAAATATAAGTATGTTTAAGCTAAAATAATTGTAGTAGTATTATTAGTATTAGTATTAGTATTATTAGTTATTAATATTTTAGTGTTAATATCTTAATTATTAATATTATAAGTTAATAGTATTAGTAGCATATTATGTAATATATATCCAAATTGTAATTAATATCATGTGGTATTGTAGGTTAATATTATAGTATTCTTAAGAATATTATCATTAGATATTAGAATTTAGTATAGGTCAATGTGCCTATAATGTAACAATATAACGAGTAAGTCGCTACTTTGCGGGCTCGTAAATACAATGAATAAATAAATGTATAATTAATAAAACGTTTACATACATATTTCTCAATGCAAATATGAAGATTTACATGACATCTTGTTCACAGTTTTTCTTCATAACCTTATAATCCAGCATATTTAGTCAATAAAATATTATGTTTCGATTATCCGGGGTTTTCGATTATCCGTGGACCACCCTCCCCGTCATTACCCCGGATAATGGAGGTTCTACTGTATTAGTTTTCAAAACCTCTATTTTTCTGTGCCAATTTAGTGTTTTTTTTTGTTTTTTTTTAAACATCTTCCGCTTTATACCAATTTTCGTTGCAATATTACAAAGATCTTGACCGTCAGGGGAGTATAAATAATTTAGAGAATAAAACTCTAATCAGATTTTACTGCTAAAAAACAATTAGAAAAATATCAAACAATAAAAAAAGTGAAGAAAACAAACTTTCGATGTTTTAAGCACCCCTCCGCCAGAGATTGTCCGTAAGATCTGTTTTGTAGAAAATTTATCCAACTTTCCAATGGTTACTGTTCATATACATACCTTGATTTATCCAACTTTCCAATGGTTACTGTTCATATACATACCATGATTTATCCAACTTTCCAATGGTTACTGTTCACATACGTACCATGATTTATCCAACTTTCCAATGGTTACTGTTCACATACGTACCATGATTTCTTAAAAGTATTCGAGATATTTAGGAAAATATCATAACTACTTTTGCCATTCATAATACTTTTAGCACTTTCCTCCGAAGGAAAGTAGCTATTGAGGTTGCACTCATGACGGAATTTTTGAAAAATTTCTTCAAATCTTTATCGATACTACCTAGTAGACACCGAAAATGACCCCCGTTAAAATTTATGTATATATATATATATATATATATATATATATATATATATATATATATATATATATATGTCTGTTAACACGATAGCGGCCAGAGTTTTTGTTTTTTCGTCACGAAACATGATATATCTAGGCGCACGGTAGTGCGCCAGGCCAAGTTCCGGCCTAAGCATACTGTGTGTATATTACAGGCGGTCTTAGAGCCGATTTTTACCCTCTCATAACTTCCAACCAGGTAAAGATAAAGTTATGAAATTTTACACAGGTATTATGCTACTAGATGTGAGTAAAACTGAAAATTTTCATAATTCTACATCGAATAGTTTCTGAGATATAAGCGATCGAAAATCAGGATTTATAGGACTCACTCACTCACTGACTCATCAAAACGATTAGGCACTTCCCATGATGCTAGAGACTTGAAATTTTGCATGAAGATAGATATGAAGAAGTCATTAAAGGAAAAAATCGAAAAATGGCGAAAAGTTGTGTTTGACTCCGCTTCCGGGGCGGGGGCGTGCCAGTTTTGTACTTCCTTCGGAAACCCATCATTCCGTCCGAAACCCATGATGTGGGGTATCAAATGAATTGTCTCGGTATGAAGAACCTGTATTTGATGTTATAAGAAACAATTAGACGCATATAGGCTCGGAAAAAATCTTATAGCAGCTGTCTGTCTGTATGTTTGTTCCTCTTACAAATCCGTACCGTTTGACCGATTTTGACCAAACTTGGGACACAGATGGGTCTTAATACGGGGCGAATCATAGGCTAGGTTAAATGGTCTATCAGCTGTCTGTCTCTCTGTTTGTTCCTTATACAAATACACACCGTTTGACCGATTTTGTCAAAATTTGACACACATGTCGCTCTTTATCCGGGTAGTGTCATAGGCTAGTCAAAATCGTCTATCAGCTGTCTGTCTGCATGTTTGTTCCTTACACAAATTCACACCATTTGACCGATTTTGACCAAACTTGGCACACAGGTAGGCCTTGGTCCGGGGAATGCACTAGGCTAGGTAAAAAAGGTCTTTCAGCTGTCTGTCTGTGTTTGTTCCTTATAAAAATTCAAACCGTTTGGCCTATTTTGACCAACCTTGGCAAGCAGGTAGGTTTTGATACGGGAGTGTCATATATTACCTATGAGGTTTTGTACTTTTTGTTCCATCGGAAAGCCATAATTTCTTCTGAAATCCATCATGTGGGGTATCAAATGAATCTTCTTGGTAAGGAGAACCTATATTTGAAGTTTTAAGAAACATTTCGACGCAACAAACAATCATCTTTAAAAAGTTTCAACTGAAGCCATGCATCCCCAAATCAGTTAAAAAACAAGTTTTGTGTAATTTTTTTTAAAAGGTACAGGTATCGCCTAAAAAATGGTTCCAATCATGGATTGGAAAAATGGACGTATAGAAACGCAAAGCCGTAGGAGCTACGAATTGTTTGCTCGAATTTCGCATTGTTCCGGTGGGCGGAGTCTATTGGTTAACGATCAAGACCTTTTTAATCAGACACTAGTTGGCACTTCCACATTGTGTAGATCTCATAAGCGAGTTTCTTTCCTATGGAGGAGGGGGGAAACGCGATTAACAAAAAAAAAAAAAAAATCGTTTAAAACCTGGACTTCAATGCCTTGGAAAAGTTGGATTGCCCTGAAGTACCTAGTATTTCCAGTGTGCAATAGATTTTTAATTTTTTTGAGGCGTATCAACAATCAGGCTATCAACGCCGGGATCTCTCCAGGTTGCCACTCTTTTTTTTAATAATGCCATCAGCACGTGGTCGGTCACCCATTCAGGTAGTGGCCTTGCCCGATGTTGCTTAACTCCGATAATCAACGGGAACCGGTGCATTCAACATGGCAATGGCCGTTGGCTTGATTTTTAAATAATTCCATTTTTGCTGTTTGTTAATATACGTAAATTACACTTGAGTAGAAAACGCGCCTTAAATATTTCATATCTATAATTTAATTAATTTATCAAGCGATATCCATTGCTCAATATTCAACCCTTAAGGTTGGGGCGAAACTAACGAGTTTTGAAGGCTGTCACTTCGCAGAAGAACAATTTCTCAACAAGTTTAGCAGAAGAAGATATTTTGACATTGATCCGTATAAGGCAAGTCTTCCAAAGGAATATTTTCAGCCAAGCATAAAATGTTATCTTATTATAGAAGTTAAAAATCTGTCAAATATTTTTAAACAAATCTTGCATCAGACATTAAACAAAAAAGGAGTACCTACTTCTTCTTGTTTTTATCCTACTACCTACTTTATATTATAGTAAGATACATATAGTTAGACGTGATATCGTCTATACAAATGCAAAAGTATCGAATGTGAAAAACACATTTTTGAAAAACACAATCTATTTTGATTGCTGTTGGACTAATGTACGTTGTTTGAAACTCTCGAAAATTAAAGAAAAATAATTATAAATTACAGAAAATCAAACTAACGAACGCGCACTGTCTAATTAATATATATAATAAGGTGCAATTGATTTAGAGTCACCTATAAGGTAGGTACCAAGCCACTTTTCGCATTCGATACTTTGCATTAAATTATACATATTTATATTTATAGAGAGAGAGAGAGAGAAAACTTTATTTAAAAATATAAATAAAATGGGCTGCCCAATTACACTGGGTTGCTGGAAACACAGCGTGCTTATCATCCATTCGGAAATAGGGTAAATTTGGAGGCTGAAGATGATAGGTGTTGGAAACAAGGAATAGAGAATAAAGAAGATGAAGACGAAAGAAGGAGATAGTGATGGATGAGAAGGAATTGATAGAATTGAAAATAAAGTCTAAAGTATATAAGACAACAGTGTGAATGGATGATAAGCACTCAGTGACTATAGATATGATTGGAGATTATGCCCAATGTATCCACTAATATAGACTCGGCTAATGCTGCCAGGTGATCTGCTGTCAGTCCCAGTTCTTCAAGGAAGATGGCTGTGCTCTTCGGAATGGTCCCTCGCGTTCCGAACCACAGTCCTTTCACAACGTATTCCCTCTTCCCAAATTCTTCCTGGAACTTCTCTTTGTAGTACGCTACGCATTTCGTATATATAGTTTTCTTTTCCGTATCTATGTTTTCAGCCTCTTTGGTGTCATTATTTTCGAAGCGGACCGTGGGATCGAGGATATGAATATAATATTTTATGATCTGAGTAAATTAAAATTTTGTATTGATGATATGATGTGAAGGAATGGTTGGGATTCGGCTAATAGACAACTTCAGATATTCAGAAAAACCTATATTTAGAACATCTTTGGAAGCCTTCTTCTGAAATAAATTCCTAGGGATGAGGGGAGACCATGGTAACTTTTAGGTGATCATGGGAAAGTGTGTTTCCATGAACTCACTTATCCATGGTCACCTAAAAGTTACCATGGTCTTCCCTCATTCCCTAGGCATTTATTGCTGAAGAAGGCTGGCAATATAGCTAGCAGAAACGTTCGAAATATAGATTTTTTTTCATAAACTTCCGTTTTCTCTTAGCCAACCATTCCTTGACACCTTACATCATAATCGCACTACATGTTTCATGGCCTTTATACAATCTCTTCATGGGTCATTTAAGTGTATTCCCCTCGGCCAGCCATATTATAGGGTTAGGATCCGAAATTCAGCATGTTAGCACCCAAAAATCTTTGTTACGGTGACTTCTTCCATACCATTGTTCTCACCATAGGCCATAATAGTAGCTTCCTACTTAGAGAGCAGTGAAAAATGTTCCTTTTAAGGATAGAAACATTCCAGAATATTGTTATGTTGAAAGGGAGATGAGAAATACCGGAGCCAGGGCCTTCTTAATAGTGGTTTATAAATATTAATGCCAGCCGAAGGAGGTATTCTATGTCGTGATGGAGGTTCTTTCTTCTATCCTCCAACAGCTTCTAACCTCGCTGTCAATCCTATGTACTTTCACAAGAAGGATATACACAAAAATCGGCTAGTTCATTCATATCTCATAAACACGTTTAGTGCGAATGAAAAAAAACCGTAACTATCCACAAGTGTGTCCCGTGTTCATTTCTTAGTTTAAAGTATTTAGCGATTTGAATTATGAACTACGAAGGTGGGATAAAAAGCATTCAATAGTGTATTAAATGTTGATTAAAATTATATATATATGTATATATACATATTCATACAGTAGACTCCCTAATCCGGTGTCTTGGGGACCGGGGTACCGTCGGATTAGAGAATACGCCGAATTAGCAAATTCAATTACAAGCGATCACTTGTGTATATGAAAAAAATTATTATTTTAAGATATAATAAGATGTACCATTTCTCATATTTCATTTTTAAGTAAAATTTGGAAGCGTAGATCGTCGGGGTTTCGGTCAGTGTTCTTATTCAATAAAACACATTTTATTTGCTAAAATGTATATTTATTGCCGCCAAGGTTTCGGCTTGCTATACAAGCCATCTTCAGGGCTGCAAAAACATATATGGTGTAACAATCGTAAGGACAGAAACAATAACAAAAAAAAAAAAAAAAAAAAAGGCTCTAGCCTTTTTTTTTTTTTTTTTTTTTTTTTTTTTTTTTTTTTTTTTTTTTTTTTTTTTTTTTTTGTTATTGTTTCTGTCCTTACGATTGTTACACCATATATGTTTTTGCAGCCCTGAAGATGGCTTGTATAGCAAGCCGAAACGTTGGCGGCAATAAATATACATTTTAGCAAATAAAATGTGTTTTATTGAATAAGAACACTGACCGAAACCCCGACGATCTACGCTTCCTACTTCTGAACGGTCGACCATATCTTCTCAATTAAGTAAAATTTAGGTACTGAATTATAAAAAAAATTATAATATGAAAGTCCTTGCTGGTGTATTATTTACAAGTGCATATGCATGTAAAAGACCCAAGGTATAAAAATATGTAGACAGTTAAACCAAATAAAAATATTTAATTACTAACTAAGTCACACATGTATGCATATATTATTACAATATCTAAAACTATTTACATGGAAACATGGAATATCGGCTTTCCAGCCGTAGGTGCCTTAGTAGAAACATTTATTTTCCTAGGGGTCTCCCGTAGTCTAGTGGCTAGCGCGCTGGATTCATAAGCGGGAGATGGTGGGTTCGATTCCCACCTCCGGCAGGAATTTTCTCATCTCAAGGCTCACTGGGAAAATTCCTCGCTGCACCCTGGATGTCGGCGCTAATGACCTAGAAGTAGATGCGCCGTAAAAAAAAAAAAAAAAAAAAAAAAAAAAAAAAAAAAAAAAAAAAAAATTATTTTCCTAGTACTAACACAAGTTCCTGCCTCTAAAAAGAAACATATATTCCTTCTTTGACTTCCATTCAATGAAATACCACGAAACAAATATTTGGCTAGCTAGGAAGGGAAGGTTTCCTAGGAACCCTCAAGCCGGTCTAGCTCCGGCGAGTTCCGAGATCCGTCACTCATTCCTCTCGGAGACCGCCGGATTAGAGAGAACGACGGATAAGGAAGACTCTAGTATATATATATATATATATATATATATATATATATATATATGTATGTATATATAGCATTTAATACACTAACGGATGCTTTTCAATTTGTATGGAAGTTAAGGTCAATTTTATAATAAAATGTCCGTCAAAAAATGTTAATCATGTGAGAAGTTCTACCAGTTGTATACGTCATAGAGCGAAAACAAGCATAAAAAATAATATACGCAAAAATACAACTTAATGAATTTTTTGTTGAGAGGAGATCGTTGACCGTAGATGATGCAAGGTAGGGATTGTCGGGGTTCGGTCACTGCTACTTAATAAAACTACATTTTGTCATAAAAATGGTTTTATTGTGTCGACGTTTCGGCTTGAACTTCAAGCCTTCATCAAGGCTGTAAAAAACAAGTAGGACGGATGTAATACTGAAATATACACATATATATATGCCTACATACACAAATACACATACATATATGGAAAAAGACAAAAACATAAAATAGTAGAACATAATATATAGAAGAACAATGTGCTCTAGAAGTGTTTGGATTATTAGGAGAACAGATATAAGAATAACAGATTACATATTAGATTAGATATAAGAATAACAATATGGGCTTACCAATGGGAAGATAGAGAACTATTCCTCACAAATGCGGGATCATTTCTGACAGTTAATACAGGGAAACATAGGAAGAAAGGAGTTGGTGAGGGGGGGGGGGGGTTCTGGACCACCCAATGGTCCATTCAGTATTACATCCGTCCTACTTGTTTTTTACAGCCTTGATGAAGGCTTGAAGAACAAGCCGAAACGTCGGCACAATAAAACCATTTTTATGATAAAATGTAGTTTTATTAAGTAGCAGTGACCGAACCCCGACAATCCCTACCTTGCTTAATGAATTTTGTGGGACAATTCAGATCACATTTCTAGCTCGTAAGTTTTTTTTTTTCTTTAATTATTGCAGTACCTTATATAATTGAAATTAAATTGGTAACATGGAAATGAGAATAAAAAATATTCGAATCATCATCATATCCAAAAAATAAATAAAAGAAAAACTCATCATATATTGTGATGCACAGCGGGTGACAGAATTCTGTTCTGAATATAATAAAAATCGTTGTCTCTCCTCGAATCGTTAGGAGTAAAGGAATCTTCTAATAATTTTTTTTTATTTTGTCGTTTATTTCTAAGGAACGTGCTTAGTTTATTGTGGTCATAAATCGCGAGATACACAAGAAGAAATATCAATTGACCTTGTGATAAGTAGGATATTCGTTTCTATTTTTCGTTAAGTACTCTCTAACATATAAAATTCCATGAAATTTGTAATATTTAAAAAAAAAAAAAATAAAGAATATCATATAAAAGAAGGGAAAATGAAGAAGAGCGGAAAGGTTTATTAAAGTAAACTCATTGCTCCGGTGAAAAATTTACTTAGAAGGAAAATTAATTTCGAAGTAAAATGTTTGCTTAGCAATGGATTATACCTCTTCCCTTATATCTAGAAACTCTTCTTCTTGTATTTTCATCTTCCATCAAGCCAATTGTTGAATATATTAAACGGAATATTAAAGTTAATATTCTTCCTCTACAACAACCTAAACTCATTAAAATACTTTGTTCAATATAATTATCTTTGACGTCAAAACAAGATTATTTATTATCAGTTATATATATATATATATATATATATATATATATATATATATATATAACTACTATATATATATATATATATATATATATATATATATATATATATATATATATATATATAGTAGACTGCCCCTAATCCGGCGTCGTCGGGACCGGTGTACAGTCGGATTAGAGATTTGGAAGCGGTCAATTATGGATTTGAAAAACCTTATTTTTCGAGGATATAATAATATAAATTTTTAATATTGCGTGTTTAAAATGGTACATATTATCAAAATTACTTTCACTTCCTCGCAATGAATGTTCGAACTAGACTTGCTAAAATCAGACGTTCCAGTCCCAGGTGCCTTAGAAGAAACATTTATTTTCTTGGTAGAAATACAAATTTCTGCCTCTAAAACGAAACATATATGCCTTATTTGACTTCCATTCAATTAAATACCATGAAACAAATGTTTGGCTAGCTAGGAAGGGAAGGTTTTCTAGGAACCCTCGAGCGAGTCCCGAGATCCGTCACTCATTCCTCTCGGGGACCGCCGGATTAGAGGTAGTGACGGATTAGAGAACGCCTGATAAGAGAGATTCTACTGTATATGGTTGGTGCAAAAATAATGTACGCTTTTCTATGAGCAATTCGTTCCAGATGGCGAACAACTGTTGAGTGCTCAACATCAAATTCTCTCGCAACGTACCGAATAGTTTTGCCTCTACCGAAGCACTCAGTTTGTCGCAATCAACAACAGAAGGCCTACCTCTTCTTCCAGATCAAAATCTACACACATTTTTGAAATCGTTGCTGCACTGATGCTCCTTCCTTCACCACAAATAACATTCATGTTAAGCGTTGTTTGAGCGGCATTTCAATCATGAAGAATATCTTTTTTTGACATAGTGAATTTCAGAAGTACTTACTCATTGACAATGTTGGTGCTTTAATATCTGACACCACAACAAAAAACTGAAACAAAGACTAATCATGAATTTTCGATGCCTCCATTTAGCTGAAATTTATATTGCACGGATGAATTGTAAAAGAACTTCTTGAGAAAATGATATGCATAAATAATGAAAATTGGAGCCCCGAAAGAGAATATGAAATTACTGGCCCTTGATAATGCTTCAATTTCTTCTTTCTTTCTTTCCCCGCAATCAGAAGGAAATCTTAATTGTTTATTAATCTAGTCTTTATAACTTCAACCCGAAACTTCTCAGCTATTCCGCTTAAGAAGTTGCCGCTAGGGTAGGCAGTCTTATGCCACTGGTCTTCTAAGTGTGCGCATTTATCAAACACACTTTTTAAATAGGAGGAAATTCAAAGCAAACTCTCTACCTCTGAGATTTTGTTTTCTTAGAAAGCAGTTTTTTTTTTCGTAATCAACTGTGACCATTAAAACCAGAGTATTTATTTTTCTCCACCGTAGATAGTACTAATAATTATTTATTTTTATGTGTACCACTTCATAGCGATGTGCATACTAAATTTTTTTTTTTTATTTATTTTACGGCGCATCAACAAATCGTGGTTATTAGCGCCGACATCCAGGGTGCTACCAGGAATTTTCTCAGCGAGCCCTGAGATGAGAAAATTTCTGGCGCCGGTGGGGATCGAACCCACCATCTCCCGCTTATGAATCCAGCGCGCTAGCCACTAGACCACGGGTGACCCCACTAAATTATTTACATCTTATTACATTACAATATTTCGTATATATTTACATCATGTGCTAACGGCCCTTGCCGTGTTGAAAACACCTGTTTCGTTGATCACGGTAGTTGAGCAACTTCGGGTGGGCTCTGTACCTGAATGGGTGACCGTCCACGTGTTATTTGCATTATAAAAGGGTGACAACCTTTAGATAGCCGTTAATAGCAAAAAAAAAAAAAAAAAAATACATTATGTGTACATTAAATTTTTTTGCAATAGACATTATAGGTATTTCTTCATTATTTTTTTTTAATTAATACAGGGAGTGAGGTTTTTACACTTTGTGTATATTATACAGCATGTATTGCTATGTCCATTTATTAAATAGAGGTAATAAAATTAAATTTTACTGCTAACAAGGGGAGTATACAGCGATGGGGTCACCGATCTAGACCATTTTTTTTTCTAGTGATTTAACATCGAAAAATAGTCGACACGTGTCCAAGCGTACCGTCCAATGCGCCTTAGGAGCCGAGAAATAAAATAAAATAGGTTGAAAGTGCTTTATTTTTTATATCGAGTTTAGAAAATGATATCGACATGATTCTTTCACCAATTTATTTGTTTTATAGAGTAGATTAGCGAAAAAATATAAAAGTTAAGCAATAATTTATATTTTGTCAAATAAATTCAAAAATATGCTTACGTTTTCAAGTATACTAGTATTATACATTTTTTCTCACCAAAAATAATAGCAGGTATAAAAACAGCACCCCAAGAAACCCAAATGTAGTTAATATAATTTAAAACAAAAAATAATGATTATTCCCAGTCTGGAAGAGACTAAAAATTTGTAAGCGAAAAAGTAATGTGACGTTTTGAAATTCAATATCTCCCCTGATGATAATCCGATTTTTACGTCATTGAAATCTTTCAAAAGAAGAAAGACTCTTTATTCTTTTGAAAGATCGGTGACCCCATCGCTCTATACTCCCCTTGTAAGATATCAACAACTTTGAAAGCAAAATACTAAATGTTTCAATTGTAAACTTTTCAAATCACACAATGGAAATACATTATATTGAGCAACCAAAAAGCTTTTCTTTCAGGTAAATGATCTTGTTTGAATTGTCTTATTTCCTTAGGACTTATCTTGAAGAAAAAGCAGCAAGGGAGATAAATGTAAAACAGTTTATCCTTATCAGCTGTTGTGTTACAGGATCTCATGCCTTGCTAAAGAGTCTTCTGTTAGGAATGTATTCTTTCACACCTGTCTGTTTTAGGTAAATTCTACACAAGCAGAGATATTCCCTAAATAGAGACAATTTCCTTGCAAAGAACGGCCTGTACGGGAAAATTTATAATTTGCTTTTGGGGAAACCCCCACCACTAATTGACCGATTAATTGTTATTATTAAAAAAAAAAATCAGTCCCGTAACAAGCCACGAGGGCCCTTAGGGGAAGATACTATAGAGGTATCTTATTCATGCCCGTACAGCACACTTGGGAGATATTGTGGTCAGTACTACACTCCGGCCGCTTGATATTCCACTTTGATGCTCTGACTGCTAGGGTCATTAGCACTAAGGTACCCATTAATACATTAATTAAAGACTGCGTTGGCCTAGAGATGGCCAGGGAGGGCGAATCCAATCCACGAATGAAGACACTAGAAAATAAAAAATTTAATGCTTGCTCGAGATTTGAACTCAGATCCTCCAGCATATGAGTCCAGTACTATACCACTGAGCTAACCTCGCCTCCAATGTTATTATTATTTATTTCTATTGCATGTCCGTTGCAATGGCGATTTACGAAAGTGAAAATATGTATGGAATCGTGGGTCTCCCCGTGGTCTAGTGACCAACGCTTTAGATTCATAAGCGGGAGATGGTGGATTCGATCCCCACCGTGCAGGAATTTTCTTATCCCAAGGAAAATTCCTCGCTGTATCCTGGATGTCGGCGCTAATGGCCTAGATGTTGATGCGCCGTGGAAAAAAAAATGCATGGAAACGTCAGCTTTTAAGCATTTGGAGTTTTAAATATAATAACCAAATAATGAATAAATTATAATGACCAAATTTAATTTTGGAAATGTATAAAAACGAAATGCATTTACGTAACACAAAAACTAATACTATTAATTTTCCTGTGCTATCTCAATTTTTTTTATTCTTTCTTGCTAAAATATTTTCAAGAATAATGAAATTTATTTCTTTGTAAAAATTATTTTGGATAAATAAAGTTATTTTATTTATTTCATAACCCGCGGCAGCATGAGTAAATATATATATATATATATATATATATATATATATATATATATATATATATATATATATATACGCACATTCAAAGGGTGCTGTAATGTATTGAATATATTTTATTAAGGAGGCCTATAATCCGAGATACACTCCCAATACCCTCCATTATATACACTTTCAATTCATTTCCCCGGGATTCACCTTTATATATTCTTGTATTTCGGCAAAAGACTTCCTCGAGAAATATTAAAGATGTTTTCATGAAAAGAGATTAGATCTATTGAAGTGATTTAATTCGAGTTATATAAAAGAAAATGTCTGCGAATGGAAAAAAGAAGAAATGTTTTTCTTTGGTTAAAAGTAACCAAAACTTCTTCCCTTTGGTTATCAGTTTTTCTATGTGCTTCTCAGATGACCAAGACGATCCAATAAATTTCATTATTAGATGTTCTCCGTTTTCGTTTTCTTGTCGTCATAAATCGAGGATAGACGGAGAAATAAATAATTTCCCCTCACAATTATCATGACATTATTTTTCTGTCGGTACATTCTATTTATTTTTTGTAGCTGTCCACGATCATACTTGACATTAATTCCTATCAGAAAATCAATTCTTTCATAAGATGTATTTTGCGTAATTAATGTCTTCCTAGGAGCTGAACGGACAACCATAAAACAAAATATTTTTACACGTATCCGTGCCCCCGCACGCCAACAAAAAAGTGTGACTTCTGTTTTAAACCAACCTTTTTTTATCTGAATAATATACAATGACGATTTATATACGAATTAAGATTTTTTTTTTTTTTTTATTTACATCCACTTAGACGTGTGAGGGGTGCCACTGGTGTAGAGCTGTACGTCTGTACCTCTGTGGTGGGTAATATAGTGGCTACAGGCTTACTTCAAATAATGAAATGACAAAGAAAATATTTAGTTGTATATTTTTATTAGATATAAATTACATAAGTTAGGTATAAAGTAAATAAATTAAAATAAATTATAAAATAAAAATAAACAACTGGCTAAGGATTTCAGTCTTTAGTAAAGTGGCCAAGCGGTCCCTAAAGGGCAGAAACCCCCTCTAGGGGGAGAATATTTTTGGATTTGAAGGGGAAAATCTTCTGAAGTACCGCTCCAGCACTGGGGTAATGACTTGATATTTTTTAACAAATCTATCCATCAAAAATATTAGGTGGTTCATTCAATTTGAAACCAAAATATTATAAGTATTTATCATGATGATTAGATAGTTAGCCGTCGAGGTGATAAGTAAAGATGGAATGGTTGGGATTCGGCTAAATAAACCTCAATATGATTTTGTTTTAAAAAATCTATATTTCGGACGTTTCGGCTACTCATTGGTAGCCTTCGTCAGCTAAAATGACAAAAAAATAAATTAATACAAAAACAAAAAAAAAAATTATGATTGTGATAGGTAACAGAACTATAGATACAATTAACTTATAAAAGAACATATCGTCTTAAATTCTTAGAATGAGTAGAATGAAAAAGTAAATAGGTACAATAATTGATTTTAATAGTAATTAGTAACATTAATTGATTTTACAAAGAAATAAGAAACTACATACCAATGACAAATATAGTAGCTAATAGTAACATTAATAAATTTTACAAAGAAATAAGATACTACATACCAATGGAAATGCCGAGCGGCAGAGGAAGACCAAGGTAGGCAATTAAGTAACCATAGTGAAAGTCTCTAAGGAAAAAGGAATCTACTGGGGTATAAGTAACTGAAAACAGCAGGTGGTGGGAGAAATGTCGGTAAGGATCAAAAGGCATGTTTATGACATTTTATCACAGGAAAAGAGAAAAAGGTGTTAATGGATACCCAAGGGGCATGGTAAAAATCTAGGTGGGAGGTCGGGAGAGTATTTGGAAAATATTAGCGTACATAGGAGAAATGCCTTGTTTGTCAGTTTTGTAGTTTATATTGTTTTTGTTTAAGTTTATGTGTACACATTCCGAGATCTGTAGATTTTTTGTTTCGTTGTGTAGAAAGAATTTTCGTGTCGTCGAAGTTAAAAGTGTGTTTTTGTGTAATGGCGTGTTTAGCAAGTGCAGATTTATCTATTTCTTTATTAGTGATGGTTCGTTTATGTTGTGTAAGACGTGAGTGAATGTCATTTATGGTTTCTCCTATGTATATACCATTACCGGAAGGGGTTTGGCAAGGGACTTGGTAAACACAACGGGTGGTTTGTTCAAAAGGGATGGGATCTTTGAGTTTGGTATAGAGGGTTTTGAGTTTGTTGGTAGTTTTCAAACCAAAATTTAGGGAAGGGTAGGATTTTTTTATCGTCTTTGTAAGTTTATCAGTCAGTCCAGGTGTAAATTGTAGAGATCGGAACATTTGGGAACTGGGAGTTAGGGAAGAATTGGGAGAGACAGTGTTGGAAGGTTGGGATTTTACTTTTTTAACAAGGGATTTTATGAGGTTGGGGGGAAATTGGTTGCGTGCCAATATATCTGAGGCGATATTAATATTTTTATTGTGGAAGAAAGCATGGAATAGGGAGAGGACTCGGCGAAGGAGATTTCTGGCTACATTAATCTTGAGGTGGTAAGGATGGGATGAATGAAAATTGAGAACGGTTACTTAATACTCGGGACGGTTACATAATTTTAAAGAATTAACGAAATCGGTTAAGCTGCTCTCGAGATTTGCTGTTAGCGACACATTTAGCGATTCAATTTTATATAATAGATGAGTTTAAATACGGTATTTTGTAAACATTATTCATCTGCAAATGTAAGACCGCTTCTGAAAAGTAGTTAAATGTCAATAAATGAACCCGTCCTCCCTAGAAATATTGAGAAGAAAAAAATTGGTATTCAACCAAAGTGAATTTCTGTTTAAAGATGGCGGCCATTACCTTATCTCTCATGGAGTAGTATATTTTTTCATGACTTCCTTTATTTTCCGACGTTACTCGCTATCTCTTCAGAAGTTATCATTTCTTCAAAGAAGGGAAGTTTTCAGTGCAGTAAAAGTCTGTTTTCATCAAAGTTTAACTGGTGAAGTACAAATAAAATCGTTCTTAGCACAACGAGATGAGTGTTGACTTTAAAAATAAAATTCATAACCCCTCCTGTTATTATTGTATCTACTTTGCTGTTTGGAGCGAGTTGTTTTCAGAGATATCTGTAGGTTAGTTCCCGTACAAACGGGGATGGTAATGTGGAGATGTAAATACACTCCGTATGCAGAATCTTCATTATGTAATCATTCTCCTGATTTAGGAAGTGAATATCAGACTCTTTGAGATTTTATGCTGGAGAATAGTTGAAAATTAGGGAAAAAAAAATACTGAAATTAGGAAGATCCATTTTCCATTTTATTAATTGTTATAGATCTAAAGAAAACTTCTTAAAATTAACACATTTTTTTTGTATAAGGCCTCGGGTACGATACGAGTGAAGTGCGAAAACCTTCAGAGCAACGTCGCTCTCATTAATGTTAAGCTGGAGTGCAGTAGGAATGAGGGAGGCTAAAATAGGCATGAGCGACCGGGCGACGTGGCTTGCAGGTTCCAGCCTGTTGCTCATCGCTTATATAAAAAAGGCTACAGCCTCTGAATCTTAACCGATTTCAATGATTTTCTTGTTTTAAATGAAACCTAATAAAATTTAGAACAACTTTGTCAATTCGCTAATAAAAGAGTAAATTTGATGATAGTGAATGTGAGCTTTTAATTTCGGTAGTACATACTAAGGGTGCATTTACATCTGACACTTCTCGCAGGAAATATATGTCAGGTGTCGGATAGATATTCTCTTGAAGGTTTACATACTGACAGAAATAGCTAGACATTTATGTCATGGATATGTATAGGACAGTTCTGGATTTGTTCTAATTTGCGATAAATGGAGGGCTAATCATAGATCATGGCGCAAATAATCAGTATTTACATCTGTTGGTATAGAAGTGTCGACATACCTGTATTGTTGACACTTCTATACCAACAGATGTAAATACTGATTATTTGCGCCATGATCTATGATTAGCCCTCCATCTATCGGATTTTAATAATCAGTATTTACATCTGTTGGTATAGAAGTGTCGACAATACAGGTATTAGCCAAGATATTCATCTCTGACATTAAATTCTTCTCTTTATAATCAGTGTTTACACCTGATGGTATAGAAGTGTCGACACTTATAGCTCGTAATAGAAATATATATCACAGAGAGAAATTGTTCGCAGTTTTCATAAGCCACATTATCTGTCTGACATAAATTTCCTGCAATAACTATCAGGTGTAAACGCACCCTTATATAAATTGGCTAAATCTCTCCTGCCAAAAGAAAAGTTCTTCGAAACAACTATTCATGCATTGAAACAACAAAAACAAGCATTGCAATCTTAAGTTCCGTTCTTAATGATCTCGCATAATACCTCCATGCCGGACTCACCCTAAAACCACTCTAAGAGGCTTAAGGGACTTTAGCATCGTGAACAGCTGAATTAATTGCTGTTGATTGCAGGGTGAAAATAATTTTTTTTTGAAAGTGCCATACTGATTTCCTATGTTTTCAAGTATTTCCTGTACAATTAATTGTTGTACCATATTTATTTCAAGCTTTTAAATAAACGTTAATTAAAAATAAAATGCATTAATATATAAAATAATGTTTGTATTCGTGAGCAGGCTGAAGGGTGGTTTCTTCACATATCAGAGCTCAATATATTTCATCCCTACAGCTGTTCACATAAATACTTGTAAATTTATGAGATCCCTCTTTGTTTTATGAGCTTGTGGAGATAGGATATCTCAGCTTTTTATTTAGTCTTTGCATCTTTCAACCTTCTCCTCTTTTCCTAATCTCACCACCTTCCTTTAAGCTCATATTCCTTTGGTCTTTTTAATCCCCACCTCAGTCATGGCTTTTTAAGGGATAGCTCAATAAGCGATAAATATCCCATTATAAATATCATTTCATAATTTTTTTTTTTTTTTTTTTTTTTTTTTTTTTTTTTTTTTTTTTTTTTTTTTTTTTTTTTTTTTTTTTTTTTTTTACGGCGCATCTACATCTAGGCCATTAGCGCCGACATCCAGGGTGCAGCGAGGAATTTTACCAGCGAGCCGTGGGATGATAAAATTCCTGCCGGAGGTTGGGAATCGAACCCACCATCTCCCGCTTATGAATCCAAGGCGCTAGCCATTAGACCACGGGAGACCCCTTCATAATTTATTATCACCAAATAAGTTATTTGCTTCTTTCAAGTTCTCAATGAACCGACATCGTGGTCAGAAGTTATATCCTTCATTAATTTCCAGAAATAATGATATTTATATGAGGAGCCTGGTATCAAAGTTGGACAACTCCACTTTTGATTTTTTTACAGGAGATGTAAAAAACCAGATCCACGATATGGTGGTTTTTTTATATGTTATTCTTCTAGGCCCCAAAAACATTTTATCAAAGGCAACACAAAATTATATGAGTATTAAGGCCGTAATTACACTTTAAATAGTGGAGTTGTCCATGTTTGAAACCAAGTCATGGAGATGTCTGTTTTTGAAGCCAAAGGAAGCCATTTTAAAATTGAATCTATCCTCTTTTGAAACCAAACAAATATGAATTCGATATGCACGAGGGTGTTTTAATATAATGAAATTATGTCTAATGTATTAAAACAAAATCATATAGTTAAAAATTACATTAAAAAAATTGATTTAAATGCAGTTTGACAAAACTGAAGTCTTTGAATTATTCTCACGCTTTAGAAAGAACTAGTTCATCAAATTCTGCACTCTTTAAGTCAACACACTCACAGTGCCCACTGTTGATAACATTAGCAGTTTCACTCTGTACTGTGAGGTTGCGGTACCACTGCAAACGGTATCTTTCTTGCCAATTTTATCCGAAGTACTAGGACAAGAGATTCTTAACATCTTCAAGTTTCATGGCGTTGACGCTACAGCCGACGGGAATTGGCGCAGAATTAAGTTCTAGAAGTGACTTAGCCTTCTTTGTTATGGACATAAATTTACTGATATTTGTGTTGTATGCCACCTTAACAGATATTAATAAATTACTGTGGATCTTGGATCTTTTAAATAAGAAGTGCTTACATCTGGAAAGCGGAAAGTGGAGGCTTTGGGTTGGCTTTACCAGCACCTTAGTTTCTTGTCTCCAGTCCTGTACTAACCAATCTCTTCCAACAATTTTCAATCCTCCATGTTTCGCAAAGACTTCATGATATTCATCCACGTCAATTATGGTGTAGTATGGCGCACCGCGCTTTGATTGTGCAGATAGATTGTAAAGATATCTGTAATGAAACTAAATTATCCTTAGTTTATTCGGTTTAGAAAAGAAGTGGTACTTAGCTATCCTCTTCTCACAGTTTTACCTAAAGGTACATGTATTGAAGTTGCTGTCCTATAATTTTCATCGCCGTACTCAGCCATACCTGTACACAGCTTAATAAAATGAAGTTATCAATTAGCGATGCGATTATTTTAGGAAAAACGAGTTAACCATTATTATTTCCTGCAGAGAGTTGTTGAAAAGTTTGTGATAGCAAATAACTGAATATTAACGATGAGATCTATCTAATATCTAGTGTGAAACTGTCAATATTTATTTGTTATACGCGAAAATTTTAAAAAAGAGGAATATGTCGAGAACAGTTACCAGTATTACATTAGTTGTTAATTTATTCACTTCAGGTCTTGAAAATACATTTGGAAGAATACATATCTCTACCAATTGAGTAAAATATGAATTTTTTAAATTGAATACTTGCTGTTTTTCACGGTTTTTGTTATATAAAACCCGTTTATTTTTAAAATAATTATTCTATAGAATTGGTAGTGGTCTCATTCGACTCGGCACAAAAGATATACTTCAAAAATCATACCTAAATCAGAAAGATTCAAGTACCAAGAGGTTTTGTTCCAAAATCCGACGTTCGGCACCACAGTGTGCCGGATAACAGCTAGTTATTAATTAGATTCATCGCTAAATGCACTCATTACAAGAAACTATAAACATGCAGCCATGATGGATTTACAGTGCATGTTGGGAGCAGATTGCATGAATGCAAGCTTCTCATTGGCCAATGAAGGAGTTGTCATTTTTTTATCCAAACTATGTTGGAATTTTCCATATTTTGATTCTGAACGGTGCAAATACACGCTACTTTACCAAATTTCTGTCTGTTTTTATTGCAAAACAGTTGTCAAACCGAATGCAGCATAAAAAGCTCTTTAAGAATCAACCAAAATCTCAAAACTGAAAAAAATGGAGTTGTCCAACTTTGATAACAAGCTCCTCATATGACTTTAGTATGCTCAAACAAAAATTACATCCAAATGCATTGCTATCTGATAGAACTATTGACAGAGGACTGCCAGTTCAATGTCCTAATTTTCAACATTAATAGGACACAATGCAGAGTTTAGGAAACTAACCTTAGTTTTGGTCAATACTGAAGCAAATAGCTTTACGTTGAAGGAACAATTTGAAAACTTTTCAGTCCTTGGAAACTATTAGTATAGCTAATATCTATTTGTATTTTCTTACACTTCAGTTCTTTTCCTAATTATCTTACACCTTAAATATAATTTATAAAGTTAATCGTTAAACTTTTTTTTTATTGTTCTCTTTTTGTATTGTTTCAGGTAAGGGCACATTTATGTTTGAGACTCTTAAAGTAAGTTTCTAATTTTTTTTTTCATAATTTTTATATTTAGCAATATGTTCTTTATACATAATGTTTGTAAATAGTATATCTTTAAGTTTTCTGCTTAAAATTTTGTGCTTTAATAAAAATATTTAAATTAGTTGCAGTAAAGGAAGATGATCAGGAGAAATATACATTTTCACTTCCCTCACAAATCTGTTAATATTGGCAAAGCTCCTGACGCCATCATTAAAGCTATGATGTAAACAAATTAAAACAATTTGAAAAGAATAGTCATTCATGACTAGACATGAAAAGAATAGTCATTCATGACTAGACATGAAAAGAATAGTTATTCATGACTAGACATGAAAAGAATAGTCATTCATGACTAGACATGAAAAGAATAGTCATTCATGACTAGACATGAAAAGAATAGTCATTCATGACTAGACATGAAAAGAATAGTTATTCATGACTAGACATGAAAAGAATAGTCATTCATGACTAGACATGAAAAGAATAGTCATTCATGACTAGACATGAAAAGAATAGTCATTCATGACTAGACATGCAAAATCGACTTAACACCAAAATCTACAAGATTTTTGTTTATTGTTGGGTTATCGCACTTCATTGGCAATAACACGAAATAGCAGAAATTCTCTGATCTTAGTCATTCTAGAAATCATTTAATGTAGTGAACGATTGTGTGTTTGTGTGTGAAGTTATGACATTTTTTACGTGAAGGGTTCACATATAAATAATTCTTAATATCTGTACAAAAATGATATTTTTTACTCAACAGAAATTCACCAAATAATATTATATATATTTTTTTAATATCTTTATTTGCTAATTATACAATACACAGAGTATTTTTTTATAATTATTATGTTCATGACTAAATGACAAGAAGGACCGATAGAAAAAAAGCCCATTGGCCACATTATATAGGCTTGTGTTTTTAACCTTACAGTAAGCAGGCCTGACAAAATACAAAACGCAATTTATCAGAAAACATATATCGTTATTTATGAAAAAACATTGCAAGGAAGAAATTATGAAGAAAGAAAGAAATAATGATGCTAATAAATGAAAATAAAGGTTGGAACTTATTTTGAATTTTTAAATATTTTACAATGCCATCAATATGTATACTGTCCTGTTTAAGCAATTTGTGAAAGTCTATAGATAAGTCAGTGTATTCTCTTTTTCTGCAGTCTGTAAGTATGTGTTTGATTGTTGGTCGAGCATTGCAAAGTTGTACGATCAAATAGGCATGTGTCAAGAGTGAATGTCCAATACGTAGTCTAATAAGCACGACTTCTTCTCGCCTTACAATCCGAATACTGGAACTCCATGCTCCTATCGTCGGCTTAATTTCTCGTAACTTGTTGTCTTGTGTGTATGTCCAATCAGTTTTTTTTTTGTATATTAAGAAAAATATAAATCTCTTAGTATTATGTATTAATAAATATGTAGCGGACACAGTGTTTTAAAACTAAAATGTACAAAACATTTCCAAAGAAAGCTCCTCAAAATATATATATATATATATATATATATATATATATATATATATATATATATATATATACGATTATATATATACACATACCAATTTTGAATCTTGGAAAAACATTCACCTTTTAAAATAATTGCCATTTTTTAAATTCCTACTTTTTTAAAAAATGTTTGTGATTTGTACGGTCATCATTTACATAATTCGCTAGCTCTAAAATGCATATAAATAAATACATAAATATTTATATAAATGTTAATTATGCTTTTTTTATTTTATATATTTTTTAAATAAGTGAATATAAAAATACGTTATTTTTTTTTTAATTTGTTTAATTATTATAATTATTATTGATAAAAGAAATCAACAAAATCGTTATTTCTAAATTAAAAATTCACAAGATTCCAAAGAAACTTTTATTCTGTTTTATCACAGATGTTTGCGTTTGAGGTAGAGAGTGACCCACTACTTTCTGCTCTAAATAAGGGACAGGAAGGGTGATTTTTATTTATTTTTTTTTTTATTTATTTGTGTGTGTGTTTGTGTGTTATCAACCACTAAGCGAGCATTAACACGCGATTAAAGAGCTGTTTCGGCTGATGTAATTACTTTATTGGCTAATTAAATAAATAAAGGGATTTGGAACAAATTAAGCCAACATTTTGCTTACTGTTTTGATTATTGTCATTTTTAATGGTGTATATTTATTTATTAGCAGAAGAAGGCTGCCAAAGAGATAGACGAATTGTTTGAACTATAGATGTTTTTAAAAATCTGACGTTTTCTCTAGCAGGCTACACACGGTCAGACAGGCTTGTCAGTTAGACATAACCAGTCCGCCTGAAAGCCCGTCGCCTGGACGTGTGTATATTCCGGCCGCCTGAACAGACTTAACCCTCCTTCCTCAAGGTGTTTTTCAGTACACATATCACAAGGCGGTGTCGGATACGACACGTAGTATAAAAATCAGTTCATTTTCCAAATAACTATGTTAATTGGGTAGAATACAAGTTTAATAGAAAAAAATGATATTTATTATAAATATGTTTATAATTATTTAAAAAAATATATTTTCACAAAATAATATAATTTTTTTTTTATTTTTCGCTTGGCAGGACGGACATAATTGTGTTTTTTAATGGCCATAAAAACTTCTATTGCACTGAAGACATGTTTGGTTCCCCCTCCTGTTTTTCTCCGTCCATTCAAGGAAAATTTTGAAGTCTATGTGAACTTGAAGGAGTTGGTGGCGGTGTGTTCTGTACCTAGGAAGCTGGAGATTTCATCTTAGAGTGTTTTTGGAATGAGAAGATTTTTCAACCCTTCATTCATCTAAGGTGTAACTAAAGAGAAAGCAAGTCTCCAAAAAGACTTCGGTTTCACTTCGTAACTTTTAAATACTTCATTATTTCCTTCAGCCGAGCCAGTTCGTGTAGAATATCTTCATCGGCAACCGACAGACGATAACTTACCATATTAACAACGGTAAATATTCATGGAATAACTCCTTGAGCTCTACATACATGATGAAAAAGTTGTCACGAATCACACAAGGCGGTGTCGTATCCGACACTGAAACTAAGTTTTCCACAGATATACGATAATTACGAGACTGAATAAAGGTGAATGACTTTCCTTTCCAGTTCGTTGTCTAGTGGACTACTGATAGACAGGGTAATTCATGGTTACAACCCTCAACCTATATCTAGATAACCACCGTAAAATAAATGAAACGGAAGGTGTCGTCTCCGACTTGTGGAAGGAGGGTTAACTGGCAGACCGGCCGGAATATATAAACGTTCAGGCGGCCAGCTTTCTGGCGGTTTGCTCAGGCCTAACTGACAGGCCTGCCTGGCCGTGTGTAGCCTGCTTTAGCCGAATATCAACCATTCCTTGGCTTCTTGTCATGAGCACTTCTCAAAAGTATTTTCCCAAATTTTGTTATATATCAAGAAAAAAATTGAGAAATTGTGATAGGCGAAAAGAATCATTTCGGATTCTTAATAAATGTTCTGAAAAAAAGGCTCTAGAGTAAATTTGGAAGGAACATTACAATCTTGGAAAATTGTCAAGCGTTGTTTATGTTGTTCTGGAGGCGAAATATTCAATTTCTTTCTTCTCGTTAATGCTTTCAAAATCTCACCCGGGTTAAGCATTATATGGAAACACGCTAGAATCAAGCAAAATTCTCAAAATAACTCGATAAGTATCGATATCGGCTGGAATCCGAACAAGGAGCGATCCTGCCCTGGAGTAATGTATTCCACATTGCTCTTCCCGGAGGAGACCGATGGCATGGGTAATTGAAATCAATCGGGTTAGTTCGGCTATCTCCGGACCAGTTCGGCTACCTTCCCCCACCCCCTTACCATCCAAACTGAAGCAGAAGAGACCCCCAGTAGCGACCAGACCGTTAAGAAGGTTGGTTCTAGTTTCTCAGTGCCGCTCGACATCGTTTTCATCCACCGATTTCGTCTCATGGCTTTCTTCTGACGAATCTCTTACCCCGATCGAGGTACGATTATTTTTATTTTCTTTAATACATTCCAAAAGTATCTAATAAAATTTGGTACATTTTATATAACAAAATAAAAAATATAATTCCCACTCTGAGCCTTTTCAATCGATTTTAAGAAGTGGCGTGTACAAGACTTCGATCGTCTTCTGCTAAGTAATTGATGTAACATGCGACGACCTAATTTTTTTTTTTTTTTTTTTTTTTTTTCTATTTCTACCTAGCCAATTATTCTTCGAATAGGCACCAGAAATGTATTTCATTTATATTAAAATTAATATTCTAATTGAATTCTGGATTTTCACAATTATCTCTTCAATAAAGTGTTTATAAAAACGTTTTAAAATAATGAGATGCTAATTTAGAGCAATTAAAATGTGAATTACTATACAGAAATATTAATAAATAATTTGTTATTAATTTCGACCCATTTTTTCTGAGAAATCTTTTCTTAATTAAGAAATATTTGATAATGCTTTCCTAGTTATTTAGAAATTCATTCAATATTATTATATGTATTGAGGTCAATGGACTTTTTTAATTGATCCAGTAATGCATTCACCTAAAATATTATTTTTACATTTTCTTCCCTTTTAATGATACTTACTTTTTTATTTTTTTATTTTTATTAGGTTATTAGACTGCTACAATATTATAACAGTAGCAGTGAGATTTTGCCATATTCGGTGCTAATAAAACATGAAATAATTGTACGTAATTTCTAAAATTTGATCATTTTAATTTTCCTTAAATTTATCTATAAAATATTATATTGTTTTCTTCAAGGGGATCATTCATATCGAGTTAATCTACAAGTTTTGTTCGTTTTGTATGATTAGAAATGGATTAATGATCATTTCGACCTAATCATATTATTTAAGCTCTGGTGTATTCGATGGATTGATTTTTTTTTCTATTTAATTTATAATGAATTTCACTACTGTAGCGATTAACTCATCAGGACAACAGAATCAAAGTCCATTAAAGTAGCAGTCCGATTGTAATGAAAACGAAAAACAAGAATTCTAAAATCGCGCACAAGAAGTAAATAGGGCAATAACAAGTTATAAACCAACAATAAAAAAGTTTAAAACAAAATGACGTAACACAATAAAACTAGAATAAAATATTACATGTAGTTAGTTATATTTTACAATAAAACTGTGTTGTTTTTAAGTGTGTTAGGAGTGTTTGAATGCACGGGCTACCTTCAGTCAGTGAGTCACGTAAGACGTAAGGAATTGTCAAGCCGCTGCGTTGTCTACAGTCTGTCAGTACATGTTTAACCCCTGTGTGTATGAAGTGTCTGACAGACAAAAGGGACATTTCTGAAATATTTTGGCAGCACTGAGCGTATAGACTCTTGCTTGCTACTGCTTCCTGGGCGAATCGCATTCGATGAGGGATGCTCACAAATAAATTAAAAAATGTTTAAGTGTTGTGAGTAGCATTAAGTACTGCACTACCTACAGTGCCGCAACTGTACAATATCATTTCAATGCATCTGCTATATAATTGGTATCGTTCAAGCATACTACGGACACACATAAGTAGTACAGAATTAAATAAACAACCATCTTCTAATGACAACGCTGGTTCATTTGATCAGACAGGTACATTCGACGACCCGGAGCGAAATTGACAAACAAACGATACATTTACTTTATAATATCCAATCCAAAGTCCTTCGTAAAATCCTCAACGCTCCTTTCTACGTTTCAAACCTTACCATCCATCGAGACACTGAAATACCCTTTGTCTATGATTTAGCCAAATCCCGATTCCTGACCTTTTTCTCAAAACTCCCAGCCCACCCCAATCCTCTTGGCAGATCCCTCTCTTCCAATGTCATCCCAGATAAGCCTCCTCGACGCCTTCGCCGCCATTGGCCACGAGACAATTTACTACTGGTTAATTAGCCTGTCTTATAAAATAATGTAAATAGTGTAAATAATGTATATATTTAAAAAAAAAAGAGACCAATCTTTAATTAAAATAAGAAATACCATAACATTCATTGGGAGTGGCAGTAATGTCTGCCTTCTCCTCTCATCTCATTCACTGTGTTTTATGTATATTTTGAACATATTTACTTATTGTACATAACTGTACAGATTGTAAATTACCACTAAAGATCAATTTTTTTTACAAAAAAAAACAAAAAAAAAAAAAAAAAAAAAACTTTATAATATTAAAGAAAATAAGTAAATTCTGAGTTTTATCAATGTCCTTAGCGCCATAATAGTTCATTCACACGTGCCTAGACAAGTTCTCCACAATCGACAAGCCTTTTATGCACAGCTAACAATTCTGGACTTAGGGTGACCAAAGGTTTCCTGCATTCTTACAGCCAAATTTTATTTTTTCAAATAAAGGGTTCTATCATCAAAAAAGCCGTTTAGAGCCTTCTGCTCAAATTCAGGAGCATAATTGTGCTTTTGCTCCACCCGACAATCCTATGTAATGTACTGCATAACAAAATATTTTTTACGTTTTTTCCAACGTTTTTTCAGTTTAGTCATTGCTAAAGCATATTTATGCTAAAAACTTACTGCTGTCAATATACTTCACTGAAACCCTCGTGTCTTTGAGACACTTTGTACACACCAGTATCCTGTCCAGTAAGTATGAGTGGTAATTAGGCAGAGGCCTATCTGAACCCTGGATAAAATTACTTCTTCCTGACGAAAAAGTAGTTTTTTTTTTCCTGGCGTTTGTAATGTTTTTTAATTGGATTGATTTATTTGATAGTTTTGTCGATATTCGACAATAAGGTGATGAATGACTTGATTTTGGAATATTTATTATTTACAAATAATTTCTACCACTGTGAGCCTAAAGGCTAAAACTGAAATGCGTAGAACAAGCTTTTGAAAGATAATTTGATTCAAGTAACTGGTGGAAGTAATTGACAATTCAAATTTTTGTTAATTACAATTTTTATTTAATCAACTGATTTAACTTGTTCAATACAATTGTTAGGAGTGACACAGTTCTGTGGCAGTTCTATGGAAGTGGGGTACATAATTCTTCGGCTCAGATTTTCGATATCGAGACGAAACTCAAATCTGTGCAGTATACGCCACGTGTAGTCGATAGAGCTGGATTCGTTTTCGGCCGCAGTCCAATGATTTCCTACGTGAAATAAAGAAACCTCGGATTTCCAGGTTTCTTGAAATCCAAGTTGAATTCGCCAGTCAAAATGAAAGGGATGGTGTTTTATTCTCATATCTCAAAAATTTTAAAAATGAATGCTGCTTCTCGTAAAATTCGATTAAATCGGCCAGATCACTCATGCTATGATCAGCTGTTACGGATCAGTTTTTTCGATATGGCGTGAAATGCAGGATGTGCCACGACTTGTCTATAGTCGTAACTTCTTCTTCAGCTGTAGTCCAAAGGTTCATTCAGTTGCATGTAGTAACCTAACAATGGAGATCAGGCTCGGGGTAGACGGACATTATTGTTTTCTTGTTGAGAAACGGCTAAATTTACAATTTAGATAATGTACATAAAATATTCTATTCGATTTGTCATATCTAATCTATATGGTCCGACTACACACATGTAACAGATTTTTGCAACATGTTTTGTTAGTTTATCTTCTCAATTTAATCCAGATATACTCCCTAATTTACGTTCGGATACGTTTCTAAAGAGCCTGCAGGGTTTCATATCAGGACCTTGGAAGAGAAAGGGCGAATCCCGAAATCCGGATGTTGGGAAATCGATGTCAAAGTTCTAGAAGTGATTCAGAATAGCATGGGCGAATGTTTACTTTATGGATTCATAAATCTGATTAAAAAGTATGCTTTTGAATTTCCATGTTTTAAATACAATTGATTTATGGGTAACAAAATGATAGGAGGGGTTTCTGTCTCGGTGTTCGCCCTTCCTCCTTTAGGAAAATCGAACGTCGAATTTTTCGTAGATTTAACTTGAAACTGTGAGACAATTAAATGCGAATCGGAAAAAACAAGGCGATGCCTCCTGTTGCCTAAATCTTTCCGACTCTGGAAAAAAATAAAGGTTGATTTTTTCAGGTTCGCCCATTCTCTTCCAAGGTCCTGATAATACGAGTACAACTTGGGAAGTATTGTCGTGTAGACGGCATGTATTTAAGGATTTCAAACAAAGTTCTCCTATTTTATGCTTAGTTCTATTGCCAATAACACTACCGCGCTTCAAAGCACAGAATGAAATGCCGAATGAGCCAAAACTGATAGAAGGCATATAGTTGTATTTATATTTATTTATATGATTTTAGTGCAAACAAAATAAAAGATCTAGAACATCAAAAATAAAACATTTAAATAAAAAAGGAAATAACTGAACCTATCAACATTAATACTATAAAAGACAAAAAAAAAGAAAGGCAAAAAGAGAGAAAATAAAATAATAAAAATAACAAACATAAAGGTCAACTATAAAATAAAAAACAGGTAGGTAAGTAATAAATTATTTTTAATGAACTAAATATTTTTGCTTTATTTTGTACAACTAAAATTTAATTATAAAATTAATTTAAACATATTTAAAATTTTTCGTTTTTGCTATGTTCCTTCATAAATGTTTATCTCTTTGAAAAAGTCTAAAATAATGGATATGTGTGGGCTACCATCTGTCAAAAGTTCGTACATATGACAGATTGTATTTATATGAAGCCCGACAATCTTATTTGATGTTGGCCAGAGGAATTGAAAGTAAAATCATTATCGGTATGTTTTGTCCTAACTATTATTCAGTGGTTTAACAATTACTTAACGAAAAACATAATCGAAACTTGGCCTCGAGTTATTTATTATTCAGGACTCTTAATGGAAGAAGTGGACAAATTGGTCCCGGGTAACCCAATTCCTGCCAGATATAGAAGCAAGGGTTTTGATGATTCCAAGTGCTTTGTGTGACCACAAGTATTTGTAACCAAACGATAACTACATTGTATTACTACTAAGGGAGGATGTGGAGACACAGGGCGGGGCTCGGCGTCCCTTGACATTTTGACCTGTCCTGCCCACGAAGGTCCCTCTCCTTTCCTAACAACCTCTCAGCTGTTGTATCTTCTACCGCTCTACCTTCCTTTCTTTACCAACAATATGCTACCATAGGAATGTAGGAGGATAGGAAATCATATCAGCAGCGGTCGGGTAAATCAAAAATTAAACAAATATATGATGTGTTACTTGATCAATAGAACTAAATATGTTCTACAAGTAGATAAATATCCAAAATATAATAAATTATTACAGCTATACTTGACTAAGTGATAATAAGATACGTATCATCAAAAATTAGCTCTTGAAAACTAGGCATAATGCATCCCCTTATGTACCCGCACATCCTACCGTCAGATGATGTAGCACAATTTATGGCTTCAAAGTAGACATAAAAAGCTAAGGGAGACCTTGGCCTGAAAATCCTCATCTGAAGGCAGTAGGCGAGATGAGGTGGTTCTGTCGAGGATAAGAATTGGCCACACTAATCTGACCCATGCATATTTATATATAAGAGAACTTACGCCTGAATACACTATTTCTGAGTAATATCTAACTATTAAACACATTTTCACATAATGCAGAGCCTACGAAGCAATGCGAAACCAAATGGACATTGATGTAGTAGGTATATTTTTAGAGACTAACATGAATTAAAGACAATTTTCAGTTTTTATTTGAAATTTTACACGTATTCTTTATGGTTATTTTAAATTCAAGTCTATAAAGTTTTATAGACTGCAACATTTTACCTATGTTTTAATTTCTCAATTTCAATTTTATATTTTATGTTTTTTACTTTTTCTAAACCCTACCTGTTTAGTACAGCAAATCGCCCATGCATGTGTACCGCAACATTGGCTAGTTTCACTATATTTTTGTGTTAAAATGTTATTAGTTAAAATAAATAGTAAAACACGATTGAAAAAAATAAACAAGAAAATGAACAAACAAGCTAAAAATAAGGTATGTTAGTAGAAAAACTAAAATCTAGAAAAAGCAAATGCAATAAATATACATATAAGAAAAAAGATATTTAAATTACATTTTTGGTGTATATATAAATCGTTTTAGATTTTCAATTACTGCTTCAATATAATAGTTAGAATATATTAGAATTTCTCTCAAGTCCAGAATCTTGTCTAAATGTTCAAATTTCCGGCATTTGGCACGTACAGGTTTTGTGGAGAGTTTTTTCCTTTCGCTGTTGACAAACTGGTGTTTTGTATTGTCATCAGGCGTCCTTGATCAAGCATTATATGAAGAATATCTCTATCATATTAATTCAATGGATAATTGTCTCATTAAAAAAAAACAAAACAATAAATACCACATTAAAAAGAACATGATAAAAAATCATTGACTTGACATACGCTTTAAAAGAAAACAGCGGAAAAAAGAGAGAGAATAAAATTATAGTATAGTATATAGGGATGGTTGTCTACTTAGATTTATATAAGAAGCTGTAGCTTATAGGAAAAGTTAGCTTTCAGGATAAAATACACTTTGGCTAGACTTTGGTACTTCTTTCGCCTAGTTTTTACTCCTCTCGTCTCCATGTTTTCTTCCATCTCCCTCTCTCTCTCTCTCTCTCTCTCTCTCACTATATATATATAGGTCCGAAAGTAGCGTAAAAGCTTCATCAACGTGGGTCCGGAATTGGTTTCCAGAGGCGCCGGTGCTCAAAAAACTCCCCAGAGGTAACTTCTCAGAATGTTAGATGAATAATTTACAAATAAATGTTGTAGGCCACAAAATTCTGCACGTTTTTTTTTTTTTTTTTTTTACCAGAGAAACTAATTTTGTATTACGGAAACAGAAGATTCGTTTTGTCCATCTTTAATAATTATTAAAGATGGACAAAACACTAATTATAATTACACAAGGTAGGGATTGTCGGGGTTCGGTCACTGCTATTTAATAAAACTACATTTTATCATAAAAATGGTTTTATTGTGCCGATGTTTCGGCTTGAACTTCAAGCCATCATCAGGGCTGTAAACGTTTCGGCTTGAAGTTCAAGCCGAAACGTCGGCACAATAAAACCATTTTTATGATAAAATGTAGTTTTATTAAATAGCAGTGACCGAACCCCGACAATCCCTACCTTGCATCATCTACGGTCAACGATCTCCTCTCAACTAATTATAATTAGTGTTTTTGGTCTCCCGTAGTCTAGTGGCTAGCGCGCTGGATTCATAAGCGGGAGATGGTGGGTCCGATTCCCACCTCCGGCAGGAATTTTCTCATCTCAAGGCTCGCTGGGAAAATTCCTCGCTGCACCCTGGATGTCGGCGCTAATGACCTAGAAGTAGATGCGCCGTAAAAAAAAAAAAAAAAAAAAAAAAAAAAAATTAGTGTTTTTCCATTGTTGATTAAGGCTCCTTGTATTGATTCAATTATATTCGCTGATCTTTGATTAACGCTGGAAAAACACTAATTATTTAATGATATACCAATGGAATCTCCTGATTCCTTAATGAAAAATTAGTTTCCTTGGTACAAAAATGTGCAGAATTTAGTTGGCTACAACATTAATCTGTAGCTTTTTCCTCTAACACCACACTTTGAGAAGTTGCTGGGATTCTAGTTTTAGTTTTGCCCAACATTGGGCACCAAAGCGTGCAAAATGTAGTTCCCTACAACATGTATTTGTAGTTTCTTCCTCTAACACCACACTTTGAGAAGTTGCCGGGATTCTAGTTTTAGTTTTGCCCAACATTGGGCAACAAAGCGTGCAAAATGTAGTTCCCTACAACATGTATTTGTAGCTTTTTCCTCTCACACCACACTTTGAGAAGATGCCGGGATTCTAGTTTTAGTTTTGCCCAACATTGGGCACCAAAGCGTGCAAAATGTAGTTGGCTACAACATGTATTTGTAGCTTTTTCCTCCCACACCACACTTTGAGAAGATGCCGGGATCCTAGTTTTAGTTTTGCCCAACATTGGGCACCAAAGCGTGCAAAATGTAGTTGCCTACAACATGTATTTGTAGCTTTTTCCTCTAACACCACACTTTGAGAAGTTGCCGGGACTCTAGTTTTAGTTTTGCCCAACATTGGACACCAAAGCGTGCAAAATGTAGTTGCCTACAACATGTATTTGTAGCTTTTTCCTCTAACACCACACTTTGAGAAGTTGCCGGGACTCTAGTTTTAGTTTTGCCCAACATTGGGCACCAAAGCGTGCAAAATGTAGTTGCCTACAACATGTATTTGTAGCTTTTTCCTCTCACACCACACTTTGAGAAGATGCCGGGATCCTAGTTTTAGTTTTTCCCAACATTGGGCACCAAAGCGTGCAAAATGTAGTTGCCTACAACATGTATTTGTAGCTTTTTCCTCTCACACCACACTTTGAGAAGATGCCGGGATCCTAGTTTTAGTTTTGCCCAACATTGGGCACCAAAGCGTGCAAAATGTAGTTGCCTACAACATGTATTTGTAGCTTTTTCCTCTAACACCACACTTTGAGAAGTTGCCGGGACTCTAGTTTTAGTTTTGCCCGACATTGGGCACCAAAGCGTGCACAATGTAGTTGCCTACAACATATATTTGTAGCTTTTTCCTCTAACACCACACTTTGAGAAGTTGCCGGGACTCTAGTTTTAGTTTTGCCCAACATTGGGCACCAAAGCGTGCAAAATTTAGTTGCCTACAACATGTATTTGTAGATTTTCCACTCACACCACACTTAAAGAGGCTGCCGTGATTTGGAGCTTGAAAAACGTGGTTTTTAGCAAGTATTTTAAATCCAGTGCCTCGAGAATGCATTTCCGGGCCCACATTGGTACGAACTTTTTTGCTCAAAACCCAATTTCCTATATGTTACCTTGAAGCTTGAACACTAATTTGGGGCCAGCCAGTTTTTAAATATTCTTGTTTAGGCTGGAGGCCAATGAATAAAATTCCAAAGTATCATAATAATAAATCCAAATCATCATAATTTATTAAAACGTAAAAACTTAGTACAGGCTCATGGAACCTAAGCGAACATTATGCTACAAAAAAAAAAAAAAAAAAAAAAAAAAAAAAAAAAAAAAAAAAAAAAAAGATTGAGAAAGTTTTCTATTTTTCATTGAAAAGAAATCTATGAAACGGCTAAAGAAAATTAAATAGTCAATTCTATTTTTTTGTGTGGAGTCCACTCTTTTTTTACAGGCTTTTATTGATAGACGGAAAAGCAATAAACATTTGTTGAAAGTAGTATTTTATTGCTCTTAAAAATTTACAATTTTACAGGAAGGAGTCTACCACATTTGGTTAAGTTTAATACCAATAAGATATAAATATGTAGCATCAAAAAATAAAAATAAACAAAATATACAATATTTACACTATTTACAATGATCATCTTGACACGAATAAAAAAACTGATACATAGCCTACTTATATAATCTTACTACTTATAAAGAAAAATAAATGATTGAATATCTATGTAAACAAATAAAATAAGATAAGGAAGCTAAGGAATTATAATAAAAATAAACAAAATATACAATATTTACACTATTTACAATGATCATCTTGACACGAATAAAAAAACTGATACATACCCTACTTATATAATCTTACTACTTATAAAGAAAAAAAATGATTGAATATCTATGTAAACAAATAAAATAAGATAAGGAAGCAAAGGAATTATAATAAAAATAAACAAAATATACAATATTTACAATGATCATCTTGACACGAATAAAAAAACTGATACATAGCCTACTTATATAATCTTACTACTTATAAAGAAAAATAAATAAATGAATATCTATGTAAACAAATAAAATAAGATAAGGAAGCAAAGGAATTATAATAAAAATAAACAAAATATACAATATTTACACTATTTACAATGATCATCTTGACACGAATAAAAAAACTGATACATAGCCTACTTATATAATCTTACTACTTATAAAGAAAAATAAATGATTGAATATCTATGTAAACAAATAAAATAAGATAAGGAAGCAAAGGAATTATAATAAAAATAAACAAAATATACAATATTTACACTATTTACAATGATCATCTTGACACGAATAAAAAAACTGATACATAGCCTACTTATATAATCTTACTACTTATAAAGAAAAATAAATGATGAATATCTATGTAAACAAATAAAATAAGATAAGGAAGCAAAGGAATTATAATAAAAATAAACAAATCAGTAAAATGTATACTAGTACATGCACCCAATATGCACACTCACACAGCAATGTACATACATACACACACAAACACAATAATATGTATAAGTATCTAATAATAGTAACTAAATTGGACTACATTAATATAAATAACAATCCTGTATAAAAATAAACTCTGCTTTTCTTAGCTCCTAAGTTAGTCCCTCGTGCTTTAAATGCTTTAGGAATTCCCTCATACTTTTTACTTTATCATGAGAAAAGTTAGCTAGTAGACTCTTCATTTTATGAGCTGGTTCACTATAAGGGTTTAAATGATTGTCCAGGAGTTCTTCCCTTGCTCTTCAGAGGCTTGTACATTAAATAAGGATGTGTATCAGATTCTCCTTTTCCGCGTCTCCACCCAGCTTTGAAAGTGGAGACATAAAAAAAAAAACATAAATAATAAAATTAACAATTTTGTGCATACAACTGAATTGGACTGGTAAGTTTGAATTATATCAAGTAAATTCATTGAAAACTCTATATAATATTCTGTTCTGAAAAAAAATATATAATAATAATTAAAAAGCTGGAGCATAGTATCGGAAAATAGAATTACAAAAACTGAAGTCTCGTCTGCTTTTCAGTGAAAAGCAATTTACAAATGCAACTAAAGAAATGGTTAATCTCATTTTTTGCAGGGAGATCCCGTGGACGGAAAAGCAATATCGCAACATTCCAGACATCATGTCATCATTTGGTTTTACATAGGACCAACACTGTTTGTTTTGACAGTTGAAACGCATAAAAAAGTCGTCATTTCCAAACAATATTTACTGTAAAACTGCCTCATCGATATGCAGTTTGTATATTAAAATTTCCACATACACCGTAAAATTCCTCCTCTACTAATACACCAGCAGAATACAATCCGACTGTACTAATACACAATCAGGATACATTCCTATCGGGGATGATTGAGCCTGGTTTCGAGAGGGGGGCGCTCACACACACAGCGTTCTCCAAATTCTTCCTTTTATCCGCATACCTCTCTGGACCTATTTCCCTATCTTTACCTCTCGGCTACACATACTTTACTCCTATTATAAACCACATCAACATGTGGACATTTCAACTATTTCATCATAGTTTCATCAGATTACATTAATATTATACCATGATGATTAGATAGTTAGCCGTCGAGGTGATAAGTAAAGATGGAATGGTTGGGATTCGGCTAAAGAAACCTTAATACGATTTTTGTTGAAAAATCTATATTTAGGACGATTCAGCTACTCATTGGTAGCCTTCGTCAGCTAAAATTACAAGAAAACCAGAAATTAATACAGAAAAAAGTTTATAATTGAGATAAGTAACAGAACTATAAATACACTTAACTTATTATAAAAGAACAATTTGGTCTTAAATTCTTAGAATGGGTAGAATGAAAATGACTGGTTCGTGACTTTTTTGTTATGTTTCTTTTTGATTTTCATTCTACTCATTCTAAGAATTTAAGACCAAATTGTTCTTTTATAATAAGTTAAGTTGGGTGACAGGTGTGTGTCTATCTGCTCCTGTAGGGGTTTGACCGATTGCGTCTAGCTTGTCCTAGCATCTGATACTCGGAATGTTATCTCTCGGATGACTTGGAAGATATGGTAAAATCTCTCTCTAGCCTGTCTTGATAGCCTCGCTCACACCCTCAAGATGACAGACAGATTCCTCGTGTCGAAAAGCATTTCTGTAAGTAGACGAGTCATTTCTTTACCTGAATCCGAAACGTCAGCCATGTATTCTACTCTGGCTCAAATGCGTTCGTCATCTTTAGCTTGTGAGGATAATTTGTTTTGCGTTTTCCTTAAGTTTGTATTTTGATTATGGCTAAACTATCTTAGCGTGCACATTCGCATACAATTTGAACATATCTTTTAAACTTATCGAAATTAATCAATATATTATTTTATAATATTGATTTTATCAGAAAAGCTGACGTAAAGGATTTCTTTGAAGCCGATTATGTCTCGAGAAGAACTAGTATCAAACAGTAAGCCTAGACAAGCAGACACCATATAAATGCCAGCTGGCCTTCGGTAGCAGAGGGGGCGTGGAGACCGTGTTCGCCGACCTTGTCCAAGTGCAGTGACCGGATCATCCACTTCCTGTCTTCATACAACTTATGAACTCGTATGAACATTGCTGATAAGCACTTGGCATAAGTTGGGCGCTAAACCGATAGTCAGTGTTTGCTTTGTATGATGAGGCCAAACTCAAAGTCATATGTACAAAATCTACTAGCAGAACCATGAAACATGTTCGTTCTTTCTTGGTAAACTAATACCGAATTTAGATTTCTTTCCTATCAAGAGACTCATGAACCTCCCCAAATAAAGTGGTCACACAAATTATGGAAGGTCGTTGCTATTCTATTAGGCAATGAAAAAAGAAGCCATTTGATCGTCTATTTCCGACTCTACATAACCTAAAAATATTCAAGAATTAATCTAGAACAAACAACCAAGATATTGAGACGAAATTCCAATTAACAACGCCGAGAAAGCGTAAAGTGTTTTGGTTATGACCTTCTAGTAGGACTTTCTAATGAGGAGCCGAATATAATACTTGTTCATCATAACAAGTTCAATAATTTCATTTATTAGTTACATCCAGGGTGCAACGAGGAATTTCCCCAACGAGCCGTGGGATTAGAACATTCCTGCCACCGTTGGGAATCGAACCCACCAACTCCCGCATATGAAACTATGGCGCTAGCTACTCGTAAAGTTAGTGTTGATATGTTTGTTCCGAAAGAAAATACCATGTAAAAGTGTTATTTTGAAGTACGAATTTATTGAACCATGCCTGTGATACATGTGTGAATTTGCGGTATGAACAGTTTATATATATATATATATATATATATATATATATATATATATATATATATATATATATATATATATATAGGGGAAGGTGTTGTACCTCTGACCATATTGTATCTTTGACCACCGAGGCTGTGGCGGCACGTAGCAACATTTTATAAATTTTGGTGTAATTAGTGTTTAGCTCCTTCCCTAGAGGGCTTGTGTAACCTACTTTGGATTATTCAAGTCAAAGAGGATTCTTGCAAAAAATACTTATCCATTTCTATAATAAAAATGTAAGTTATTTATTGATGACGTTTTGCCTCATAATATTTTTTGTATTATGTCTTTTTAGATTGAAATCATTTGACAAAGTAGCTATTACAATATGAAACATGGTGTAGCCTCTGAAATTGATTTATCTTAACCCTAAAATTTTTAGCATACTTTTTAATTTTCACTACCAGGGTGTTGTACCTCTGACCACGACTAGTTGTTGTTCCTTTGACCTGGTCAAAGGTACAACACACCTGAGTAATTTTTTTATAATTCAACTTTTATGTTCTTCTGCTAAAAATAAAAAAAAAATTAATATTACTATTACATATTTAGTCGCAGAGATCTGTGGTATTAAATGTCCAATGTTTAAGATCCAATATTTGAAAAAACAAACTTTAAGTGACAAGTTTACGAGAGAAGATGAAAATTTGTATGATATTGATGTTGAGGACATTGTGGCTAAACTCCAAACCCTAATATTGCTAGTGGATCTGCTTGACAGTTAAAACGTTTATCGATTGGACTGTATTTTTCAGCATATTAAGCATAAAATAATATCAATAATAGTTTTTTTTATTATGCTTACATCCTTGTCCTGTATTTATTAAACTTACAATTAATTACAACATTACTGAATACAATTTTTTTTCTGGACTGCTGTATTGTTGTTACGTGGTCAGAGGTACAACACCCCGTGGTCAAAGGTACAACTACATGTTGTACCTTTGACCACTGAAAGATTATTTTTGTAAAAATTAATAAAAAATATTAAATGTAAAGCTAGAACCTTGAAGAATACTAATTACAATGAAATAAAAAAAACGAATTTAGGGTTAATATTCAGCTTAATAATTCAATTTTGCAAAGTGGTCAAAGGTACAACACCTTCCCCATATATATATATATATATATATATATATATATAGTCCCTTTAAATATTCCAATTATTTTCCACGATGTCCTGCAGTCTAAATAAAGCATTAATATTCCTGGTCTATATTCATTCATACCTGGAAGAGGCTGTGTTTTTCTAGCTTTGATGTTGTGTGTTGTTGGTGTTGATTGACCAATCAGCATAGAGACAGTCACCGTGTTGACATATCATAACGAAGCCAGCGGTTCTCCATACTCCCCACGTATCCCAAAGCAAATGTCTGATAAACCAATATGATAGCATTGGTTTGCGTGTACACGTGTAAACCAAAGAAGGGGAATAAATTATTTCAATTCATTCGCAATAGTTTTGCTTACCCGATGCAATATGTACCTTCAAACATTTATTTTTGATTGAAACTATGCAAGCCTATCATTTCTGGGATACAAAACTCCTAGCGATAGCCAACCAGGGGCTTATGTTGGAAATAATTTCGGGAGGAGCTAGGACCACGGGAGGGTCCGGAAAATTTTAAACATTTTAGTGTAAAATAAAGATTTTTGAGGTACTTTGACACCTGGGAAACCACTGTAAATGTTGAAGAAATTTTTCGTTTTTATAGGTTTTATATACGAAACTAAAAAAAACACAACCTCCTCCAGGTATGAATGAATATAGACCAGGAATATTAATGCTTTATTTAGACTGCAGGACATCGTGGAAAATAATTGGAATATTTAAAGGGACTATATATATATAGGGGAAGGTGTTGTACCTTTGACCACTTTGCAAAATTGAATTATTAAGCTGAATATTAACCCTAAATTCGTTTTTTTTATTTCATTGTAATTAGTATTCTATTGCTTATCATATTTAATTTTTCAAGGTTCTAGCTTTACATTTAATATTTTTTATTAATTTTTAAAAAAATAATCTTTCAGTGGTCAAAGGTACAACATGTAGTTGTACCTTTGACCACGGGATGTTGTACCTCTGACCACGTAACAACAATACAGCAGTCCAGAAAAAAAATTGTATTCAGTAATATTGTAATTAATTGTAAGTTTAATAAATTCAGGACAAGGATGTAAACATAATAAAAAAAAAAACTATTATTGATATTATTTTATGCTTAATATGCTGAAAAATCCAGTCCAACCGATAAACGTTTTAACTGTCAAGCAGAGGCGTTAATAGCTCAAATGTTGATACGCCGTTAAACACACAAAAAACTGTCAAGCAGATCCACTAGCAATAGTAGGGGATGGAAGTTCTTACCAAAATGGCAAAATGAACTCAGAACCTTTTATTTCTAACTGAATAATTTGTCATTTTTGTTCCATTTTCATGATTTGTAAACATCTTTACGCTATATTTTTTATTACACTGAATAGTTTTGTGTATTAATATTTACACACACACTAAGTAATTCTCATTTTTTTCACACCCATCCCTACAATCAAATTGCTGTTCAAAGCTAAAAAACTAGAACTTAGAATTGTTAGGCAACTAAAACGCAATTACACCCTCAAAAAAAAAATTTTTTTCTAAAGTTATTTAATTTATTTTTGAGGGTATTATGAGACATTTTAAACTGCAACAAATTAAAATAGACAAGTTTTGCTGGATGCCAATGGATCCAAAATGAAAATAAAATATACCTACTGGACGCCCGATGGTCGTGAACACTCCGTCTCGAGTTCGATAACTACTAGGGGTGATAATATAAATCAACGACAACTAAAATAATTAATGATAAATAATACTTAATTACAATGATAATGATAATAATTATTTGAAGAGATATTACACTGATAAGTAATAGGAGAGGTAATAATAATAGATAATAATAGTAATAATAATAATAATAATTAATAATTACTAGACATAAAACTAATTGAGCAAACTATATTCATTAAAGACTGATTGTAGAAGACCTGTGTTTATGTTTACAGCTAGTAGTAGTTAGTAGTATAAGTCAGGGTTTTTGTGACATTTTTCCCTTATAAATAAGTGATAGACTTTATTTTAAACACTGCAGTGTGTTAATCCTAGAAATAGAGTGTTTGTGTGGTATAGAGGTACACACGTGTAATTGTAATCGTTGTCTTTTATTCAATAAACATATTTAAATTTAAAAAAAAAAAAAAAAAAAAAAAAAAAAAAATACTAGGGGTGACTTTTCATTCCAAAAAAAGAATACGCACAAAAACTTTTTATATAAATCTGTGTTATTTATAAATAGAATATATGAGGCGTCTAGAATCAAAACAAGACACATCACTATTTTTACGATTTTTAGATAACAGTTGATTTTACAACTTCAAAATGTCCTCTATACTAACTCAACTACTCGTATTTCAATGTTCAAAACTCAATAGGTCAATTAGGTGCTACTCAATAGGTGATATTTTTTAATTCTGAAGTGGGAAGTTGGCTTCAAAATAAGATATTCACCAGTGAATTTTAAATTCGAAATGAAAAATAATAGTTTCTTCAAAGTATATAATATAACAGGTAAACTTCTCAAATTCCTCAAAAAACATTCTTCTTTGATACTTACAACTTTTAAGGAAATTAAACACATGTATAAAATTAAACATAACACTTGTTCTGTTTTTGGTGTTTTCTGAACAAATTGGTTTTAATGACGAGTCTTGTTTTGATTCTAGGCGCCTCATATAAGCATTACATTATAATTATAATGTATTTTCCTAAAAATACTTAATAAAAAATGACCGATAAACCTAAACGTTAAAGACAAACATTAAAAAATAAATGAATTGTGTAGAACAAGTATTCTATTCTGTGTATATTTCTGTGATGCTCTGGGTTATGGGCGTCGAATGGTTTGGCCTTGGGTTTTTTTTTCTTACGTAACCGCAATATTTCAAGTGTGTTTTATCTGAACAATAATTCACCTAGGTCGCCATTGCAGATCGCTCGTCAGATACAAGTACTGTCAACATACAAGTACTTATAAATGTCCCATACGGAATATTTAATATTTTTTTAAAAATGCTATATTTTATTTAGAACTGCCGTAACAAATTTAAATCTCATTTCTTCTGATTAGAATAGGTCAGGCAATAGATGACCCGTCTAATAAAATCTGGATCATTAAAAAACTCAAATTAAAATTAAGATAAATGTCACTTTAATAGTTTCCAAAAGAATATGTTACCTAAAATGTTTTGAAAAGTCCATAAATTTTATTTGCTATGCAGATGATAAAATTGTTTAGTCTCTGAACAGCCCAGGCAACAAACAGTTATAACCCTATAGACGGCATTTATTTTTTGAGTTTATCGTTAAAGAGTTATCCGGTCCAAAATAGCAAAAAGTGTGTGTTTCCCCCCCCCCCCCCCCCAAAATGACAGACATTCAAGAGCGGATATTTCGAAAACTAAAAATATTTCGAAAAACATTATTGAGTTCAACTTGTAGCATATTTAATCAGCGTTCATTTGTTATAGAATGGTCGCTAGGACGCAGGGTTTCCGAGATATAAGTGAAAACCCGAAAAATGGGATCTTCCACCTATAGCTGTTTTTAGCGCGGTTCCTCCCTCCCCCATAGGGAGGAACCCCGCTTATAGGGTTGATACAATGAAACAATCCGGAAGTGCCGACTAGAAAATTTCGCGTTTCAGAACCCCTAGAGACCGAAAATAACGGTGGTTCAAATTTGTATATATATATATATATATATATATATATATATTTATTTATATATATATATATACATATATATATATATATATATATATATATATATATATATATATATATATATATATATTTGTCTGTTCGCTCATTTCTGGCTTCCCTGATGGTCCGATTTTGATGAAATTTGGTACAAAAATCCGTCGTCCAATTTGAAAGGTCAAGTTCGTTAACCAGCAAAATCCGCCCACTGGAAGATGGCGTTTGGGGCGAAATTCGCGCAGAAAAAATCGTAACGCTTACGTTTTTGAGTTCATAAGTTTGTAAGTACTCTTTTTATAGGCTTCTTGGGCTAGGAAAACGAATGAAACCATTTTCAAGGCGATAGCTTTAACCGTTGTCGAGAAAATTGGAAAAATAGTTTTTGAATACCGTTTTTGGTTTGGGTACTTAGAATCACGGGATTCAGTTGAAACATTATCTGCATGTTCTAATTTCATTAAAACTAATATTTTGAAAGTTATGTTACGTTTGGAGTTAAGGAAGGGTTAGAATAAAATATTTTATGAACAGACATGAAAAGTTTTGGTAACTTAGTATACTTTCCTTAATATCTCGAAAAAGGTTGAGAATCTTGGGAAACGGAAGATGACCATTAGAAAGGTCACTAAATGCTCTACAAAAATGGTTCTAAAGAAAGTTTTGATTAGGCGATGTCAATCGGAGAAATAAGTGCATAAAACTTTAAAGTAATTGATTTCGCTTATTCGAACTGTTCTTTTTCTCTTTGATTTTGGTACTTAGAATTATGGGATTCAGTTGAAACATTTTCTGCATGTTCTACATTCATTAAAACTAATATGTTGAAATTTTTGTTACGTTTGGAGTTTAGGAAGGGTTAGAATAAAATATTTTATTAACAGACATAAAAAGTTTTGGTAACTTTGTATACTTTCCTTAATATCTCGAAAAAGGTTGAGAATCTTGGGAAACGGAAGATCTCCATTAGAAAGCTCACTAAATGCTCTACAAAAATGGTTCTGATGAAAGTTTCGATTAGGCGATGTCAATCGGAGAAATAAGTGCTTAAAAGTTTAAAGTAATTGATTTCGCTTATTCGAACTGTTCTTTTTGTCTGTTTTATTCCTTGTTATTTTTAAATTGCTTATAGTCAGATAATGTATTTGACAATATAACAGATTAAGTAAAATAAGAAGATCAATTTATTGTTAGAAATGTAGCGTTCAAAGAGAGAGATCCCAAGGCTTTCCAAATACCTCTGAGCGGAGGCCTTTCTGCCCGACTTATGGTATAGCTGACCCATACAGGTAAGATTGTAAATCAAGACCTTTCAAGACTGGTTTGTTTGAGATTTCATTTGGATAGCTGTTTCGCTATTGATCTAAACAAAGTAATAACTGTTTCTATTCTATGCCTTCATAAACACTAGAGATAAGAACGGAACCGCGCTAAGATGACGCAGTTCCTGCGAATCGGACTTTTTTTTAAGCAGTCGTTGCCTGGACTGGGAAAATCAGTCATTGAGCAACCTGAATAGTGACTAAATTTGTTCGGAATGTTCGAACGCGGTCAGTATAATGTGAAATACTGACAAATGTGACATTGTTTCCCATCAAAAATTATCTTTTCACTATCATGTTTACATCCTG
>OX328125.1:18140687-18170687 GCA_946811695.1 Gonocerus acuteangulatus
GAGCGTTTTTGTACAATGCGCCTTACGAGCTAAGAAATAAAAGAAAATAGGTTGAAAATTCATTATTTTATGTATTAAGTTTGGATAATAATACCGACATGATTCTTTCAGTAGTTGATTTGTTTTAGAGATTAGATTTAAGTAATAATACAATTGTTAAACAATAATATTTTGTAGTACATATATTGTTTTACAACGCATCTGCTCCTAGACCATTAGCGCCGAGGAAGCATGGATTCCAGCCACCTTTTGCTTCTTGAAATTAGAAAAGACACAGTGATCTAGACTCAATGTAAAGCATTATTTTCTTTGTTGGTTTCCCCTTAATTCTTTTCCATTCAAAAATAAAATCAAAATATGTAACAAAAATATGTATTTATGGCAGAATATGTAAAAATATGGACTTTTGACAAAATATGTAATAATATGTAAAATAAAAACCTGTTTAAAATGGTTTAAAATCGCTTTAAACGTTCAGAATTTCATCAACAATTACGATTACGAATCAGAAAAAAAATATTTAATTACAATAACATCCGTTCCCTAGTTATAACACTCAAAACATCTATGAAATTCGGAAATTCGGGAATTGTCTTGTTCGGATTTCGGAACAAGACAGAGCTGTGATTAATAAGATATTATAAAAGGCGCTTTTATGACTCTGGATTATTAAATCTATGAAGGTTTATACTTATTTAATCTTTATGACTGCATAGCTGCCCTCCACGTGTAAACTCCATCCAACCATTCCCTTTTTAATAGCCTGCGGGAAATGAAGAGCCTTCTTTAAATAAACAAAGCAAAAATTCGCCTACACCGTGGAATCTTTTTTGATACATATATGGTATTTAGGATGAAATAATGGAAGGATTTTTAAACATTAACGATTTTTTCCCCACAATAAATTAAAAAAAGTACATATAAAAAATAATACAACGTTGATAAAGCAAAAATGAGATGCAAAGTTTTTGTTTTTGGATCATTGTGAAGAAATAGTCAACCGTTGAGATTGAGGTATTGATGAACGAGGTTCGGTCGTAAGTATGTCTGCATAGAAGTACATTTTATAACTCTTAGGCCCAGCGCACACGGTGCAAACTGTTCTGCAACTCGAGTTGCAAACTAGTTGCGTCTGAAACCGGTTTGCAACTGAAATGAAAAATCTTTCTGCTCACGGTGCGACTTTTCTGCAATTAGAGTTGCAAACCAGTTGTGTATGAAATTAGTATGCAACTGAAACAAAACACGCGAGTATATTGGCTTGTTTTAAACCAATTGCCCAACAGTTTCACAAGTGGTTTCTTTATTTAGTGAGTTACGTATATTTTTGTAAGAACTTGCGATGTCAGACTCACAAGGGGAGTATACAGCGATGGGGGTCACCAATATGAACTATTTTTATTCTGGTGATTCTACTTGCAAAAAATGGTTCTCAAAATAAAAATAAAATGTTAATTTTTTTTGCATATAACGTCAATCCCCGAACACGTAGAAACACCCTCATTGGAAGGAAATGTGTCAGATTATCGACCCTCCAAGTTTTGTTTGAATCGGGTAAATATTCTTTGAAATATGGCCTTTCTTATAAGGGCCCTCCCCCTTAGTGAAATTTAAAATACCCTTTTTTTTATTTTTGTAATATTCACAAAATTTGAATTTAGGGGTTTTTTAATGTGCTAAAAACAAATCTGACATCCGTTTTTAAATCAAAAATTGCTTCACGTTAAGTTCTTGATGGCACATATATTGGCTACATGGCTCAAATACACTTTACTTAAAACTGCCTTTATTTACATAACCCAAGATAACATAGCTGGAAAACATATGTAATAAATAAACCTTCATGTAACTAGGCAACCGTAAATATCGATAGAATGCACGGCTGTCCGACGAAAGTCTCGTGCAACTCAAATGCAACGCAACTGCAACCGCGGCCCCACGGTTGCATGTGATTGGTTTGAAATCGTCAAAAACAAGTTGCGTCGTGTGCGCCTGCCCATTGAAATACATTGCAGAGGTCGCAAAACAGTTGCACGTGCAAATAGTTTGCAACTGGAGTTGCAAAACAGTCTCACCGTGTGCGCTGGGCCTTATCTATCTATATATATAAAAATCACGTGTCTGTCTGTTTTTCTGTTTGTTTGTTCCTTATACAAATCTACACCGTTTGACCGATTTTGACCAAACTTGGAATAATGGTAGGTCTTGATACGAGAAATCTCCTAGGCTAGGTCAAAAAAATCTACCAGCTGTCTGTCTGTATGTTTGTCCCTTATACAAATCCACACCGTTCGTCCGATTTCGACTAAACTCGGTACACATGTAGATCTTAATCTGGGGAGTGTCGTAGGCTAAGTCAAAAACATCTACCAGCTGTCTCTCTGTATGTTTTCCCCTTATACAAATCCACACCGTTCGTCAGATTTTGACTAAACTCGGTACACATGTAGATCTTAATCTGGGGAGTGTCGTAGGCTAAGTCAAAAACGTCTTATAGCTGTCTGTCTGTATGTTTGTCCCTTATACAAATCCACACCGTTAGACCAATTTTTACGAAACTTGGTATACATGTATGGGTTCATAACAGTTACAGATTCGTGTTATTAGATTTTAATAATACTTATTTGGTGTCTAATTTATTTAGGCTTTTCTATACGCAGAAAGTAGGCGTAGCATGGCACGCCGGGTAACAGCTAGTCAGTAATATTTACAACGTTTCGGCTTGACTTACAAGCCAATAAGGCCAATATTTACAACGTTTCGGCTTGACTTACAAGCCAATAAGGCCAATATTTACAACGTTTTGGCTTGACTTACAAGCCAATAAGGCCAATAAAATGTTTTGATTATTCTCTTTTGTAATTGGGAATATTTATTTTAAGGTTAAAAAAGGCTCCCAAAGAAGATGCCGAAACGTTCGAAATATATATGTTTTTTTTCATCGTTTTCGCTTAGCTGAATCCCAATCATTTCTTGACTGTCGAGTATGCCCAATCTGTATTTATTCTTATTGTATTGGATAGTTTAAGCAAATTTCTTAGCGATGTGTTGTAAGATATCAACCTTGCTCTGTGATGTTCTTAATCAACGAAGCTTCTATGGTTTGGACTTTTCATGAATTATATAATCAGCTGATTATAGCTATATTATATTTGGGTGGTTTCCAAGCTGAAGAATGGGCGTGGTTTTCGAAGCTCCTACGACAGGGATGTGTACATTATCTTTGATATTTTCGACCGAATAAAGACGAGATCATCGACCGTTGAGGTTGTGAAGGTTCATACTGTCGGGACTCGGTTGTGTGGTTTAATAATACTTCATTTTTTTCAGGAAAATGTGTTTTACTTTTGCCAATATAAAAATATAACACATTTTCTTATAAATAAAATGTTTTTTTATTAAGAAAGCACACGAGCGAAGCCCGACAATATCCAGCTTGGAATAAAGAATAAGAAGGGTGTTGTGGTGACGACGCAAGGGCTCCCCGAGGAGAAGGGAGAAAGGTATTTATAAAAAGCCCTACAAGAATAGTGTTGAAAGGGAAGGTAAATCCAGCAGGTATACCAGCTGGAATTTAGTACCTCCTACCTTCGGGGCATTTCTACCGTCTCATGCCACAGGATTTTATCAATATCTTCTACACATACCGGCTGCAAGTCTAGTGTCTTGGTAACACTTGTCGTTAGTACTTGTCGCTCTCATTAAGCTGGCTTAGTGACAAGTACTTGTTCACAAGCAGGTATACCAGCTGGAATTTAGTACCTCCTACCTTCGGGGCATTTCTACCGTCTCATGCCACAGGAGTTTATCAATATCTTCTACACAAAACGGCTGCAAGTCTAGTGTCTTGGTAACACTTGTCGTTAGTACTTGTCGCTCTCATTAAGCTGGCTTAGTGACAAGTACTTGTTCACAAGCAGGTATACCAGCTGGAATTTAGTACCTCCTACCTTCGGGGCATTTCTACCGTCTCATGCCACAGGAGTTTATCAATATCTTCTACACAAAACGGCTGCAAGTCTAGTGTCTTGGTAACACTTGTCGTTAGTACTTGTCGCTCTCATTAAGCTGGCTTAGTGACAAGTACTTGTTCACAAGCAGGTATACCAGCTGGAATTTAGTACCTCCTACCTTCGGGGCATTTCTACCGTCTCATGCCACAGGAGTTTATCAATATCTTCTACACAAAACGGCTGCAAGTCTAGTGTCTTGGTAACACTTGTCGTTAGTACTTGTCGCTCTCATTAAGCTGGCTTAGTGACAAGTACTTGTTCACAAGCAGGTATACCAGCTGGAATTTAGTACCTCCTACCTTCGGGGCATTTCTACCGTCTCATGCCACAGGAGTTTATCAATATCTTCTACACAAAACGGCTGCAAGTCTAGTGTCTTGGTAACACTTGTCGTTAGTACTTGTCGCTCTCATTAAGCTGGCTTAGTGACAAGTACTTGTTCACAAGCAGGTATACCAGCTGGAATTTAGTACCTCCTACCTTCGGGGCATTTCTACCGTCTCATGCCACAGGATTTTATCAATATCTTCTACACATACCGGCTGCAAGTCTAATGTCTTGGTAACATTGGTCGTTAGTACTTGTCGCTCTCATTAAGCTGGCTTAGTGACAAGTACTTGTTCACAAGCAGGTATACCAGCTGGAATTTAGTACCTCCTACCTTCGGGGCATTTCTACCGTCTCATGCCACAGGAGTTTATCAATATCTTCTACACAAAACGGCTGCAAGTCTAGTGTCTTGGTAACACTTGTCGTTAGTACTTGTCGCTCTCATTAAGCTGGCTTAGTGACAAGTACTTGTTCACAAGCAGGTATACCAGCTGGAATTTAGTACCTCCTACCTTCGGGGCATTTCTACCGTCTCATGCCACAGGATTTTATCAATATCTTCTACACATACCGGCTGCAAGTCTAATGTCTTGGTAACATTGGTCGTTAGTACTTGTCGCTCTCATTAAGCTGGCTTAGTGACAAGTACTTGTTCACAAGCAGGTATACCAGCTGGAATTTAGTACCTCCTACCTTCGGGGCATTTCTACCGTCTCATGCCACAGGAGTTTATCAATATCTTCTACACAAAACGGCTGCAAGTCTAGTGTCTTGGTAACACTTGTCGTTAGTACTTGTCGCTCTCATTAAGCTGGCTTAGTGACAAGTACTTGTTCACAAGCAGGTATACCAGCTGGAATTTAGTACCTCCTACCTTCGGGGCATTTCTACCGTCTCATGCCACAGGATTTTATCAATATCTTCTACACATACCGGCTGCAAGTCTAATGTCTTGGTAACATTGGTCGTTAGTACTTGTCGCTCTCATTAAGCTGGCTTAGTGACAAGTACTTGTTCACAAGCAGGTATACCAGCTGGAATTTAGTACCTCCTACCTTCGGGGCATTTCTACCGTCTCATGCCACAGGAGTTTATCAATATCTTCTACACAAAACGGCTGCAAGTCTAGTGTCTTGGTAACACTTGTCGTTAGTACTTGTCGCTCTCATTAAGCTGGCTTAGTGACAAGTACTTGTTCACAAGCAGGTATACCAGCTGGAATTTAGTACCTCCTACCTTCGGGGCATTTCTACCGTCTCATGCCGCAGCATTTTATCAATATCTTCTACACATACCGGCTGCAAGTCTAGTGTCTTGGTAACACTTGTCGTTAGTACTTGTCGCTCTCATTAAGCTGGCTTAGTGACAAGTACCTGTTCACAAACAGGTATACCAGCTGGAATTTAGTACCTCCTACCTTCGGGGCATTTCTACCGTCTCATGCTGCAGCATTTTATCAATATCTTGGTCCAAGTTTCCCGGCACTTCTAGAAATATTGACTGCAAGGCTAATGCTTCTCGTTAGTGCTTGTCGCTCTTATTAAGCTGGCTTAGTGACAAGTACTTGTTCACAAGCAGGTATACCAGCTGGAATTTAGTACCTCCTACCTTCGGGGCATTTCTACCGTCTCATGCCACAGGATTTTATCAATATCTTCTACACATACCGGCTGCAAGTCTAATGTCTTGGTAACATTGGTCGTTAGTACTTGTCGCTCTCATTAAGCTGGCTTGGTGACAAGTACTTGTTCACAAGCAGGTATACCAGCTGGAATTTAGTACCTCCTACCTTCGGGGCATTTCTACCGTCTCATGCCACAGGAGTTTATCAATATCTTCTACACAAAACGGCTGCAAGTCTAGTGTCTTGGTAACACTTGTCGTTAGTACTTGTCGCTCTCATTAAGCTGGCTTAGTGACAAGTACTTGTTCACAAGCAGGTATACCAGCTGGAATTTAGTACCTCCTACCTTCGGGGCATTTCTACCGTCTCATGCCACAGGATTTTATCAATATCTTCTACACATACCGGCTGCAAGTCTAATGTCTTGGTAACATTGGTCGTTAGTACTTGTCGCTCTCATTAAGCTGGCTTAGTGACAAGTACTTGTTCACAAGCAGGTATACCAGCTGGAATTTAGTACCTCCTACCTTCGGGGCATTTCTACCGTCTCATGCCACAGGAGTTTATCAATATCTTCTACACAAAACGGCTGCAAGTCTAGTGTCTTGGTAACACTTGTCGTTAGTACTTGTCGCTCTCATTAAGCTGGCTTAGTGACAAGTACTTGTTCACAAGCAGGTATACCAGCTGGAATTTAGTACCTCCTACCTTCGGGGCATTTCTACCGTCTCATGCCGCAGCATTTTATCAATATCTTCTACACATACCGGCTGCAAGTCTAGTGTCTTGGTAACACTTGTCGTTAGTACTTGTCGCTCTCATTAAGCTGGCTTAGTGACAAGTACCTGTTCACAAACAGGTATACCAGCTGGAATTTAGTACCTCCTACCTTCGGGGCATTTCTACCGTCTCATGCTGCAGCATTTTATCAATATCTTGGTCCAAGTTTCCCGGCACTTCTAGAAATATTGACTGCAAGGCTAATGCTTCTCGTTAGTGCTTGTCGCTCTTATTAAGCTGGCTTAGTAAAAGTGACAAGGCACTAGTTCTCAAGGTGTTTAAGTAAACTCATCAGCAACAGGAAACTCGTTCAGGAATTGATCATTGTAGCGGGGCTGAGTTGCAAAACGTTTTTGTGAAGTTGGATGAGTAAAAAAGAAGTATGCACAAAAGCAAGCCATTCGTCATATCCATCTGCCAAATATCTATGAAAAAAAAATACTCGAAAAATGTAATGGCGTCAAGATTTTGAGAATGAAAAACAATTTTACAGAAAGACAATCTTTTTCAATGTTTATTTAACAACTGTAAATTCGTAAAAGGAGTTGAATTATGGGAAATTAGCTGATTTAGAATAATCTGTTGACAATTCTTAAACTATTAACGCTAAAACAAGCACAAATCAACGCAAACCAACCCAGTTAACACGTTGACTGCCAGCTACATAAGACATCGGTTGTGCTTGCTATACAAAGTGCTGCCATAAAAATCATCAGTGGTTTATTTATTACATACGACGTCAATTCCTGCATTCGGTTTTGACTATCGATTCCCTAGGCATCCGACTCTTGAAAATATCAAATTTTAATCACCTTATGAATAATTGGTAATTTCAATATCAACTAGCAACGAACAACAATTTTAAAATCCAATATTTATGTAATAATTGGAATTCCTTAGGGGGAATCGTTCGTCACTTGTGCGGATGTTACTTTATGCAGGCAATCGGAATACCAAATCCTAAACGAAAACCACTGATGAAAGTCCAATGCAAACAGGAGTAGTTTCACTATGCTCAAATATCCAACAGAACTCCGATTCACACAGGTAGCAAACTATTTGATGAACGGTTTGCTACTGGTGAAGAGACAGCTTAACATTTACATATGTTTGCTTTGGCAGCCTCAGTCAATTACGCCCAATTTGCAAAGTTATAATGTGTAACTTTGTCGGACTAATTTTGTCAATAATGTGAACTCTTGTTCTCTTGACTAAATATTTTGCACATATTTACTCATCACCAATCATTCCTCTGCGGTTCCAGCAAACTATGGGTCTACTGTGCAGACTTTTACCGTTGTTTTAGAAACTTCTTAGTATTTGGGCTGACTACTGAGTAAATACAATCCGTTAGCCTTACGTGTTATTTTTTATTTATTGTTTTATCGTTTTTAACGGCGCATCAACTATTTAGCTATTAGCGCCGGGCTATCTACAGGTTACCACCCTTTTCTACTGCCAAGAGCACGTGGTCGGTCACCCATTCAGGTACTGACCACGCCCGACGTTGCTTAACTTCGGTGATCTACGGGAACCGGTGCACTCAAAATTCCGTAGCTATTAATCCGCACTTCTGAAAATATTTGAAAATAAAAAATATATATTAAAACTATTATCATTAGAATATAATATTATTTGAATGTCCTACATAGCAAATTGAACGATTATTTTTCTCATTTGACCAAATAATGCCAACATATAGCCCATTAAAATTTATTTACCATCTTTCCTCCCATTTGAATGGTTATCTTTATTATTGTTTGAAAACGACTGATGGCAACCTTACGCCATCCTGAAAAATATTCTGTGATTATTCATTTCTTGTGGGTCTATAAAAAGGTTTAGAATATTCAAATTTATACGGTGGGGCATGAAACTAAAATGGCGTAGATCATGATTTCGCTGATTTGTGCTTGCCCCCCGCAGAAATATAGAAGACCTCTTTGTACGGCTACCTATGTGAATCTGGTTAAAACATGTTAATGTTAGATGTAGAAATTCAGAGGATTAATGTGTGTGTCATGTTAATAAGATCCCTGGAAAACGTACTCAAAAAAAAAAATCTGCATTCAATATAAATAAATAATCCATGTTCATAGTACGATTTTTTTTTAAATATATCGATATCGATAAACTGCAGGAGAATACTAAGTAAATTAATTATTTTAAAAATTTTAACAAGCTAAGTAATTCCTTTTTCCTTTGTTTTTGTTTTCAATAAAAAAGTTTAAACAGTCGAAATAGCGGATTTGTAAAAGTATAATTATTTAAGGCTATTAAATTGATGTTACTCGTGGTCCGATTCCTGTGCTTTTCATAATAATGCAGAAATAAACACAGAAATTATTGACACTATTGAGTTGAGAGTTCTGAATATTGAGCATCATAAAAAAGTCCCTAGGCTCCTCAAGGTTTTACCTGCAAAGGGAACATTGAGCGGCCGGAGCATAGTTCTCGCCACAATATCTCCCTATTGTGCTGTATGGTCAAGAATCAGCCCCTTTGAGCCGTCGAGGATTGAACACTAGCATGTTAATGAATATATTTGACGTCAAAATCTTGTCTACATTTATGCCATGTAGATAGGACTTGTCTGTTTCGTCATATATTAGTCTATCAAGAAATACTTCATCGCTCTGTCTTATTATTTAATCACTCTTATCGGCTATGGACGTGTTAAAACCTCACGATATCAAAAATGCAAATTTCGAGAGACCTCTTGAATATCTTTCTACAACAACCGTAGAAACCTTTCTACGTAGGCCGTTCGGTGGTTGCATTGATTAAAAAAGGTCAAAGCTCCCCTGAAGCATTTCAAGTGTTGAAAATCCATGCCCGTCGGGAAGCCATTCAAAAGCAGGCTGCTTCAGCTACAACTTTGTTTTACTAAAAATAATAAGTTGCCAAACATTTAGTTAATTAATTATTTTTTTTATACGATTGATAGAAGTTCCTACTAGATTCCTGGGTCTTCCTGTCGTAGTGTGGATTCGGCTTTTTTGGCACAAGTTAACTGCATGGGGGGGGGGGGAGAGATTGTCTCAGTGGTACAGACGTCAAATATGGGGCGCGCTCTGAAAATTTCATCTTCAAGCAGACTACAAACGGTCAGACAGGCTTGTCAGTTAGACCTGAACAGTTCGCCGGAAAGCCGGTCGCCTGAACGTGTATATATTCCGGCCGGTCTGTCAGTCAAGACTGTTCAGGCGGCCGATATATATATACACGTTCAGGCGGACTGTTCACGCCTAACTGACAGGCCTGTCTGAATCGTGTTTAGCCTGCTTCGGGGTCCCAGACTGACTCGAGGCTCACTAATCCTGTAATCGTCAAAAAATCCGGTGGCGAAAAATCCGGTGAAGAAACTATATTAAGAAACATATGTAGTTTCCCTCCTACTTCGAAAGGTCCCATAATACTGAGTGTTCTCACACAAAATATTACTGAAGAAACAATAAGAGAAATAAACTGCACACATATGTTGTATAAAAAAAAAAAAAATATATTTACAGTTCACATATTCGAGTGAGTTGCGCTCCAAAAACCATGTTCCGGTGGACGGATTCTGCTGGTTAACAAACTTGATCTTCCTCATCAAAATCAGAACATTTTTGGGCCAGCTAGAAAGTGAACAGGAAAACATATATACACACAAAAACATGAAATTTTCATGTCAGCTCTTCCGGATTGCGTCATGAGGTCAACCTCATAAGCGGGTTTCCCCCCTATGGAGGGAGGGAGGTACCGCGCTAAAAACTTCGATCTAGATATGCCCATTCTTATTTATTGTCAATTAAAATATAAAATATTTTGTTAATATGTTTTATTTCTGTTTTTTGTTTTTTTAATCACTACATTCTACCTATTTTTATAATTTGTATGTTTTCCTTGATCTTGTGCTTAACGATATTATTTTCTTTGTCTATAATTCTAACCCTATCAAAATCAAATTTCTGCTTAAATTTACTTGCACCCTATGCCGGAGCTGTTTTTCTGTCGCCTTACAAATTACACACGAAAGATATGAATATAAATCGACAAAATATTACTATGTGAAAAATAATGCATTTATTATGAAAAGTTATTCATTATTATTTCGATCTCGTTGGTTTAATCAATTTTATCGACAATATAACAAAAACTAAATCTTTTTCAATACCGGAATCGTTTCTACTCTTCTTTGCACTGGTTTTGCTTAAATTTTGTGCTTCCTTCCTATCTACTGCTTTAAGCCTGCTTTCCTTCCTTGGAAGGATGTTTTGATTCCATCAAGGAGAACCCCGTTCCTGTTTCCTTCGCTTGGGAATATTCTATCTTTCAAATCTGAGCAAATCCTTCATTTCATTATGACAGTCTTGAGATACACAGGAGTATTAAACAACATCACTAGATTTTGTATATGTTCCAATATTCGATACGAAGTTGAAGATTTCTTTACCACTTTCCTGCAAGGGAAAGTAGCTATTCAGGTTGCACACATGATTTGTCTGTTAACACGATAGGCGGCAGGGTATTTGTTTTGTCGTCACGAAACTTGTTATGCAGCGTTCATTTGGCAATCGAATCAACGAGTTCGTTAAGCACCAAAATCGGTCCGCGGAGGGAGGGGTTTACCCCGGGCCCAAAATGTGACTATCCCAGCCGTAGTTTTTATTATATTTCAACGAAACTCTGTATTCGTTGTTGTGGTCATCTAAGGAGAAACATACGTTGTAAAAATGAACCAAATCCTTTCGTTAGTATTTATAAGGGGTTATTCCAGAGCGAAATTGCTAATTTCCCCATACCGGTCTTATTTTCTGTTGTATTGTAACGAAACTCGGAATATGCCTTTGTTATCTAATTAGAAAAAAGTATTGTAAAAATGAACTAACTCGATCTATCGGAAGAGGGGTTTACTTTGTACTATGTTTTTGTTTTTTTTTGTTCGTTTTTAACGGCGCATCAACTATGTTGGCTATTAGCGCCGGGCTATCTACAAGTAGCCAACCTTTTATAATTCCAACAGCACGTGGTCGGTCACCCATTCAGGTACTGACCACGCCCGACGTTGCTTAACTTCGGTGATCTACGGGAACCGGTGTATTCAACGTGGCTATGGCCGTTGGCGAGTGTACTATGTTTGAATACAAGTTTTCAGTCAAATGTAAGTTGGCAAAGCCGCCGCTAGGAGTGCCACTATGTTGATATTACTTCTCATTTCTACCGCTAGGGGTGCTGTATCCTGTTCCTGCCTTAGACGAAAATATGAAGTTTTCTTCATGATAAAGTCAGGCAGCAATAGGAGCTCTCGAAAGCTACTGTATTAGATCCGAAATTTATGATGAATGTAGAAGTATGCTGAAAGAAAAACAGGTTAAATTACACTGACAACTAAAGATTCAAGAATCCGGCCATATTTCAAAGAATATTTACCCGATTCAAACCAAACTTGGAACTTCAATAGAGGTCCTAATTTGTCACATTTCCTTCCAATCGGGGTGTTTCTACGTGTTCTGGGATTGACGTTATATGCAAAAAAGTTTACATTTTACTTTTATTTTGAGAACCATTTTTTGCATGTACCTTTTGAGATACTACAATAGTCCTTTAGTTAGAAAAAGGAGTTTTTTTTTTCTTTTGAAAGATTTCAATGACGTAAAATCGGATTATCTCAAGGGAAGATATTGAATTTCAAAACGTCACGTTACTTTTTTGCTTACAAATTTTTAGTCTCTTCCAGACTGGGAAAAATCATTATTTTTTGATTTCAATGATATTCACTACATTAGGGTTTCTCGGGGTGCTGATTTAAAATCTGCTATTATTTTTGGTGTAAAAAAATGTGTAATAATAGTTTACTCGAAAACGTAAGCATATTTTTTAATTTATTTGGCCATATAAAAATTATTATTTAACGATTATATTTTTCCTTTAATCTACCCGATAAAACAATTGAATTGGTGAAAGAATCATGTCAATATCATTTTCTAAACTCGATATAAAAAATAATGCACTTTCAACATATTTTATTTTATTTCTCGGCTCCTACGGCGCATTGGACGGAACGCTCCAATACGTGTCGACTATTTTTCGATTTAGAATCACCAGAAAAAAAAATGGTCCAAATCGGTGACCCCATCGCTGTATACTCCCCTCTACAATTCATACAACCATCATATGTTTGCATAGCAATATTTCTAGTGGTATATAACCTGGAAAGGTGTTAATGAACATTACGTCATAACTCTTCTTCTTAGGTTTTCGCCTATTTTTCTCCTTTCTGCTAAACATGATAATGATCGGGTTTTTATATGATTCGCGTCTTGTTGTATCATGAAAATTTGGAAGATCCTAAAAAATCCTATTCTGGATGATATAAACTAAAGTTACCTAAAACTACTTTTCTTCGCCCCCATTTTAACACGGTAGGGAAAAAATAAAAAAAGTTGTTGACGCTTTGGATATGAATCGTTCGGAGATTCGTTCTGTAGATTTAGGCAGTGAAATTCTTCCTGATGCTATTTAGAAGTTGGATCTCTTTAGTTGAGAAACTTAAAAAAATCCTTTAGATATTTGTTTTAATTGTTTTGTTTTATTATCTTATTTACTTTTTATTATCAATTTATGTTTTGATTTGAACTAATTTAATGTATTCGTCTTTTTTCTAAACATTGCTTTATTTCTTAAATGTATTTTATTAATATAAATTTCAATCACTTTGTATTTTAAATAAATATTTTGTTGAATATTTAGACTTCTTATTCATTTTTAAAAATAATAAGTCATATGTCTGTTTTATTTTTATTTGCTCATATTTTGTTCCCCTATATAAATTATAAGACGTTGAAATTATTTTTAGAACCTATTGAAAAATTTTTATCACCCTAAAAAAAACTAAAATGGATTTTTAAATAAAAACCTGAAATGACCTATTTTTTGAACCTATTAAAACATTTTTATCACCTAAAAAAACCTTAAATGGATTTTTAAATAAACACCTAAACAGACCTTTTTTTGAACCTATTGAAACGTTTTTTTCACCTAAAAAAAACCTAAAATTGGATTTTTAAATAAAAACCCAAAAAGACCTATTATGGGTGTTGCAAAAACCTAATTCGATGCTTATTTTATCCTACAAATCCGGTCCCTAGTCATAACTAAGAGCCCACCTCCCCTAGATCAGTGTTGGGCATTATTCGAATAAATTATTATTCGAATGATCATTCGAATAAATTTTTAGTGAATGATGAATAATTCACTGAATTATCTTATTCGCACGGTACATCATGAATTATTCACAGAATTATTCGTTATTCATCATTCTTTATTCATCATTCGTTATTATTTATTTCTAGTTGGTCTACTGAATAATCCTACTCAAACACACATATATATACGTATTTCTGGCTGCCAACATTATTATAAATCTATCGTTATTCACTAAAACATGTTTATTCTGAATGATCATTCGAATAATTTGTGAATAAAACATAAACATCATTCACAGAATAACGAATAATGAATAAAAGTAATTATTCTTTATTCATGAATGAAATAGTACATTCATTCATTAATCATTATTCATCATTCTGAATAATTTTTGTCCAACACTGCCCTAGATGTATGTGGAAACGAATCTATCTAAGTAGTATAGTGAACGAGTGAGTATAGTTTGGAACTGATTCACCACAAATGTTGGTCCTCTGCTCCTTATCTCCCTAATGCCTTCCTCTCACACCTCAACCCTCTAACTCCTTAACAACTTCTTTATCTCCTACAATTTCTGGCAAAAACTCTCTAACAACACTCTTTATCGGCGCTTAACTTCTCCTCTTAGCGTTCAAGTGGAATTATAATATCCAATGAATTTTAATACAATTTTTGTTTATTCCGAAATTTTTATTATCAGCTTTATCGCATTTTAAATTACATGTATTTTAGTTTTATTTTTACAAAAGCACATTCATTCAAACCTGTTTGCTATATGCCTATAAACACATTGGGGAAATTTCTCATTATTATTTTAGTTTTATTTTGAAAAAATATTTAAATTTGTACAGATGGAGAATAGTCGGAGAGCTGGTAACCCCCTTTTCATGAAGTGCTTGCATACCTTCAAACACTTCTAATTTTGCTATAATGTACCTCTTAGGTAGATAAGAAGGTAAATATGTGTTGGCTAGACATACCGTGGAACACCAGATACCAAAAATAGTGTTTTATTCAGAATCCAACTATCATTAATGTAAAAAAAATGAAAATTAAAGCAATTTGACAATGAATAATAAATAAGGCAGACACTTTTAAGGGGGTTAAAATGTATAGTAAAAAAAAATAAATAAAACGTACCGAGTTTTTATTTTTAATATTAAATGAAGTGCTTCATTCACGCTGCGATTTAAACAGCGTCCTCAATAAACATAATTAAAAATGATTACAAAAGGGCAGACACTTTTGTAGCGTATAATTATCAGGAAGCATGAAAATATATGTTGCCAATGATAGACTGCAATACACTGCGTGTAACCGTAAGAGTGTATGAGAGCACCGCGCAGTTGTGGTTGTTCTCTGCGCTCTCATTGGTTCTTGCTCACATGATCTTGTACAGCTGTCCCGGTTTAAATGGCAGCGTGGATAAAACTCTCATTTAATATTAGAGTAAAAACGATTTATTTATTTATATTTTTTTGAGGGGGGCTCCCATGGTGTAGTGGCTAGCGCGCTAGATTCATAAGCGGGAGATGGTGGGTTCGATCCCCACCGGCGCCAAAAATTTTCTCATCTCAGGGCTCGCTGAAAAAAAAATAAATAAAAAATTAGTTTTTTTTTGTCATATTATCCCCCTTAAAAGTGTGTGCCTTATTTATTAAGTTCTTACTTTGTTCACAAAGTAAGAACATGAGAAACGTATCGGTAATACTGTTTACCGAGAGTGAATGTTGAGTAGGCGGGGGAAGTTCGCTCATGATACTGTCAGTTTCCTGTTGTGGCTCCCTAAATCTTCCTTCTCTTAAAGATTTTATTTTATATTTTTACGAAATCCCAAATATAACTGCTTCTATTCCTTTATTAATCCGGAGGTGGTAATCCGGCCCTAAAAATAACAATTAAACATAAATAACAATGGAAATTCCCAGATTATTTTATATCCATCTTTGAGGGAAAACCGAATCCTAATTAAAAACTCTTGTATTAAAATAAAAGCGATGTATGATAAAAGTATTATTTTTGTTTCAGTATCACACACATTCATTCACCTCAAAGTATCGCTTTAGGTGATATGTCATTTCGTTTGAAGGCCTTTTCAATCGTAAAACCTTATCTCCTTTTGTGAAAAAAAACTCAGATAAAAACTGAGCTGTTAGCTTTTTCACGCAGTTGTTTGTGCTTTTTGAAAGCCTTTCTCTGTTTTTTTTTTTCATTTTGTATTCGTTTATAATATTGTTAATTTTAAACGTTAATTTCACATCATTAATCTTTAAACATTTATTTGGTCATTTAGAAATGCTTCAAACCGTCAAATATTGGTTTCAATCAATATGCTCATGCGTAATTATTGTTAGTGATTGACGTTTATTTTGCTTCCTGACAAAAATCACATATTTTTAGGGGTAATACCTACTACCTTTTAACTTTTTTTTTTTTTTTACAATTTTATTTTTTATCAATGGGCTTAAATGGTTCCTTAACTAATTACAAATGATATCCAAGAATGTTTATTTGGCGAAACAGTTTTTAAATGTACCGAAAATTCGATCAATGTTACTTACTTTGTGTCAATGTTGCGCTTACATTGACACAATTCTCATGTTCCTTTGACAAACAAATATTCACACAAACTTCATGAACAGACATAAACAAATAAGAAAAACATTTGTGAGTTACTACGGTGTTAAATAATGTGTACACTTGGCAAAGTAAATAAGTTTTTTACTATTTACTATTTTTAACTTTCCAAAATTGACTTTCTTTTTTTTTTTCGGGAAACCGGGTATGACTCGAACCCACCATCTCCCGAATCCAAGGCATTAGCCACTAGGCCAACCCTTCCCAACAAGTTGAGAGACCCTTCCCAAATTGACTTCACTATTTCCTTATATACTTTATATATACACAGGGTGTCCCGTAAATGCCTAGTCATATTGTGAGGGGTGATAGAGGACCCTTAGGGAAACAAAAAATGTTCTATGTCGATTTTCCGAATTCTCGCCCATAAGGGAGAAAACGTCGTTTTATTGTTTTATCGAGACAAACGTGGTTTTTAGAGGAATATTCATTGTAGCTCCGTCCCAGGTAGTTCTACTAGAAAGGGAGTGAAACCAATCGAAAGCTGAGTAAAGTTACTATAAGACTAGTTGATAGTAAACGTAAAAATGAATGAATGTAAGTATGTATATCTTACCAAAAGAAAGCTATTCTAAATTTCCTGACATTTTATTGATATTTCTTACCAGCGTTACCAGGGGTTTAATTATCAGGAAGCATGAAAATATATGTTGCCTATGATAGACTGCAATACACTGCGTGTAACCGTAAGAGTGTATGAGAGCACCGCGCAGTTGTGGTTGTTCTCTGCGCTCTCATTGGTTCTTGCACACATGATCTTGTACAGCTGTCCCGGTTTAAATGGCAGCGTGGATAAAACTCTCATTTAATATTAGAATAAAAACAATTTATTTATTTATTTTTTAGGGAGGGGAGGGGGGGGGGTCTCCCGTGGTGTAGTGGCTAGCGGGCTAGATTCATAAGCGGGAGATGGTGGGTTCGATCCCCGCCGGCGCCAAAAATTTTCTCATCTCAGGGCTCGCTGAAAAAAAAATACAAAATTAGTTTTTTTTTGTCATATTATCCCCCTTAAAAGTGTGTGCCTTATTTATTAAGTTCTTACTTTGTTCACAAAGTAAGAACATGAGAAACGTATCGGTAATACTGTTTACCGAGAGTGAATGTTGAGTAGGCGGGGGAAGTTCGCTCATGATACTGTCAGTTTCCTGTTGTGGCTCCCTAAATCTTCCTTCTCTTAAAGATTTTATTTTATATTTTTACGAAATCCCAAATATAACCGCTTCTATTCCTTTATTAATCCGGAGGTGGTAATCCAGGCCTAAAAATAACAATTAAATATAAATAACAATGGAAATTCCCAGATTATTTTATATCCATCTTTGAGGGAAAACCGAATCCTAATTAAAAGCTCTTGTATTAAAATAAAAGCGATGTATGATAAAAGTATTATTTTTGTTTCAGTATCACACACATTCATTCACCTCAAAGTATCGCTTTAGGTGATATGTCATTTCGTTTGAAGGCCTTTTCAATCGTAAAACCTTATCTCCTTTTGTGAAAAAAAACTCAGATAAAAACTGAGCTGTTAGCTTTTTCACGCAGTTGTTTGTGCTTTTTGAAAGCCTTTCTCTGTTTTTTTTTTTTTTTTTCATTTTGTATTCGTTTATAATATTGTTAATTTTAAACGTTAATTTCACATCATTAATCTTTAAACATTTATTTGGTCATTTAGAAATGCTTCAAACCGTCAAATATTAATATTGGTTTCAATCAATATGCTCATGCGTAATTATTGTTAGTGATTGACGTTTATTTTGCTTCCTGACAAAAATCACATATTTTTAGGGGTAATACCTACTACCTTTTAACTTTTTTTTTTTTTTTTACAATTTTCTTTTTTATAAATGGGCTTAAATGGTTCCTTAACTAATTACAAATGATATCCAAGAATGTTTATTTGGCGAAACAGTTTTTAAATGTACCGAAAATTCGATCAATGTTACTTACTTTGTGTCAATGTTGCGCTTACATTGACACAATTCTCATGTTCCTTTGACAAACAAATATTCACACAAACTTCATGAACAGACATAAACAAATAAGAAAAACATTTGTGAGTTACTACGGTGTTAAATAATGTGTACACTTGGCAAAGTAAATAAGTTTTTTACTATTTACTATTTTTAACTTTCCAAAATTGACTTTCTTTTTTTTTTTCGGGAAACCGGGTATGACTCGAACCCACCATCTCCCGAATCCAAGGCATTAGCCACTAGGCCAACCCTTCCCAACAAGTTGAGAGACCCTTCCCAAATTGACTTCACTATTTCCTTATATACTTTATATATACACAGGGTGTCCCGTAAATGCCTAGTCATATTGTGAGGGGTGATAGAGGACCCTTAGGGAAACAAAAAATGTTCTATGTCGATTTTCCGAATTCTCGCCCATAAGGGAGAAAACGTCGTTTTATTGTTTTATCGAGACAAACGTGGTTTTTAGAGGAATATTCATTGTAGCTCCGTCCCAGGTAGTTCTACTAGAAAGGGAGTGAAACCAATCGAAAGCTGAGTAAAGTTACTATAAGACTAGTTGATAGTAAACGTAAAAATGAATGAATGTAAGTATGTATATCTTACCAAAAGAAAGCTATTCTAAATTTCCTGACATTTTATTGATATTTCTTACCAGCGTTACGCCTCAATGGGCAGGATCTGAGATTTCCGGGTTTCAGAAAAACTTCTTCATTTAACCAGCTTTCCATTCATGTATCACAACCCTGTGTTATTGAAGAATGTGAGCGATGATTCTCGTTCCTGGACCCAGTATTAGTTACCTGCATTAATAAATTCAAAGTATATGTGTATTTTATTTATTTACTGTTTTAGGATTTTTTTTTTTATATTTGTGGAAGTAATTTTTTTTTATTGTTTTAAGTAAATACTTACTTAATATTTATGTAAACATTTATAAAAATAAATATTTCTCTTCAGCTTTTTGAATAAACTGAAGAAAAAAATATAATTTTCTTTTCACAGATCCATGTTTTTTATTAAACTTTTGTTTTTAAATCGTTCACATACTTCAATAACACAGGGTTGTGATACATGAATGGAAAGCTGGTTAAATGAAGAAGTTTTTCTGAAACCCGGAAATCTCAGATCCTGCCCATTAAGGAGTAAAGCTGGAAAGAAATATCAAGAAAATGTCAGGATATTTAGAATAGCTTTCTTTTGGTAAGATATACATACTTACATTCATTCATTTTTACGTTTACTCCCAGCTAGTCTTATAGTAAATTTACTCAGCTTTCGATTGGTTTCACTTCCTTTCTAGTAGAACCACCTGGGACGGAGCTACAACGACTATTCTTCTAAAACCCACGTTTGTCTCGATAAAACAATAAAACGACGTTTTCTCCCTTATGTGTGAAAATTCGGAAAATCGACATAGAACATTTTTTGTTCCACTAAGGGTCCTCTATCACCTCTCACTATATGACTAGACATTTACGGGACACCCTGTATATATCAGTGTTGGGTAAAAATCATTCAGAATAATGAATAAATTGGATATTTCATTCTTAATAATGAATCATTTTTCAGGCAATTCAATGAATAACGTACCTTTTTATTTTTATTCATTATTGAATAACACTGATTTGTTGAATGAAAATTTTTATTGAATGAAAATGTTTATTGAATAAAAGTGATTAATTCGAAAGAAAATGTTAATTGAATGAAATTATTTTATTTGACGGAAAGTTTTCGTGAAATACAAGTGAGTTATTGTAACAATCTTGTCTAATAAAAACGCCTACGTTTATTAAAATGTTTCTTACATTTAATGAAAATTGTTTCCTGAAGTGATATTGTTTACTGAACTTTGAGAGAATCTGAATTTTTTGTTCCATGAACCAAATTAATTTAAATGAATAAAAATAGTGAATGGTGAATGAAAACTTATTAATCATTCACTAAATTAAAAAACAACAACAGTCAATTAACAATTGAATAAATTCTTATACTATAAAAATTATTTGAATAATGTGCCACCCCTGTTATTTATAGAATAAAAAATAAACGAGTGAAGAGAATAACATAATCGATGAATAAATTCTTATACAATAAAAATTATTTGAATAATGTGCCGCCCCTGTTATTTATAGAAGAAAAAATAAACGAGTGAAGAGAATAACATAATCGATGAATAAATTCTTATTCGATAAAAATTATTTGAATAATGTGCCGCCCCTGTTATTTATAGAAGAAAAAATAAACGAGTGAAGAGAATAACATAATCGATGAATAAATTCTTATTCAATAAAAATTATTTTAATAATGTGCCACCCCTGTTATTTATAGAATAAAAAATAAACGAGTGAAGAGAGTAACATAATCGATGAATAAATTATTATTCAATAAAATTCATTTGAATGATTATTGAATACAGAAATTATTGAATAATGCCCTACTCTGATATTTATGTTAATATTAATTATTATAAAAGTTTAGACTTTTTGATGGGTCTACCCACTAATCAACTTTGAAAAGAGCAAATCGCACATTAGCGGGCTCTAAAAATAAAAACTAATAAGTCTGTAATATAACTAGAGCTGTTCTTCCCAATTTATTTAAATAAAATTCAATATTCTCGCGTTCGGTGTTGTTTATCTCTATTAATTATTAATCTCTATTAAAAAATATAGGGGGAGCGAGGTTAGCTCACTGGTAGCAAGCACTAAAAATTTTTTCTTCTAGTGTCTTCGTTCATGGGTTGAATTTGGCCTCCCGTACCGTCCCTAGGCCAACCCAGCCTTTAATTAATTTAATAATGGGTACCTTGGGTGCTAATGACTTTAGCAGTCGAAGCTGTCAAGGGGGAAATCAGGCGGCCGGAGCATAGTACTGACCATACTCTCTCCCTAGTGTGCCGTATGGCCATGAATCAGATACCTCTATAGTATCAGCCCCTCAGGGCCCTCGTGGCCTGTTACGGGACTGATTTTTTTTTCTGATTAAAAAATATAGGCAGTATAAAATATTGTTGTATAAATATAGATGCATGACAGGGCAAAGGAGATATGGATAAGATTTTATTCTATATCCGTCTTATCAATAAAACCTTTCTTCCATATTTATTATAGATTGAAGTCCATTTCATTTTTATTTGTTGTTGATAATAAGGTTAAACATTTGCTCTATATCATCACTTTGAGGCGCCGTCTATCCTCCGCCCCCCCCCAATTCACTTTATTTTATATTTTATCAACAATTTAATATCTGAGATTCACGTATAAGTCTTTAGCCGTCTATATATGGTCGAATTGTCCTTGACCTCAATCGATTAAAAATTTTAAAAAAATTGGGAAGGAAAATACCTAGTGCAATTCCCGAAAGATTGATTTATTTGTCTTCGATCCTTCGATCGATTCTCGCAGGAACTGCGTCATCTTAGCGCGGTTGCGTTCATATTTCTATTGCTATTAGTAAAAGAATAGAAGCACTTATTGGTGGGCTTTTATCTTTCGTGTAAAATATGAAATAAAATCTCGAAGATAAAATAGGTATAGGGTGCGACAACAGGAAACTGACAGGATCATGGCGACTTCCATCACCTTCTCAACGTTCGCTCTTGGAAACACTATAACAACGTTTCACATTTTCTTACCTTGTATTAGTCAACTACTTGGTTCCCTGTTAAATTCAATTAAAATGGGAAACACCCAGTTATAACTTTAGGTAAACAAAAATATAAACCCATTCAAAACAGCAAAACTAAAAATTGCGAATTTTAAAGTCCTTATGTCTCCTATTGACATCGCCCCATCGAAAATTACATCGCTAGGGAATTTAGTAAGCTTTCGAATAGTCACCTTCCACTTACCCCGATTTCCCAACCGTTTCCGAGGCATTTTAGAAAATATACGAAAATCCCAAAACGTATCATGCCTGTTAATGAAATATTTTATTTTTAGTACTTCCTTAACTCTAAACGGAACCGAAATTTACCTATCATAGATTAGATGAATATAAAACTTCTGGAACAAGTTCCAAGTGAATTAGTCGTTACTGAATACCCAAACTTAAAATTAGTTGGTCTCTAATGTCGCTCTAAAAAAAATGGTTTCATCTACGTTAAGTAACCTATAAAAGGAGTACCTGGGAGCATATGAACTCGAAAACTTAAGCTTTACGATTTTTTTCGCGCGAATTTCGCTCCAAAAAACATCTTCCGGTGGACGAATTCTGCTGGTTAACGAACTTGGCCTTTCAAATTAGTCGAACGATTTTTGTACCAAATTTCATCAAACTCGGATCATTTGTCTGCCCCCTAGAGAGCGGACAGACAAATATATACTCGTATATATATATATATATATATATATATATATATATATATATACATATATGTAGAAATTTGAACCACTGTTATATTATTGATCGATGGGATCTGAATCATGAAATTTTCCATTCGGCACTTCATAAGATAAGTCTTTTACACTAATCTACCTTCAAATTTGTTATTCTGTGTGACAGATTCCGGCTGAGCTATTTTTTTTTTCATGGGGAGCTACTGTTATTAGGTAGTAATTCCTCAAAAAAAATTACGGAAAACGCTTATAGGATTTCATACTTTTAATATACACGTATAAAATTCTGTAAAAATCAACTCTAGAAATGTATATTAAATTTTGAACAATCTAATAATTTATTAAATAAATGGAAAAGAAGTTTTAACCTAGTAGAGATAAACTTCAGAGAGTTCCCTGAAAAATGATATTTTTTCCATTTTGTTGATGTTATCTGAGCGAAGTGTTGTTGCACACTGTTGGTTCAGCATATGGTTTAATGCCATCCATAGTCTGCACACTGTGCTGCCATACAGGTTGAATCCTATCTGTTCTACCGAGGTCCATAACCGTTCAGCCATATCGTTATGGAGTATAGGTAATAACCCTTTACATCCAGTATGCTATTTCTGTCTTTATTGTTTTTAGTTTGTCGGATGTAAGGAAAAAACGCAAAGGCGTTGCCTTTTTTCATCGGTTTCCTTGTCACAACCAGAAAACCCTATTTTCATTATTATGCTTGAGAACAGGACTTTGAATTGCAACTTATCGTAAGCATATATGTCTAAAAAAATGTTGAAAAAAAGACCGATAAAAAAGTTTTATTTTTGCAGTTTTTCTTAAATAAAATATATTCATTAATTTTTCGTTATAAAAATAATAATAATATGTTTTATTCCTTCACGTTTTTTAACTGATCCGAGATCACCGATCACCAACATGTTAACGAGTCTCAATTGGACAGAACAATTGTATTTTCCTAAAATTCCTATTTTTTATGGCGTTTGATCATTCTAGTTTATAGTTCGTAAAAAATATTTTCAGTTTATTAATATATTTTTCATGATAATTATTTGGTATATATGTTACCGGCAAAGTATAGAATCCAGGCATTCTATAGAATGCCTGAGTGATTTAGGCAAAGTGTAGAATGTACATGGTATTACACACATTGCCTAGGTATTCTATATAATGCCAAGGTATTCTATATAATGCCTAGGTATTCTATATAATGCCTAGGTATTCTATATATTCCTTGGTATTCTATATAATGCCTAGGTATTCTATATAATGCCTTGGTATTCTATATAATGCCTAGGTATTCTATATAATGCCTAGGTATTCTATATAATGCCTAGGTATTCTATATAATGCCTTGGTATTCTATATAATGCCTAGGTATTCTATATAATGCCTAGGTATTCTATATAATGCCTAGGTATTCTATATAATGCCTTGGTATTCTATAAAATGCCTAGGTATTCTATAGAATGCCTGTTGCTTATTTGGCATTGTATAAAATTAAAAAGGTTTTGAGTATACTACATATACTTTACTTAGATACTTGAAAGAAATGACAACAGGTAGAATTTGAGTGTTCAGAATCAATGCAAATCACTAAAATAAAGCGTCCTCAGCACCGATTTTCTTCAAAGTTTGCGCTATTACGTATTTTGATGCACTAAACACAAATCCGTTTAAAAAAAAAAAGTTGCTCTCAACTAGGAAGGAAGTTATTAAGCACTAAAGTTCATTGTTATGGAGGCTATAAAAGACAGCTTAAACAAAGTTTTTATAAACATGCGCATGCGCAATAATCCTTAATGAAGAACATAATTGAAATTTAGACTCACCTGTCGTAGCTGACCTGTCGTAACCTGTCGCTTTTGGGCATATGTGCTATGCGTTTCCGCTCGCTCAAGAAGATATCAAAACCCTAGTCAATCCATCTCACAGAATTAAATAGAATTCTATTAATTTCTGCGAGTTGGATTAACTAGGTTTTTGATGTCTTCTTGAGCGAGCGTAGCGAGCCAAAACGCATAGCATGTATGCCCAAAATTCGTCCTAGGCATTCTTCTAATTCTCCTAGACATCATCAGACGCGATGTTCATGGATATAAATCCGCAATCGCACCGCCGGTAGTTACTCCTACAAGCTACAAATCCTGTTTTTCATACTTTGCCTAAAGCACAGTAGGCATTCTATAGAATGCCTAGGCAAAGTATGAAATAGGCTTTATTTCATACATTGCCGGCTGGATTTAGGCATTCTATATACTGTCTGATTATATACTTTGCCGGTAACATATATATTGAGTTTTAGGATTTCCTAGCTGTTTTGTGAATTTTAATTAATATTTTGCAGATTTATTACTGTTTGAATTTATTTCTTTATGTCCATGTTCTATACATTGCTGTTTTATAAAAAGAAAAAATGAATTTATTTTTAAAATTTTCGAGGGGCGCGGTTAGCTCAGTGGTAGAGCACAGGACTAATAAGCTGGAGGCCTGAGTTCAAATCCCGAGCAAGCACTAAAGATTTTTTCTTCTAGTGTCTTCGTTCATGGGTTGAATTCGGCCTCCCTGACCGTCCCTAGGCCAACCCAGCCTTTAATTAATTTAATAATGGATACCTTGGTAGCAGTCGAAGCAGCCAAGGGGAAAATCAGGCGGCCGGAGCATAGTACTGACCACACTATCTCCCTTGTGTGCCGTATGGTCATGAATCAGATACCTCTATAGTATCTGCCCCTCAGGGCCCTCGTGGCCAGTTACGGGACTGATTTTTTTTTTTGTTTTTTTTTAATTTTCAAAGTTTGGAGTAAAATTTACCCCACGGTGTCATTACCGTAGATATCAATGGCAGTGTCAATCCAGGATTAATGGCAGGATTTGAGATTTATTTTGTATTTATAGTTTTACCCCCCCCCCTTCCTCATACTCTCAGCGGCTTAGGATTCTCATATTTCCATCCCGCCATGGGATGAATGCATTGTTCTCTCTATGGGATTTGGCTTCGGACCAGCGGATCCTGACAGAACATGGCCATCCGAGGAAATTCTCTGTAGGATATTACAACGTGAATAGAATTAGCTCTGTGTGTACAACATAATTGATAACATGTTCGGAGTGCATGTAATTTCACGCTTCGTTTGGTTGCACTTTGTGCCAATAATCGACCACTCAATAAGCAGAACATAGCTCTCCCTGTATTTAATTATCTATTAATTATTCTAATAATTTGTACCAGAATCCGTTTGTCAACTTGCTGTCATAATGTTTAATAATTATTGGTTTATTTTAACGTGTTTTTTTTTTTTTTTTTTTTTACTGTAGTATATTTAGAGCAGATTTAATCAGTGTATATAGAAGCATTTACCATCAAGGTGTTTAGTGTTATTTCAAATTCTCATATCTGCTGTTATTACGGATGCTTATATCTAAGATTTCGAATGCTAATTTTTGGAGTTATAGCTGATAGAAAAATGCCCCCCCCCCCCACATAAAAGACATTTTGCTTTCAGCTATCAAACAAGCATCATAGGCCACCTGAAGAAGCCCCCTGATATACCGGAGAAAATTTTTGGTTCAAGTAACCACACCGCTGAATATACCAGGTCATTCAAAAAGTCCTGTCGTTTTTTTGGGGGAAATTATAAATAAATAAATATTTTCAAATAATCACCTTTATTCATCAAAATATCCACCGTTACAGTCGGTAACCTTCTCCCAACGAGATGGTAAAGCCCAAATTCCTTCCTTAAAAAACTGTTGATTTTTACTGCAAAAATAAGTGGTCAGTTCGTGAATTAGGTTGTCACGGTCTTGAAAACATTTCTGTCTCAGATTGTTGTCGAGATCTCTGAATAGGTGATAATCAGTGGGTGACAGGTCAGGGGAATATGGTGGGTGAGGCAAAACTTCCCAGCCTATTTCTGTCAGTTTTTGACAGAAATTTGAAAAATTGACAGAAATTTGACAAATTGACAGAAATAGGCTGGGAAGTTTTGCCTCACCCACCATATTCCCCTGACCTGTCACCCACTGATTATCACCTATTCAGAGATCTCTACAACAATCTGAGACAGAAATGTTTTCAAGACCGTGACAACCTAATTCACGAACTGACCACTTATTTTTGCAGTAAAAATCAACAGTTTTTTAAGGAAGGAATTTGGGCTTTACCATCTCGTTGGGAGAAGGTTACCGACTGTAACGGTGGATATTTTGATGAATAAAGGTGATTATTTGAAAATATTTATTTATTTATAATTTCCCCCAAAAAAACGACAGGACTTTTTGAATGACCTGGTATATGCTGGGCCGTAGGAGAAGGTGAAACTCTATATACTTATTATATATTATAAATTCTCTAAGATCTTAGGAGGCACGGGGTTGTTAAAGCAGTAATACTTTCTTCACGCTACTTCATTTATCAGGCCCGACATGCTTTGTGCATATTTTCACACCTCTTCAGGGGCAACTGCTAGGAAGTTCTCTCGTCACCATGTACTTGCTGTCGAGCCTGAGAGCGAGAACATAAAAGAAAGAAGACTCTAGAGTGAGTACATGGAAACGAGAGGACTTCCTAGCAAGAAGTGCCCCTGAAGAGGTGCGAAAATATGCACGAAACGTGTCAGGCCTAATAAATAAAGTAGAGTCAAGAAAGGATTACTTCTTTAACGACCCCATCCCTCATAAGATCTGAGAGAATTTACATATGTTTTGGGGCATCTGCATGGATAAATTATATATATATATATATATATATATATATATATATATATATATATTTTTAGATGGAACGGCATTTTTCTCCAGCGGTGGTACTCCTCCTCACTTCTTCCCGGAATATTTCGATGGATTCATCTCCATCTTCTTCAGCCAGGTACTTGTTTCTTCCTCGGTGGTAGCCAAGGGAATGCATCCTCGGTGGTAGCCATTCCCTTGGCTACCACCGAGGAAGAAACAAGTACCTGACTGAAGAAGATGGAGATGAATCCATCGAAATATTCCGGGAAGAAGTGAGGATGAGTACCACCGCTGGAGAAAAATGCCGTTCCATCTAAAAATACTATCCCAGCGACGAAAAATAACATCAAACATATATATATATATATATATATATATATATATATAAGCTGGAGGACCTGAGTTCAATCCCGAGCAAGCACTAAAGATTTTTATCTATTAGTGTCTTTGTTCATGGGTTGGATTCGGCCTCCCTGACCGTCCCTAGGCCAAACCAGCCTTTAATTAATTTATTAATGGGTACTTTGGTGCTAATGACCCTAGCAGTCAAAAGCAGCAAAGGAAAAAATCAGGCGGCCGGAGCATCAGGTGTTCTGACCACACTATCTCCCTAGTGTGCCGTATGGTCATGAATTAGATACCTCTATAGTATCTTCCCCTCAGGGCACTCGTGGCCTGTTCCGGGACTGATTTTTACATATATTTTTTTCGAATGGCTTCTTAAGTTTGATTTTTTATAGCGAAATTATAGAGGATTTCATCAGCAACTTTATTGATTAGTTCTGATTACAACCCACAAAAATAATTATATCCTTGATTATCAATGGATTATATTGTATCCATTGTTATCATAAATTAGGACCCAATTAAATATATTCTATCTTGCTTTAACTCCAACTGATTCTGTATTCTAATAAATTTAATGTTCAAAATGTGCATCGATCTGTATAGAAAACAGGACTGTAAATAATTATGTAAAATTAATCCCAAAAAGAACATTCGTCGAAACTCACTATGATGAAAAGGTAATGATGAAACGGTTAAATTTCTTTAAACCAAAATTTAATGACTAGTATTTCTGTTCCTAATGACCAATGAATAGTGAAAGTTTGTTCTAGAAGTTGTAAGGTAGGTCTGAACGTTTTTATCTTAGAACGAAAGAAACTCCTCATTTTTTTGCCTCAAGACCGACGTCATTTTCAAAAGCGGGGAGTATTAATTATCAGCCATTTGATTTAATAACTTCATTAATATATTTAATGATCTGTAATTAAAGCTGCAGTACTTTCATAAAATCCTTCTAGAGTTTATACCAAGGACTTTTGCTTAATACTGTAAAATCTCCCTTCATCAGAAGTAAATAATGGATAAAAAAGTCCGACACGCAGGATCTGAATACTTACTGAGTAGAAAATATTAATGTTTTTCTTTAATGGAACCATACCAACACATTCGAAATTTTTTGATGCAATATCATTGTGTGGTGGTAATGTCACCGGCAACGTTTTACATATAAAACTAGGTGTTCCCCGGCGTGCAATCCTACACCTACTTAGAAAAGCAATGCTACACCTACTTAGAAAAGCAAAAAAAAATTAGAAACCAAACAAGTTTCGAACCCGTAACCTCCGAACTTTGAGTCCTAGACGACTTTGGCCTAGCTTAGGACTCTCCCCGCATCAAGATCAACAACCGACGTTAAAATCGGTCAAACGGAGTGAATTTGTGTAAGGAACACACATACAGACAGACAGAATTTGTTTGTTAAACATACAGACAGACAGCTGGTAGAAATTTCTGATCTAGCCTTTGGCACACCCGTATACCATATTTGGCAAGACCTACTTGTGTGCCAAATTTGGACAAAATCGGTCAAACGGTGTGGATTTGTATAAGGAACTAACAGACAAGTAATTTATATATATATATATATATATATATATATATATATATATATATATAGATTAGATGAGCTATGAAGGCCAGGAATGGAGATATATACAGGAAAGAACCTAATCCAATAATTAAAAATGGTGCACGTTTTTGACCTATCTTACGAGACTTCCCGGATCAAGACCCACCTGTGTGCCAAGTTTGGTCAAAATCGGTGTGGATTAGTATAAGGACATACAGGCAGACAGATGTACAGATTAACAGTACAATGACCAAGAGTGTTCATGCAAATATTTTTTATGTACAAGTTGACAAAACTGGCAGAAATAACATAAAAAAAAAATATTTGGAAGAAGCCAACCATTGTTGGACTTCCACAGGTGTCTCAATAAATATTTTAATGGTCATGACAAGATCAGCCAGGTAAATTGTCACGGGGCCACTGTATTTATATATATATAAAAGAGAAATACCATTAATTTCTT
>OX328125.1:18773187-19013187 GCA_946811695.1 Gonocerus acuteangulatus
GTTACGGGACTGATTTATTTTTGAAAATCGCGCTTGTTTCAAAATTTGATGAATTAATTATAGCCTATGTAAAACTGGATATGCCCTCCTCCCAAAGTCCCTGAATTATGCCGCTCAATTAATATAATATAAACTCCAGAACTATATTAAATTTTAAATGATTAAAATAAAAGATTTTTCTATAGTCAGCACATAATTATAATATTAGAAATTCAGAATTTTGTGTGTGTGTATATATATATATATATATATATATTTTTTTTTTAAACATGTAATTATGATTTAATTATAATAATTTAGTTATTTAAAATAAATTACGTTTTACTAACCACATTAATAACAATAGTAACTTAATAATTAACCTTTTTAGTGTAGGAAATTGAAGTAAAAAATGTAAGCAATAAATAAATAATGATAATAATAAATCTCAAGTTATAAATATTATTTTTATTTCAATGAATAATTTAGTTTTAATTATAAATGTGATTCGCGAATTTTGTTCCTTCATAGCGAATGGGCTATGCTAAACCTTCAAGACCGTCCTGTGCGAACTCGCGAATTTCAGACGCCTTGATTTCAATGTTTTATCAGCGGCTGAAAACACCGTCCTGCGAAATCATAGAATTCATTTGCCTCGCCTAAAAAATTATGCTTTAACTTGATGTTCTTAATGACGTTAAATTGGAATCCATTTTAGGAATGTTTGTATCATTCGTTATTTGTTAAGGAAATCCTTGTTTTATGAGAAAATCAAGGGTTTTTATATGAAGTATTCCTTTATTTCCGTGATTGCTTTTTTGAAGTCAGGTCTAAGGGTGCGTTTACATCTGACACTTCTCGCTGGAAATATATGTCAGGTGTCGGATAGATATTCTCTTGAAGGTTTACATACTGACAGAAATAGCTAGACATTTATGTCATGGATATGTATAGGACAGTTCTGGATTTGTTCTAATTTGCGGTAAATTCACCAAAAGCACAAATAATCAGTGTTTACATCTGTTGGTATAGAAGTGTCGACAATACAGCTTGTAGCCAAGATATTTATCTCTGAAATTAAATTCTTCTCGTAAAAACCTGTGTTTACACCTGGTGGTATAGAAGTGTCGACACTTACAGTTCGTGATAGAAATATATATCTCAGACATAAATTGCTCATGGTTTACAATAGTCGCAATTTCTGTCTGATATAAATTTCCTGCAATAACTAGCAAGTGTAAACCCACCCTAAGAGGTTTTAATTACCGTAAAATGGGGTCACATTAGTACAGTGTGGTGAAATAGACAATATTGATCCAAATTTTCAAAATTCCTTTAAAAAAAATAAAATAAAATATGTCGAACTGAGTCATTCAAATAAAACTAAAATAATCTACTAGAAAGAAGTTTGGAAAACTCACCTAGAAATAATACTCTGATCGGCATCTGAAAAGGTAAGATAATTTATTTAACTATACACTTTTTTTTTTTTTTTTTTTTAATGACATTAGGTTATTTGTAACATTGTGATGGAATAACTAAACCAATAAAGTTGTAATAGGTTCCTCCAGGCTTTAGGGAACAATTGGAGTTAGAGGAAGTTGAAAATTAGGTCATCTCTTAATATTTTATTGGTAGAGGATAAGAAGTTGGAAATCCTAAGTTCCGTTTATAGCTTTATTGCTATTCCGATGACTAAGAAGTAATTAATTTAATTTATTTTGCTATAAGATGCTATTTCCAGTTTGTACCCTGCTTGATATAATTCATTGACTTCAATTCTTTTTAAATGAAAATTGATTATTGAGTCATCCGTTCATTACAAATTTAAATGACCAAAACAATCCATGTTTAAGATAGGTAGCATTCAAAAGACAGGTAGAACCTTCCTTGTTTTTAAATTATTTGATGTAACGTTTCGGACCTTATTGTCCTTTGTCTGGCATATACGATCTGTAATTTTACATGTTATTTAATGTGCTCAGGTGAAGACTGCACAGAAAAGTTAGGAAATGATAAAGATCTTTGTTACTTTTATTTATATTTATCAATATTTCTCTCTTAATATAGTGTCCTCTGCATTGTAAACAATAGAATTTTTGATTGTTTAAAATTTTGTGTTAATTCTTATAACTAACTTCCTCTTTTCCTGAATCTATGTAATATATGATTCAATTATATATTGTACTAGCTGACTACCCGTGCTTCACCACGGCCGATACGTATTTTTTAGTAGTTTAGATTTAGTTAAATAAGATATGATCAAAATTAACGCTACTACATAATTTTGTACAGCTTATTATTGCACGGACTTTAAAGCTACCCAGGAAACACCATGTGGAGGTAACCATTTCCGTTGGCAAAAAAAAAAATACAACAACCGCTTAAAAAGTTAAGTAAATAGAGACAAGTTCACGTTGAAAAGCATAAAACTAACAAATTTGAAGTTTTAAGCAATTATCTCTTCGATTGACATCGCCCCACCGAACATTACAACAGAATCTTATTTGTAGAGAATTTAGTAACCTTTCGAATAGCCGCCTTCCACTTACTACGAGTTCCCAACCGTTTTCGAGATATTTTAGAAAATATACTGAGATCCGAAAACTTTGTACCACCATTCATACATTTTTTTCCATATACTTCGTTTCTGAATACCCAAACAGAAAATGAGTTTTGAAAGGTATTTCTATCAATTTCTCTGGTAAATGGCTACAGAACTCGCTTAAAAAATGGTTTCATTCGTTTTCCTATGTTAAGGAATCTTTCGCGCAAATTTCGCTCCAAAAACCATGTTCCAGTAAACGAATTCAATCGGTTAATGAACTTGACCTTTTAAATGAGAAGAAAGATTTTTGTTATCAAATGTTATCAAAATCAAACCATTTTTGAGCCGATGAGGAACTTCTTAATAATTCGAACCCCCCTAAAAGTATTTAAACATTTGAATATTAAAACAACCTTTCTTAGCGAGTGTTTACACTCTAAACGTATTGTCCGTGCAAAATTTCAAATTTTTGTGTCAAGTGATTCGGGATATTATTACCTCGGATGGACCATCACCAGGTACAGCGTAAACTCTATGAGGGACAAAATCACTGTTTATTTCTAGTAATTCAAGGACTGCCATCATAGTGGAAATTAACCTCAATTAAAAATAATACTATGAAATAGATAATGTACGGTAACAGCTGTCCTGTTATCGTCCTAGCAACGCTTGCTGCCTAAGCTTGCATGTTCTAACCAACTCAAACTTTAAACCCCTCTAAAAATACTTAAAAATTCGAGTATCAAAAAATCCTTTCTTAGTGAGTGCCTACGTTATATAGGGAGTGTCCATGCAAAATTTCAAAATTTTCTGTCGAGTGGTTTGGGCTGGGGGATGATAGGTGAGTGAGTGAGTGGTATTTGACAAATATGTAGTAGAGTAACTTACATCCTGAGGATCAAACGTTTTGCATTTTGGGCTGCTTTATCCTTTCCTATATATATATATATATATATATATATATATATATATATATATATATATATATATATTTTTAAAATATTGGTTATAAAAGTATAATATAATGTATTAGAGCTTCTGTATATAAATTAGTATTAACTCTTTCCTCCTTGTTTTACTGCCCTGATGAAGGCTTGAATTTCAAACTGAAACGTCGGCAAAAAATAAAACATATTTTCTCATAAAAAGTGCAGTTTTATTAACCCTGACTACATATGAGGAGCTCTTTAGAAGAAGGGCCAAATTACATAAAATTAGTTTTAACCCCTTCAGTTCAATTGTCCAGCCGGCTGGACATAACTTCTTTACTTTGTATCACACTGCCTATGGCCGATAGATGTTTACTACCACTTTGGTTTGAAGCTCTATGGATTTTTCTTCCATTTGACATGTAATATAAAATGATTCCATTCGATTTTGAAAGGTTATGTGTAAAATCTTCTCTGCTCCACCACGGGCAGTCATGGATTCTAAAAGTTATTGACCTTTCTTTACATATTTAGTCCAAATGGTTTCTTTTTAGTGAATAAAACTCCTCTGAATTTAATGTACGTGATCTTTTTAAAGGTTGGAAGTTCAGTTTTATCAATAAAGTTTGTAATAAGGTGTCTACGAATTTTTGAAAATCCATGTGCAGTATACTGTACATGGGAAGCAACCCTCATATTTGATGTAACAATATTTTTTATCTATTTTTCAAATATTTACTGTTATATTTTGTTTTTATGTTGTCAGAATTGATTTTTTGAGTACCATAATAATAACATTTTCTGAATGGTATGGGCTAGAAGGCGCCCAAACCATTCAAAAATATCATCTGTCCGTTCACATGATTTTCAAAGAATATATTCTTAGTAGATTTTTTTTTTTTTTTTTTTTTTTTTTTTTTTTTTTTTTAAATAATCAAATATATTTTTTTGAGACTAGACTGTAAATATTTCAATTTCATTAATTTTCATTATTACTGTGCGCTGACAACAATTTCATGTCTAAAATTCTAATCTATTTTTACAATACCTTATGATATTTAAACTTTTACAATAATTTTTACTAATAATTTTTCAAATTTATTTTTTCTGAATTATTTTATTTTAAATTGGTAATAAATTATTGCTTTAATTATATATTTTTTTAATATTTCGAAATTTTGAATTTCGGTTTTCATCCACAAATCGCATTACTTGAGAACCAATGTCCAGTATACTGGACATTACGTAACTCATGTCAGGTAAACCATAAAATTCTGAAAAAAATCAGCAATCTTCACAAGAGCAATACACAACTATGGCAGGAAAATAAAATTTTTTGATTAAGAAATAAAAATTCGGACCTGAAGGGGTTAAGATAAAGCCATTCTAAGTTTTCAATTTTGCATAAAACTGGTTAAAGCAATTTTTGGAATTATAGGGTCAAATATTGCTTTAAATCGGGTTATTGACACTGTTTTTACGTATCTTCAATGGATGATCCGTAATTAGCAAAATATTAAGTGTAAAATTTGGCCCTTTTTCCATGGAATACATTTATTAGAAAGAAAAATATATTTAAGTTGAAGGAGTGGGTGAGGAAAGATCAATGGATCCTTGAAGTAAATAGCAGGCGTTGCTCCCTACATTTGGGGAGCAACGTCTGCTAGTTTTTTCAAGAAAAATATATTTATTTTGAATTTTCAAGGTATTTATTATATTTTTAAAAAAATAACAAACAATAACAAAGAAGAAACACTTCAATATATTTTGTATCATAGGGATTACGATGAAGTCAGAAGTGAACATCAATACTCAATAGTCAAGATCTGAATCACAAAGAATTGCTGAACTCGTCAACTTGTTCACTTTGAAAACAATTTGTTCAAACCAAATTCTTTCATTTAGCTTGAGGAACTTTAGTAGAGCTCGTACGTATTACATATATGCTTTAGCGGTGATCAAACTGGAAGAAAAACGTTACAAAAAAGTATCACAGTATGTGTCCGCCGGCGTTCGCGCATGCGCAGTGGTTTTCGGGAAAGCGCAGTTGCGTTCACGCATGCGCAGTGGCGTTCGGGCATGACCGGAGTCGTTCGCGCATGCGCAGTCGCGTGGGGCATGGCACTGGCGTTTGCGCGTGCGCAATAGCGTTCGGGCATGCGCAGAGGCGTTCGCGCTTGCGCAGTGGCCTATAACACATACTTTCTGAATAATGATTTTCTATTTTAGGATAAATATGCTTTAGCGGTGACCAAAAGAAAGAACATTGCCAACACCATCATACTTGAGTCTTTATGCACAATTTTTGAAGAGCTAGCCATTTCTTTAGTATTCTTCTGGCTGCGTTTATCAGTATAAACCTAGAGGGATTTTTTCTGCAAAACACTTTCAAGTAGTTTTGGAACCTTAATAGATTATTTTAGTTATTAATCTAAATATCTCAACAGTAGCCCTACATATTAACATGAAATCTTGTACAACTACTTGGAACAATATGGCGCATTCGAAAATGCGTTCTCCTTAAAAAGGGTCAAGTGAGTCATTTGGCCCTTTTTCAAAAGAGCTCCTCATATATCATCGCATTCACAACGGTCAACGATATTTTCTCAATCAATATAATTATTATTATTTTATTTTTACGATACTCCACATCATTAGTGAGTAGCATCGAATGGCCCTTTTGCACCTGAGTGCTGCTCATAGTGATATTTCCAATACCAAGTCAGTAAATCACCAATCTAAGTAAAATATATTAAAATAACAAAGAAAATAAATAAAAAGTAAATAAATCTACTATATATTTGTCAAATACCACTCACTCACTCACTCACTCACTCACTCACTCATCTATCAACGCCCAGCCCAAACCGCTCGACAGAAAATTTTGAAATTTTGCATGGACACTCCCTATATAACGTAGGCATTCGCTAAGAAAGGATTTTTTGATATTCGAATTTTTAAGCATTTTTAGGGGGGTTTAAAGTTTGACTTGGTTAGAGAAGGCAAGCCTAGGCAGCCTGCGTTGCTAGGACGATAAAGAACAGCTGTTACCTTACATTATCTATCTCACAGTTTTATTTCTAATTGAGGTTAATTTCAACTATGATGGCAGACCTTGAATTAACTAAAAATTAACTGTCCCTCATAGAGTTTTAATTGAGTTTCTTTTCTGCCTGTCCCCGTCAGATAGGCTTGCCATATTTTTGGAGAGTTAAACCGGGACACATTAATATGGGATGGACATATCAAGGGGGGGGGGATAAAAAAAGTACAATTATAAGCAAAATGGTTGGTGAGTTTTAAGCCTAGCAACTAACGGGAAGGGGGAATCCTAAACTGTTAGTCTACCCAAACCTCAAAAATAATAACGGAACTTTTTTTGCTACTTGATTTTCTTAAAACAATCTCTCAGCCAAATAGTAGTGTCTGGCAGCTGGCAGCGCTGTGCAGGTAGTTCCAGCGTTTTACAGTTAGATTACTTCTGATTTCTTTGACACTGTGAGCAGTAGTAACAATGTTAAGTAAAGTAACCGATTTAAAAAAGATTCTTATAAACATGAATTCATTACTTTTTTATCTTACAGCCTTTTCCGGAAATTGTTAAAACCGGGCGGGACACCGAAACAATTGCAAAATACCGGGACAGTCCCGGTCAAAGCGTGATGTATGGCATATCCTTAGGTTTTCCAGGCGAGGTAATAATATCCGGAACCCTTGCACAGCCTCCTCGCCTATAACCTTGGTAATACTCGTAAATATATTGGGTGTTACCATATGACTTCTTGGAAACATTAACTTTTAAATTTTAACGCCCATTGAATAAGATATAGTATGACGGGAACCGTGCTGTAATAAACTGCACAGAATTGTATAGTAACGTAATTTGAATGAAACATTATTCAACGCAATAAAATAACTACTTATCTGCCGTGACGAAGCACGGTTATTCAGCTATCTAGGTACTATATATTTGTCAAATACCACTCACTCACTAACTCACTCACTCACGCACTGACCTATCATCGCCCAGCCCAAACCAAAATTTGAAATTTTGCATGGACACTCCCTATACAACGTAGACACTCGCTAAGAAAGGATTTTTTGATATTCGATTTTTTAAGTATATTTAGAGGGGTTTAAAGTTTTAGTTGGTTAGAACATGCACGCCTATGTTGCTGGGACTATAACAGAACAAATGTTACCGTACTGTATCTATTTCATAGTATTATTTTTAATTGAGGTTAATTTCAACTATGATGGCAGACCTTGAATTACTAGAAATTAACTGTCCCTCATAGAGTTTTAATTGCGTTTCTTTTCTGCCTGTCCCCGTCAGCTAGACTTGCCATATTTTTGGAGAGTTAAACCGAGACACATTAATATGAGATGGGCATACCAGGGGGGTGGGGAATAAAAACAGTACAAATTATAAGCTAAATGGTGAGTTTTATGCCTAGCAAGTAACGGGAATGGCCCAAACCTTAATAATAAGAACGGAACTTTTTTTGCTACTTGATTTTCTTAAAAAAATCTCTCAGCCAAATAGTAGTGTATGGCAGCTGGCAGCGCTGTGCAGGTAGTTCCAGCGTTTTACAGTTAGATTACTTCTCATTTCTTTGACACTGTGAGCAGTAGTAAAAATGTTGATTGTAGAAAAGTAACCGATTTATAAAAGATTCTTATAAACATGAATTTATTACTTTTTACATCTTACAGCCTTTTCCGGGACATCGATAAAACTTGGCGGGACACCGAAACAATTGCAAAATACCGGGACAGTCCCGGTCAAACCGTGATGTATGGCAAGCCTATCCTTGGAGTTTTCTAGGTGAGGTAATAATATCCGAAACCCTTGCACAGCCTCCTCACCTATAACCTTGGTAATGCTCGCAAATATAATGGGTGTTTCCAAATAACTTTTTGGAAACATAAACTTTTAAATTTTAACGCTAATTGAATAACATATAGTATGACGGGAGCGTGCTATAATAAACTGCACAAAATTGTATTGTAAGGTAATTTTAATGAAACATTATTTAACGCAATAAAATAACTACTTATCTGCCGTGACGAAGCACGGGCATTCAGCTAGTCTACTATATATTTGTCCAATACCACTCACTCACTCACTCACTCACTCACTCACTCATCACTCATCTATCAACGCCCAGCCCAAACCGCTCGACAGAAAATTTTGAAATTTTGCATGGACACTCCCTACATAACGTAGGCGCTCGCTAAGAAAGGATTTTTTGATATTGGTATTTTTAAGCATTTTTAGGGGGGTTTAAAGTTTGAGTTGGTTAGAGAAGGCAAGCCTAGGCAGCCTGCGTTGCTAGGACGATAAAGAACAGCTGTTACCTTACATTATCTATCTCATAGTTTTATTTCTAATTGAGGTTAATTTCAACTATGATGGCAGACCTTGAATTACTAGAAATTAACTGTCCCTCATAGAGTTTTAATTGCGTTTCTTTTCTGCCTGTCCCCGTCAGATAGGCTTGCCATATTTTTGGAGAGTTAAACCGAGACACATTAATATGGGATGGGCATACCAGGGGGGGGGGGGATAAAAAGAGTACAAATTATAAGCAAAATGGTTGGTGAGTTTTAAGCCTAGCAACTAACGGGAAGGGGGAATCCTAAACTGTTAGTCTACCCAAACCTTAAAAATAAGAACGGAACTTTTTTTGCTACTTGATTTTGTTAAAACAATCTCTCAGCCAAATAGTAGTGTCTGGCAGCTGGCAGCGCTGTGCAGGTAGTTCCAGCGTTTTACAGTTAGATTACTTCTCATTTCTTTGACACTGTGAGCAGTAGTAAAAATGTTAATTGTAGAAAAGTAATCAATTTAAAAAAGATTCTTATAAACATGAATTCATTACTTTTTACATCTTACAGCCTTTTCCGGGACATTGATAAAACTGGGCGGGACACCGAAACAATTGCAAAATACCGGGACAGTCCCGGTCAAACCGTGATGTATGGCATATCCTTAGGTTTTCCAGGCGAGGTAATAATATCCGGAACCCTTGCACAGCCTCCTCGCCTATAACCTTGGTAATACTCGTAAATATATTGGGTGTTACCATATGACTTCTTGGAAACATAAACTTTTAAATTTTAACGCCCATTGAATAAAATATAGTATGACGGGAGCCGTGCTATAATAAACTACACAGAATTGTTTAGTAACGTAATTTTAATGAAACATTATTTAACGCAATAAAATAACTACTTATCTGCCGTGACGAAGCACGGGTATTCAGCTAGGAAAAAATAAATAAATAAAATAAATAAATAAGGTAAAAAAAATAAATAACTAAATAAATTAAATTAAAGAAAACAAAGAATCTATAGAAAACACAAGAAATAAATTAAAAATTAAATAAAGTAGCCTAAAATTCTTTACGTTGTGAATGTTTTCATATTTTGTCGTATATGTTAATATTTTTCAAGTGTGTAATAATGTTGTCAATATGGTGACTGCTATCATTAAGTAGGTCAGTAATGTCCCGAGGTATGTCCAAGTTCGTTATAAGAATGCAGTCTGTTAGTATATGTTTGACTGTTAGTTCTGTATTGCAGATCCGACATGTTGGTCTGTCAGTATTAGTCATCAAGTATTCGTGAGTAATGAGCATGTGGCCTATTCGCAGTCTTGCAAGAACTATTTCCTCTCTCCGGGAATTTCTGTATGCACTTGGCCAGTCAGTAAGTGTATGTTTGATTTGTCTTAGTTTGTTGTCCGTCAGATTAATCCATTCTAGTTGCCATTTTTGTTGTATGGTATTTCGATGCGTTCTAGTAACATCTTTGATGCACAGTTCGTAATGTGGGTACGCGTCTTTCTGATCAATACAATGCATTATGTTAAGTTAAAAGTATTCTAACATTATGAAAATATTGATTAGTAAAGATAATTAATAGTTGGCCTTAAAACAATTTTTTTTTTTTTTTTTTTTTTTTTTTTTTTTTTTTTTTACGCCGCACCGCATCTGGCCCCAAAACACCGACATCCATGATGCAGCTTGAATTTACTCGTGAACGAGACGTGAGATGAGAAATTCCTTCCGCCACACAGTGTAACGTCCAATGGACCAAAACCTAAATATTTGTTCTCTTATATTTAATTTTTAATCCTCTAGCTAAGTTTAGAAACTATTCAAGGAATTAAAATCGTATAAAACTAATAAATATTAGTTTTATTTTGATCAACAAACACATTAGCAGTATTATAAACAAGGCAAACTCTTTAAAACCTGCTTTATAGCAAAAATCAGTTTGAACCTCTCTCGTTGAAGATAGGACAGTGTTTTTATTAAGTCATCCGAAGGAAATTACGTCAAAACTTCCTTCCTTTTTTATCTGATATAATTGATTATGGGTAATTACTCCCTGATTATTTATCCTGAATTATTCTTCATTGATCTTTGAAATTTTTTTTAAGAACAAAACTTTGATAGACCATAGCAAAAAAACTTCATCTGAACACATCCCAAGTTTTTTAGAGCTTAAAGTTTACCTCAAGTATAATGTACTGAGGCCAATTCCAAAGATTTTTATTTTTAGATGCATCATTATTTTTTCTTCCAAATTTGAAAAAAATGTGGATAAATCCAGGAAGACGGTATTAATCCTTGAGCAAATGATTCAATTTAATCTGCAGGGTGCTCCTAAAAAAATATTAAGCAGTATTAAAAAAACTGCCAGTTTAGTACTATATTATTTGTGGGAACGTGTTCACCACAGAGAAAAAAACTTATATAAATACTGGTTGAAACAATATATCAACTTAGAAGAAATGGTTATTAATTTTTGTCAAGAAAAAAGATATTCACGACCTGATGTCCCTTCCGGCTTCCTTAGAGGCAGAGATAAAAAAGAGTTTACAGCGTTGTGTGAGAGATCGAAAAAGCGCCGGGTTCTTCTGATATCTGAACCGAAGCTTTTTTACGGAGAAAAAATATAAAAAGGCAAAGCAAAATCAGTCCAGACATTAATGAATGTATAATAGAGGATGACTTTAATAATAAAATAAATAGTGGTTTCGATATAAGTTTACATTCTTACGAATCCAAAAACGATTCAGACTCGGAATTAAGAAATTATTTAATAATTTCATAGAAAATGGTAAAATATTATTATTATTATTCTATGGCAATATTACTAAAAGTATAATTTACTACTATACTATTACTACATTATATGTTACAGTTATAATATATTTTATAATATTGTTGTAATATTGTTGTTGTTTTTTTTTTTTTTTTTTACGGCGCATCTACATCTAGGTCATTAGCGCCGACATCCAGGGTGTAGCAAGGAAATTCCTGCCGGAGGTTGGGAATCGAACCCACCATCTCCCGCTTATGAATCCAAGGCGCTAGCCATTAGACCACGGGAGACCCCTTATAATATTGTTATTAATAATATTATTACCTGCTATATTATTTCTATTAATATTACAATTAATATTATTATAGCCGTATAGTATGCATTATTATACTATTGTAACCTTGTTTTGAGTTTATTTCAATTAATAAAAATGTTTATTTGAAAATAACTAGTGGTTAATGATTTTTGTCCATAATACTCACTACTTCGTTACACTGTGGGCCAGTGGGACTCGAACCCACCATTTCCCGCTTGAGAATCTAAGGCGTTAGGCACCAGACCACGGCGAAACCCCCTTACAACAATTATACTAACTATTATAGCTAATAGTAATATTAAGTCATACCTTCAGCCAATTATAAATATATCAAGGAGCTAATGTTATAAAATTAAGAGATTTAAATCTATTTTCCTCATAGGCTCTGCCGCATGTTAAGGTTCACTTTCATCTACAAATTGCACAGAGTATTTCCATTATATTTAATAACAAGGCTTTATTTTACTAATTTAAGGTGGTACTTAAAACATTTTTAATAAATGTTACTTAAGTAATATATGCCCGAAGAATGGCAATAACATCCGAAAATTTGTAGTAAAGTTTAAAAACACAAAAGTTTTGAAGGTTCTACACGTAATTTGACTATTACACTCGTCTTATACGAATTAACTCTTTCAAATTCTTATTTATTCATCTTTATTCAAGCGAATTCTCCTATGGATGCAGCGTAAACTAGTATCTCTGAGAAATGTGCGTTGTAATGGAGCTCCTGCGTGAAGGACTTTTTGTGTCTCCTTAAAGTCATGAAGCATATTTTTAGAAGAGGACGTGAATGCTAATAAGAACCGGAGCTAATAGAAGATAATTGTCCACCTGATGATTCATTAAGACTCATTATTCAGTTTGTAGCTGGCATCTTGTACTAAATAAGTAGTATTGATGATGCAGTACTTGCAACTAACAATCAAACAGTTACTGAAAGACTGCAAGGATGGGGTCGACTTAGGCTGCACCTACTTGTAGTATGCAACTAACAATCAAACAGTTACTGAAAGACTGCAAGGATGGGGTCGACTTAGGCTGCACCTACTTGTAGTATGCAACTAACAATCAAACAGTTACTGAAAGACTGCAAGGATGGGGTCGACTTAGGCTGCACCTACTTGTAGTATGCAACTAACAATCAAACAGTTACTGAAAGACTGCAAGGATGGGGTCGACTTAGGCTGCACCTACTTGTAGTATGCAACTAACAATCACACAGTTACTGAAAGACTGCAAGGATGGGGTCGACTTAGGCTGCACCTACTTGTAGTATGCAACTAACGATCAAACAGTTACTGAAAGACTGCAAGGATGGGGTCGACTTAGGCTGCACCTACTTGTAGTATGCAACTAACCATCAAACAGTTACTGAAAGACTGCAAGGATGGGGTCGACTTAGGCTGCACCTACTTGTAGTATGCAACTAACAATCACACAGTTACTGAAAGACTGCAAGGATGGGGTCGACTTAGGCTGCACCTACTTGTAGTATGCAACTAACGATCAAACAGTTACTGAAAGACTGCAAGGATGGGGTCGACTTAGGCTGCACCTACTTGTAGTATGCAACTAACCATCAAACAGTTACTGAAAGACTGCAAGGATGGGGTCGACTTAGGCTGCACCTACTTGTAGTATGCAACTAATAATCAAACAGTTACTGAAAGACTGCAAGGATGGGGTCGACTTAGGCTGTACCTACATTAGACCCGTATTTATCCCGATCCGATCCGATCCGATTTCGTTTGATCGACAGCGGCCAACGTGAGTGCCTACATTGGTCTCGACCCGATCCAATCCGATTTAGTCACATTTCGTCAGTAATGACCTCTTAGAGAAGAGAAAATGAGTGATTATTTTAAGAAATACCACCTAATAAGCATAGAAACTTTCGATTAGGTAGAATGTTGGAGGACAGAGAAGTATTGGAATTCATATTTTAAAATTATTTATAAGAAAGGTAACTAGAAGCGTATAAGCATTGGAAGGTTATAAACATTGGAAGGTTATAGACTCTGGATGGTTATAAACATCTTTCCACGCAATTTAATAAACAAGTGAAACAAAAAAAACAAAAATGTGATTTGACAAAGTTGTTCTAAATTTTGTTTCCTTTGATTTAAAAAAAAAAAATATGCATTGAAATCGGTTTAGATTTAGAACCTGTCGACCTTTTTGAAACACTAAACGTGGGTTGGCGCCATTTTGCTTCGTCGGTCCGAAATCGGTCTAGCAACACACATGTTTGAATGGCCAAGAATCGGTGGCCATGGGATTGGATCGAATCGAGCCGGGTCGAGACCAATGTAGGCACCTCCATTGAGATGCATGTGTTTGTTATTCTTCCGACAGTCGGTGGCTATTGGATCGGATCGGAACGGGTCCAGTGTAGGTGCCCCCTTAGACGCTGAAGGTTGACCACACATAGACGAGATATTAGAACATATACGGAAGAAAAACGTTATAAAACTCTAGCAAACCAAATTTCTGAATATATTGTTTTTTTTTAGCGCGGTTCATCCCTCCCCCATAGGGAGGAACCCCGCTTATAAGGTTGATACAATGAAACAATCCGGAAGTGCCGACAAGAAAATTTCGCGTTTCAGAACCCCTAGAGACCGAAAATAACGGTGGTTCAAATTTGTATATATATATATATATATATATATATATATATATATATATATATATATTTGTCTGTTCGCTCATTTCTGGCTTCCCTGATGGTCCGATTTTGATGAAATTTGGTACAAAAATCTGTCGTCCAATTTGAAAGGTCAAGTTCGTTAACCAGCAAAATCCGCCCACTGGAAGATGGCGTTTGGGGCGAAATTCACGCAAAAAAATCGTAACGCTTACGTTTTTGAGTTCATAAGCTTGTAAGTACTCGTTTTATAGGCTTCTTGGGTTAGGAAAACGAATAAAACCATTTTCAAGGCGATAGCTTTAACCGTTTTCGAGAAAACTGAAAAAATAATTTTTGAATGCCGTTTTTGGTTTGGGTACTTAGAATCATGGGATTCAGTTGAAACATTTACTGCATCTTCTACTTTCATTAAAACTAATATGTTGAAATGTTGGTTGCGTTTGGAGTTAAGGAAGGGTTAGATTAAAATATTTTATTAACAGACATAAAAAAGTTTTGGTAACTTTGTATACTTTCCTTAATATCTCGAAAAAGGTTAAGAATCTTGGGAAACGGAAGAATACCATTGGAAAGCTTACTAAATGTTCTACAAAAAAGGTTCTAATGAAAGTTTTGATTAGGCGATGTCAATCGGAGAAATAAGTGCTTAAACCTTTAAAGTAATTGATTTCGCTTATTCGAACTGTTCTTTTTGTCTTTGATTTTGATACTTAAAATTATGGGATTCAGTTGAAACATTTTCTGCATGTTTCAATTTCATCAACACTAATATGTTAAAATTTCGGTTACGTTTGGAGCTAAGGAAGGATTAGAATAAAATATTTTATTAACAGACATGAAATGTTTTTGGAACTTCGTATACATTCCCTGATATCTCGAAGACGGTTAGGAATATTGGTAAACGGAGGGTTACCATGCGAAAGCTTACTAAATGTTCTACAAAAAAGATTCTGAAATAATTTTTGATTAGGCTATGTCATTCGGAGAAATAAGTGCATAAACTTTGAAGTAATTGATTTCGTTTATTCGAACGGTTCTTCTTGTTTGTTTTTATTCCTTGTTGTTTTTTCATTGGTTATAGTAGGATAATGTATTTGACAATAAAACAGATTAATTAAAATAAGAAAAGCAATTCATTGTTAAAAATATATTAGGCTGTACCGTATGAAATGTCAGTTTTGGATTTGTCGATTTCCTTCAAATGTCTTGAAACTGTCGAGGCTTCTATTCCGAGTTCTTTGGCACATTCCCTAGTGTTTTTAATTGCTTATAGTAGTCAAATGTATTTGTCAATAAAACAGGATACGTATAATTAGAATCAATATTTTGTTTGTTAGAATTCGAAGATGCCGTATGAATATCTAGATTACAGTACTGGTGTTGATTTCGTTCTTTAGAATTATTCTTGGTATTCCCTATTTTCATCTGTTACCCATAGTTTTTTATTATTAGTAGGTTTTTCTTATTGATTATAGAATATAAATCTATTTGGCTATAAAACAGGATACGAAAAATTAGTGACAATATTTCGGAGATTTCTGAGCGAAATACTTTTAAGATTTTCTACCACCACGAACGGCTTTTTTCCTCTATTTTTATCCACTAGATAGGGTTTATTTTGCATATTATTCTATATAAGTTTTATTCAGCAGGGGATTCTGATGAAATGTCGTGTTTTTGCTGTGGATTTTAAATACGATGTATCTAAGATTGGATAACATTAGCGAGTCTACATAGTTAAGAACCGACGACGGAGGATTACTTCTTGCTATGATTTAGTCTACATATGTATATTAAGTCCTAAATCCAAAAAATAAACTTCACAACGGTTAGATACTATGAGGGAATATGGCGGTTCAATGCCCGTAGAAGCAGAAGGTCAGCAGGAAATTTACCTACTAAGAGTTAATCCTCAAGAGCTGTAAATATACCCCAGGTATCTGCCGACACAAATACAAAGCCTAGGCGGAGAGCACCCCAAAAACACAGATCCAAACATAGGTTATATTAAGACTACTTAGTTGTAAACCGATTCATCAATTAGCAATCAATAGTTTTCAACAAAGGTTATATACTAAATATTGATAAAAAGTATTTAATTAGAAAAAAAACAATATTCCACAAGACTTGTTTTTGGTCCATTTGTGTCTACTCCATGGACTTAATTAGGTATATTATTCTATTGTAGTTGGGCAACTAAACTTTGTTTTATTTTGTTAAATAAAGTTTTTTTTCTTGACTTGATATTCGTCAAGACTTTTATTTGTCCTTGTGTATTAACTAGATAGGTTTTATTCGGCATATTATTCTATATAGGCTATAGTAGGCAGGGTATTCTACTCAATCTTGTGTACTTCTTCTTGATCCTTCTGTACATGGGCGTATATAAAAACAATTTCGGCGGGGGGGGGGGGGGGGGGGCTGAGACCATTTCCAGGGTATGGAATACTAAATATTTAGAGCTTGGAATAGTTTTAGGCAACTAAAACGCTATTACACGTAAAATAAAATATGTTTTATGAACTAAGTGATCTTATTTAATTTATTTTTAAGGGTTTTACGAGACGTTTTTATCATCAATTCAAAATTTCGGGAGGGGCTGCAGCCCCCTCAGCCCCCCCCCCCCCTCATATACGCCCATGCTTCTGTATCCTCTACAAAGGCTTTATTAGGCATATTTTGTATTGATTTATAGAGCTTTGCTTTAGAATGAGAGCCAGATTCTGTAATTTCCGCTTCTGTGTAAAAGTTAGCTACTGTCGGTGTCCCTGACGCCTTAATATCACTTTTATTCGAGATGTTCGAGAGGATTTTGACAATTTTCACGAGATATATAAAAAAAATAAGTTTATTCCTTTTCTAAGCTTATCAAATGGCACTAGGGACATGAACGGAACCGCGCTAAGATGCTGCAGTTCCTGCGAGTCGGACTTTTTATATTTATATTTTATCTTTTCCTCTTCTACTATTACTGTAACTCGTCCGTTTTCCTTAAAACGATAGTTTTTTGTGACAATTAGAAATGTCTTGGGAGCCATAGTTTTTATATTTTTTATTATTATTCCACTGAATAAAAATATATCTTAGTATAAGGAACCAATCCATATTCTTGTTTTAGTCAAGTTCCGGTACCTTATGTAAACATATCTTAATTCTTCGTTTTTTTTTCAATCTGATTAAATTTGAATTATTATTACAAATGTTTAAGTATGACGGAAACATAATGACGGGTTGTGGATGCTCTTAAATAGAGTCATACAAACAATTTCAATCATCCGATAAATTGAATAACACATTATTTTATAATAATGATTCCACCATATAAAGTATCAGATTAATAATATAAATTCAACAGTATTAAATAAATTAAATAGAATCCAATTTATTTAGAAAAATAATTGTATTAAGAGATATACAAATTATTTTTTATTTGAATGGTTTATTTATGAAGGTATAATTAATTTAGGATAATTATTGAAATCTATGTTTGTTTAAAATAAATACGTTTATAGTTGCTCAAAAGGCTAAATTTATTTGACAAGGTTATTATTGGTAAATAATCTCTTCATAACGACTTAAGTTGAAGGGCAGAAATATTCCTAACAATACATTAAAAAAAAAGAAAAAGTCCGTCACGCAGGAGCTGCATGACTAAGCACTATCCTCAGAATTTGGGTTGTGTAGACTGGTTTACAGAACAATTTGCTTAAAATATCCTACATAAATAAAATAAAAACATGTTCTCTTTTAATTTTGTAATGAGTAACTGTTCAATTATTTATTTGCTTCCAGAGTTATGTTTACACATGGTACCTACTACACTACTAAATAAATACAAAAAACTTCATATTTTCGTCGAAATATAACAAAAATCACGGCTGGTAGTGGCAAATTGGTATTGTGGGTCCGAAGTAAACCCCCCCTTCTAATGAACCGATTTAGTTTATTTTTACATCTCACTTTTCTCTCTAGATTATCACTACGAATTCCAAGTTTCCTTGAAATATAACCAATATTACGGCTGGCATGGTCAAATTAGTGTTTTGGGTTCAGGGCAAACCCCCCCGTCCGGTGGACCGATTTTGGTGGTTAACGAACTAGTTCAATCGTTTGCTAATTGAATGCTATATACCAAGTTTCGTGACGAACTCTGGCCGCTATCCTGTTAACAGACACACAGATATATATATATATATATATATATATATATATATATATATATATATAAATTTTAACGGGGGTCATTTTCGTTGTCTGCTAGGTAGGATCGATAAAGATTTGAGGAAATTTTTCAAAAATTCCGTCATGAGTCCAACCTCAATAGCTACTTTCCTTCGGAGGAAAGTGCTAAAAAGAAGATTTTCAGTCCAATTTAAACTTTAAAAAATATTTTATTAAGGTAATGGTAGGTGCAATTTTTCTTGTTCATTGTCCTAGTTCTGAACTGTAACTAGTAGTAATTTGGCATTATAATTTTAATTTAAAAATAAAAATATTATTTAAACAAAAAATAATCCTGCCAAATTCTCAAGAATCCATTCCCTACTCTTACCTTCAACTTACATTTTAGTTTAATTTAAGATTTGTAAATATCTTAGGTATTAGGTTTATTGGTATTATTAGTGGTATTGGTATATTAAAGCAGCATTCCTCCCACACTAAAAGATTCAAATCTTGTAAGCATTAAACAAATAAATAAATAATTATTTCAGTGACCTTTTAATTATAAACATTTTTAAGACGAGTTTTCTACAGGTTAACACCGTTTGATTTTTTGATTTACTGTTTTTTCCTCCTCTTTCAGTTCTTGTACAATTATATCTTGGATATGCTGGGAATATCACTATCAGTAAATGACTTCAAAATAACTCGTTCTTTAATTCTAATAAAAATAAAAGCTAAATCATCTATTCCCTTTCAGCTAGTAAGGATTTCTCCCAATGATTCTGAGCTGTGTAATATTGAAATGAGTTCTGAATATGTAAGTCTCATGAATAGGTCATAGTCTCTCTTGAATGCGCCATTCCGAACACTGAGAGAACAATACTTACAGGGACACAAGGATACTCGAGTAACCACTTGTTACCTCGTGTAAACAGGTTCTTTTATAGTGACAAGTGACAAGTATTTGTAAATACGACAAGTACAAGTGAATAGGAATGGCTTCTATTTACTAAGCGACAACTATGCTCCCCAAGAACATTCTATTTTGCAGTGCTCCATTCGTGTAAACAGGCCAAGAAATATTAATTTTTTTATTTATTTATTTGCTTGAAGAACTCAAGAACAAGGGTGATACTCTCAAAGGAAATTAATAAGGTAATAATTTATGAAATGCCAAATAATAAGTAACAAAATAGTTTTATAATTGTAATAATAATAAAAATCTATCTAATAATAATTAACATCTAAACTAAAGAAAATATAAAAATAAATAAATTGGCCCCAATTATTTTGAGATCAGAAATTTTGACTTTGATTGAAATTTTGAATAGTAGCTGTGTAGGGGCTCTTGATCTGATAACAGCTCGCTAAGGTTGGGTGGTACCTGTAGGCTTGTCTTGTTTCGTAAATAGGTGTGAGTGAGTGAGGCGTGTATGTCCGATTCTCAGTCTTATTAGTACTACTTCGTCACGTCTTGTTCCCTGTTTCACGACATATATGGTATATTGCTCTTTTTTTCCCTTAGGCGATTATCTGGAGTGGTATACCACGTTGCATGCAACCTATTCAGGATAGCTTCTGTTATTTTTATTTGTAGGTAGAAGTATGTAGTGAAACGTTAGTCCCCTACGCGTGATCGGGTATTTCTCATCATAAGTGACAAGTATGGACGCACTGTACTAAACATACTTGTCCACCGATGTCCGAACGATTAGTTGTCACTTCAACTATTGACAAGTACTTAGCTGTAATCATGTCAAAACAGGGTTCCAGAATTTGAATTTGATTCAACTAGGCCTGTAGAATATGGCAAGTTGCAACTTCATGTAGACGGCGAAGTGTCACATTTCATGCTTTAATAAACCTCAATCTAGTAATACAAAATTGTAGTATAGGTAATAATAGTAAAAGTAAATATCAAGTAATTACTTTTACGGGCAATAGCATAAGTTAACTCATTGGGAAAATTTTGCGGTCAATGATCAAGTTTTTCAAGGATGTGCTCCTCGAGCAGAAATTGAAATACTTCTGTCCACTCTCCGTAATAAAAATTGTTGAATTAAGGTTATTCAAACTATCTAATCTCTATTTTTGTATTTCGAAATTCGCTAACATCTGTAGTCTGTTTTTTGGAATCCATAATTAGCTCGTCACGATAACATAACACCCCATTAATCTTAGTATTTTAGGGGTTGATTGTTTGAAGAATCGCCTTGTATTTTAGGCTTCTTTCGTATATATATTCGGATGATGTGATAGTTTGTTTTGGGGTTAATAAAAGATATGGCGAAAGACAACATATGTAAGAAGTGAGAACGGAGATCCTGGAGTTTAAAATAGTAAGAAACAAGCAAACACATTCTAAAAGGGTGTAATATTTACAGATAATGTACATAACCACAGGGTGGCCACAAAATAGTCTTTAAGCTTTAAGGTACTTATAGGAAATTCGATTCTGAGCAAAAATGTTCCTATCAACAAAAGCGTTGCAATTAGAACATTCGTATAACTTAATCCACCTCAGCGAGTCTTGTTCAACGCTGGAAAAGCACTAATTATTAAAGATAGACTAAACGAATCTCCAGATCCCTGTTGTAAAAGTAGATTCCTCGGTGTCCAAAATATTTAGAGACTTACAAGATTTATTTCAAGTGTTTTCCTCGTACATGCATTTGGAGCCTAAAAAAAACGCGATTTTAGGAGATTTTTTAGTTACAGAGTCTCCAGAAAGCATTTCCGGACACATTGATAAGAACTTTTTTGCTCAGAATCGAATTTCCTATAAGTAACTTAAAGCTTAAACACTATTTTGGGCCACTCTGTGGTTATATACATTATCTGTAAATATGATACCCTCTTAGAATGTGTTTGTTTGTTTCTTACTATTTTAAACTCCAGGATCTCCGTTCTCACTTCTTACATATGTTGTCTTTCGCCATATCTTACATATACATGGGTTCGGAAATGCTTTCTGGAGACTCTGAAACTAAAAAATCTGCTAAAATCGCGTTTTTTAGGCTCCAAATGCATGTACGAGGAAAACACTTGAAATAAATCTTGTAAATCACTAAATATTTATGACACCGAGGAATCTAATTTTACAACAGGGATCTGGAGATTCGTTTAGTCTATCTTTAATAATTAGTGTTTTTCCAGCGTTGAACAAGACTCGCTGTGGTGGATTAAGTTATACGAATGTTCTAATTGCAACGCTTTTGTTGATAGGAACTTTGTTGCTCAGAATCGAATTTCCTATAAGTACCATAAAGCTTAAACACTCCCTTCCGGTCACCCTGTAAGCATACTTACACACACATATATATTATTATTCTTGTAGATGACCCAAAATATTTCTTAATGCGTTTTGTTCTTTTAGGCTTAGTGTCGGAAAAATTAGGACTTCCTCGTGTCACACCACTTTATTTTGCATGCCCTACATGTTTCGTGCTTAATTCATTCGCACCTCATCAGGGCCACTTCTACAACAAAATCCATTTTTGTACCTCCCAATATTAAACCTTGAGGCCTCCGCAGAAGGTACATGAGACGAGAGGACTTCTTAGCAAGGTTTAATATTGGGAGGTACAAAAATGGATTTTGTTGTAGAAGTGCCCCTGATGAGGTGCGAATGAATTAAGCACGAAACATGTAGGGCATGCAAAATAAAGTGGTGTGACACGAGGAAGTGCTACTTTTTCCGACCCTAAGCCTAAAAGAACAAAACGCATATATATATATATATATATATATATATATATATATATATATATATATATATATATATATATATATGTATATATTGTTCGTGACTATCGTTGAAAGAGGTAAACATGCCCTTGACTGGAATAAGCCAGCAACCTGCTTAGCATGAAATAAATGTACCTAATCAAATTGAATTATAATTATAAATTTCATTGTTAAACATAACTTTTTTTTTCTTCTTTCCACGTTAAATTAATTCCGCAATTTTGGAGAAAAAAGTGGAATAAACTAGAATTCTCTTTTATTATTATAAGACAATGGCCCTATTTTTCCAATATATTCGTCTGTGGCAGAAGGTCAATTCTATAAAAACACACTTACTTTCTTCTTTACTCTTTTATTAGGCTCTACATGTTTCACGTCGCTGTGACGCCTCTTCAGGAGTACTTAATCTAAATAAAATAAAATATGGTTACAGCCTATCCATTAGAGAACCTTTCGCAGGTAGGGCCAGGTCTGGACTGATAAGTTCTCTACTGGGTATCAGCTGTTTAAAATCGATAGTTTTAGGGTAAATGTCGATTTTCCAAAAGAAGTTTTTGTCATTTTATAAAATTTTTAAGTCGTCTTGTTTATTAAATTAAAAAATATTTTATCCAGGTATTTAATATCTGTTTTTTTGTTGACGGCCTTTTTCCTATTTTTAATTATGTGTATATTTTCCTTAATTTTTCTTTTTATGGGGTTTTTCTCTTTATCTAATATCTTTACCGTGTCAAAATTAAATGTGTGGCTATATTGTATCCCATGATCCACCAATGCTGTCTTGTTGTCTTTCTCGTCAAGGTTTTTGGCATGTTGTTTGATTCTATTTTCTAAAAGTTGTCCCGATTTTCCTACATACACCTTATCACACATTGCACAATCAATTTGATATATGTTATATTTGGTTTCCCTTTCTTTTAAATCATCTTTAATTTGGCAAACAATAGACGACATAAAAGGCAACCAAGAAAAAAGAAGAAAATTAATACAAAGTAAAATTTATGATTTTTTTGACGATAGGGAAACAAACATTTTAAATACAAACAGAGTTGTAGCAGACTCATACACAATGAACATATTTATGAACAGAAATTGGATAATGACAGTAAAGATATGAAAACTTTAGAGCTGGTTAATTATATTACAATATTATTACCATATCTGTTTTCCTAATAATCCAAACACTTCTAGAGCACATTGTTCTTCTATATATTATGTTCTAGTATTTTATGTTTTGTCTTTTTCCATATATATATGTATGTATATATGTATGTGTATTTGTGTATGTAGGCATATATATATTATATATATATATATATATATATATGTATATTTCAGTATTACATCCGTCCTACTTGTTTTTTACAGCCCTGATGAAGGCTTGAAGTTCAAGCCGAAACGTCGGCACAATAAAACCATTTTTATGATAAAATGTAGTTTTATTAAATAGCAGTGACCGAACCCCGACAATCCGTACCTTGCATCATCTACGGTCAACGATCTCCTCTCAACAATAATTATATTACCTTTCTTTATAATCCCATATTTGCCAATGAGATAAATCAAACATGTAAAGACCTAGGAAGAATCTCCTGGATATATCACGACAAAATCGTAAAAAGCTACAGCCGAATTAAAGATGATTTAAAAGAAAGGGAAACCAAATATAACATATATCAAATTGATTGTGCAATGTGTGTATGAGTTTATCTGTTAATCCGAAATGCATTTCAATGCTCTATGCCGGGTTTTGAGGCAGAAAAAAGCTAAATTACGGCTGCCATCTTCTTAAAGAAATTTTCCAAAAATTCAACCTCTAGCGCTACATTCCGTGCAAATAATGTTTAATATACATATATTTACATATATATTTTACATGTATATTTTTTTATAATTATTTTTTCTTTATATATGGCCCAGGTCAAAAGAATAGCACTCCAATTTTCTTTGTTCTATTTTATTTTTTGTACGCCCAACATGTTTCGTGTCCTTTATGCCACCTCCTCAGGGGCCACTAAATCCCCATGTGTGGTTAGCTCGCCACCCATACTAATACTGAGGCTAGCTAAATCACCTGTGTCGAGAGGATTTTTATATATACAGTGAAACCTCCCTTAACGGACACCTCTCTACAGCGTACACCTCTATTAACGGACATTTTCTCGCAGTCCCGAATTTTTCTATAGGTAAAATAAACCTCTATAATGCAGACACCTCTGTACAAAGGACACGGACAGAAAAACCTGATAACAGGAACCTCTTCCTTTTCAGCAGAAGCATATGATTTTCCCGCTGGCAGATTACTATTGTTTTGCCTACGCGGTATCACGGTTCCGGGAATATTCCAAAACTCTGTTCGGTTCACATTCCTTCCGCAGAACTTCCCTCTCTTCACTTTTCAGTTGGTTTTTAGCTCTTGTTGAGTAAGTATCGTGCTTTCTCTTCAATATCTTTAATCGGAAATCTCTCACACTTAAAGAAAGAATTTACGTGATAACATTTTCCAATCGCGAAAAATGTGGTGTGCGTAAAGTTGCCGAGTTTTTTAAGATAGGGAAAACACAAGCAGCAGAAATATTGAAAAAGAAAGATGACATTTTGAAGAAATGGGCGGAAAATTGTGACAAAATGTTGTCCGAGAACTAAGAACTTCTTTATGCTTTAAACTTTTTAGAATAAAAACTTTTTTTAAGTTTATACTTATTGAACTTAAAAACTATATACTATATACTCAAAAAAAAATTTGTTATGGGTAATTAATAAATGGTTAATTAAAACATGAATTAAATGTACAAATTCGGTACGTATCCATCTCGACCAACCCCTCTGCATAGCGGACACCTCTCTTTGGTTCTCCCAGAGGTGTCCGCTATAGGGAGGTTTCACTGTATATATATATATATATATATATATATATATATATATATATATATATATTATTCATGTAATTCATTGTCGGTTCCGCGACGTGAGGGATCAATTCATCAAGACAGTTTCTCTATATTATTATAATAATATTTATAATATAAATCAATCATTTGGAGTATCCTTAAGCAAGAGATGAATTAGATGTACAAAGTTCTGCACATGCCTATGGAGAGATATCCAAAGATATTCCTACCAGAATTAAAGGAGCTTGCGGAGGGATAACCAGAAAGTGATAAATTTAACTGGTTCTTACAAGTATATAAAGTTATTTAAAACATTCAGGACTAGAAATACACTTGCTGAAATCTCCAATTTACTTACAAGAACGAAAGAAATGGAAACATTAATGGGCAAATATCAAACGTTTTTATCGGAATAAGATAGAAATAGTGTCTTCCTTCTGTCCCATCTAAAGGCTTATTTTTAATCTCAACCAGAAGACTCCAGCTTACATAAACATGAACCTCCCATTTCCATTTTATAGAGAAATAGTCCAAATTAGATACATTAATACAAATATTATAAAAATAAATTGAATTGGTTATTAGAAGGTCAAATTTCGTATGAAGTCGTTAAAGAAGAAATAACGAGAGCTTCCATGGTTTTGAGGCTCGCTGAATTCGAATCTGAGATCTATTTCACCCCATTGGCGCAAAATCAAGGTCAATCAAGGACAAATATGTTTTTTTTTTTTTGGCAAAAAATTAATCTGCAGATAAAATTTATTTTTTGTAAAATAATCTTAAATTATGAATATATATATATATATATATATATATAAAGATAAAAAGTCCAGTGATTATAGAATTTAATCAATTTGAATTTTGACGTCCGTTATTATTTCGGACGGGTTATCTATAGGTCACTACCCTTATCTAGCCAGGATAGGGCTGATGCCTTTTCGTTTTTCTAAAGAAAAGCCACCACCCCATAGTGGGAATCGAACCCATGACCCTTAGCAGGGAGTGTTAAGTGCTCACGCCTTAACACTCACGCCCACCGGGCCGTATTTTTAGCATTTATTACAAAATTAATTATAAGAATACATTGATAATAATCGCCTGAGCTGCAAACTTTTGTCTATACAATTTAATAAATTATCTAGTTGTTTATTTTTTCCCGAAATTAGAGGTTTATGTTGGCATGCTCAGCACCTCTAGAAACTATCGGAATATATTTTAATCTTAAGCATTTTTTTTTATAACGGTTATAAATCGTAGATATTATAGATATAAATTGTAAACACACACCCCTTTGCTTAGTGCAATGCTCTAAAAACGAAGTACGTAAATGCGTGAAATTATATAACGATGATATTTTGCTATTTAGGAAATATTCAAGAGCGATAAAATGAATATGATGGATTCTTTTTTTGGTCCCTGAAGACATAAAAAGCTTGAAGTCTAAAAATGATCTAGAAAATAACTAGCACATAGATGAGGTTTGGTTATGTGCCGCATTGAAGGTTCGTACGTCATCACGTCCTACTTCTCGAGTCTGTATCACCCACATGGGGGTTCTAGACCACCTCCTAGGATTGTAGGTGTAACTCAACATAGTAAAAGTTAATACTATTATTGTGCTTCAGTGCTTTTCGTTTTAATATCGCTGGTTGTCTTCTATAGGAATTCTAGTAATGTATTTTCTTCTATCACCATAGCCTTCCTTCATCTTCATCTCATGGGCGTATATAAGGGGGGGGGGCTGAGAGGACTTCTTTATTACGGACTTTTCCATACCCGCGCATGCGCTTGTTTACGAATACGTTGTTTACGCCAGCTTTTATAACCTCCATAACAATGAACCTTAGTACTTAATAACTTCTTTCCTAGTTGAGAGCGACTTTTTTTTTTAACGGATTCGTGTTTAGTGCATCAAAATACGTTATAGTGCAAAATTTGAAAATAATCGGTTTGGAGGACGCTAAACTTCAGTATTACCAAAACCTTGAAAATAAATTAAATAAGATCACTTAGTTCAGAAGAAAAATTGTTTAGGGTGTAATAGCGTTTTTTCGCTAACTATTCCGTTCTAGATTGTTAGTATCCCATACCCCCCCTCCCAATGCTCCCCCCGGAATTTTTTGCCCATCTTGTTTATTCTCTATTCCTTGTTTCCAACTCAGCCTGCAAATTAGCCCTATTTCCGAATGGATCATAAGCACGCTGTGTATCTAGCAGCCCATTTTATTTCTTTATAAGAAATATTTCTCTGGAAGGTGTCGTCATGCAGCCTTCTTCAGCTAAATAATAAATATACACAATTAAAAAAGCGAATAATCAAAACAACGAGAAACATTTTAAATCATGAAAATTAGTTATAAAACATTTTTTTAATTATTTTATATTTTTATGTGCATACATAGATATTTCGATACTTTTATAGGTAGTTTAGTTTCAAGCAGGTATTTTCAACAGATTTTACAAATCTACAAACTTATTTTCTGGGGGTAAAATATGGGTTATTTCTATTTATTTTTGTAAATTTCTATTAAACTCCAGATTCACCACTTTTAGGAAAATGTTCTCATTTCATAAGCTTTATGAATATAATAATTAAGAGGGCTCTTATTATTTGGTTTAGGTATATGTACTGAAATTAATTATTTATTGATAAAATACATTTTTTAATAACACAAAATTGAAAATAAATTTTAAATAAACAAAATATTTTCTTTTATACAATAATAATAAAATATATTCTTTTACACAACATTTTCCCTAAAAGTGGGGAATCTGCAGTTTAATAAAAATTGACAGAAATAAATGGAAATAACCCATAATTTACCCCCCAAAAAATAAGTTTGCAAATTTAAACTGCCTTGCATTTAATTGACAAAGTCTACTTGTTCTTGAATTAAATATTGTCTAGTTATTTAGTTATTGCTTTCTATTAAACGCTAATCTTGGTTAACCTAAAAAACACAAAATTTAAATTTCCTCCTTCCCTGATGGGAGTTGACCCTCAGCCCAAAGGACCATTTGGAGTCTACTGTCACCACTTACGTTACACCCTGTATATATATTTATTTATTGATAAGGCTTCGCAACTTGGCGAATCGCCTGGTCAATTGTTACACATTAACAAATTTTTAAGTTATTTTCGTACAAATGTGTTCTTATTCTAAAATGTACTAGGGAACAAAAGTTATACAATAGTAAAATAGAAAAGAATGAGTGAGTTAAGAACAAAGAAAGAGAAATAAAAAATAAGGGGATAAAAAAAACAAAAAAAATAAATAAAAAAAAATAAAAAAAAAAGAAATAAAAAAAAAAGAAAAAATAATAAATAAATAAATAAATAATAATAAATATATATATATATATATATACACATACACACACATATACATATATATACATATATGGTAAACGAAGTGGCAACAAAATGTTTTGGGCGCAGCTTTATATATATATATATATATATATATATATATATATATATATATATATATATATATATACATTCATTCATTTATGTAATATCGAATTTTGTTGATTTGCGGGTATGTTAAATTTTGTTGTAGGCATTAATGTGTTGTAGATATATTAGTATAGTGTTTGTGTGTATACTGTCAAGTGTGAGTAGCTCCTGGATGTCGTGAGGTATGTCAAGATGATTACGTTGTCTGCATTCTGTCAATATGTGTTTTACTGTAAGTGTTGTATTGCAGTATTTACAAACTGGTTTATCCGTTCAGTCCATAAGGTAAGAGTGTGTCAGGAAAGTATGTCCAATACGTAGTCTTGTTAATATTACTTGTTCTCGTCTTGTCAGGGTACTTGTATTAGTCAACCAAGGTTTAATAGTTGGTTTTATTTCTCGTAATTTATTATCTGTTTGCGTCCAGTATCTTTGCCAGTCAGTGAGTACTTGTTGTTTTACAGTCACGTATAAGTCATCAGGCGTCATTTTGTTTATGTCGTGTGTTGTCTTTTGGGTCGCTAATTTTGCATGTTCGTCAACCTGAGTACTTTGTGAAATTCCTGTATGTCCGGGTAGCCATGTCAATGTTATGTGTTTGTTATGATGGATGTGTGATTGTATGAGTATTTGTGTTATCAGTGGATGGTTGCTGTAAATTTTTTTTTTTTTTTTTTTTTTTTTTTTTTTTTTTTTTTTCCCCGGCACATCTACATCTAGGTCATTAGCGCCGACATCCAGGGTGTAGCGAGGAATTTCACCAGCGAGCCGTGGGATGATAAAATTCCTGCCGGAGGTTGGGAATCGAACCCACCATCTCCCGCTTATGAATCCAAGGCGCTAGCCATTAGACCACGGGAGACCCCGGTTGGTTGCTGTAAATGTTTCGCATGGAGAGAAAAGAGCTTAATGAGTCTGTAAAAATCATAATCTCATGTCTAGTGGTGTCCTGTAATTTAGAAAATGCTAGAAGTATGGCTTGGAGTTCTGCAGTGTATATGCTGGAGTCGTCCTGTAGCCTTAACAGGTATGGTGCATTATCAATTACAGCTGCAGCACCTGTCCTTGAATCTATTTTGGATCCGTCGGTAAAAATAAACAAAGTTTGGGGATTAGTTGAAATATATATATATATATATATATATATATATATATATATATATATTTATATATATGTCTACCGATCATCCTAATACAGACGTCAGAGTGTTCCTACTTAGATATTCGATGCCGAACTACCGGTAACCAACCATGCATACATATGTTTCTAAGTCTTTGTTTACGGTGTTCATCTCCGGTAGGGGTGATCTGATTGGATCCTTAGATTTGCAAATGAACTCAAAGCAAGTTCTGTGACTCGCATATTGAATACCTGGTTCAACACTTCTTGTTCCTGAAGAATATTCAAGGTTTTTCTTGCATTTCCTTTTCCTGGTCACTTCCAGGTTCAGATGTGTACTATTTTGGTGTATAAGAAGAATATGCCATAATAACGACTTTAAATTTCGTTCATATTTGCATATGTATGTCTGCTAGCCGTCAACAGTCAGATTCAATCATCAGATTTTGTGAATCATGGGCGTATTGGGGGGGGGGAGGGGCGAGGGGGCTGCAGCTATTCTGCAACATATTCTATTTTGGGTGTAATAGCGTTTAAGTTGGCTAAAACTCTTCCAAGATCTAAATTGTTAGTATTTGATACACCGGAAATGGTCTCAGCCCCCCCCCCGAAATTTTCCAAGCCCCTCCCGAAATTATTTTCTATATACACCCATGTTCTGAATATAGTTATTTGTACAATTGTGGTTGGTTGGCTGGTGAAGGTTCATCATAGAAAATAGGATGCAAAACAGGCCAAACATCTCCACTCTTTTTTATTCCTTTTATTCCACATAACGTTTTCACAACCTTATCCTCAACTCAGCGAGGTTCACTCGGGCCTTCTTCCGACTGTACACACTTATTTGTTGTGTGTTTATTGACACATAATTAAAAATTCTGAAATTTGAATGTTATTCATGACAATAGGGATAAACAATTCAATAAATTCTGAAATTTGAATGTTATTCATGACAATAGGGGTAAACAATTCAATACATTCTGAAATTTGAATGTTATTCATGACAATAGGGATAAACAATTCAATACATTCTGAAAACCAAGATTCATTTCTGTTAAATCAATTTCTTAGTTATAATATACCTATTCATTTATTTATTTTTTCTCTATCCGGTACGACCATTAGCAATTGAAATATAATAAAATAAAAAATAACATATATGATTATCTATTCATAATGAACAAATAATTGAAGATGAAAGAACTGCTGCCACAATAAATAAAAATAATAATAAAATAAAAAGTGACCAAAATCTCTACAATTTTTCATGTGTAGGTAAAAGATCGATAAAGAGTAGTCGATTTATTAAAATAGCTCTACATGTTTCGCATCCTCTTCAGGAGCCTAAAAACTAAATACAGCCTAATAGAACGTAGAAGAACCTTCCGCTGCAATGGCCACGTCTTTCCGTGATGCTTGTTTGTTAGCTGAAAGCAAAATGCATATTGGTTTCAGCTAACCAGCAAGCATCATTTATCAGGTGAGGAAGCCTGCTGTAATGCCGCAGACAATTTGTGGTTTGAAAAACCGCACCGTTGGTGATATATGCCGGAATGTATGAGGAAATGAAATCACGCTGCGACCAGGTTTAAAAGAGAATATTAATAACTTATAATAATAATTATAATGAATTATTGGAATATGGTAACAAATATATATAATAATTATTTCAATGATTTCAGTTTAAAAAAAATAGTGAATAAAATAAAATATACTTCATGTAATATTATTTATATATTGTTATTATTGTAGGTGAGTTTTCGAGGATTCCTCTGGAAGTTGGGAAAGACCGACAGCCCGCAATGTCAGTACAGTGACTCAGATTATGATGACGCCTACCACACCTTTTTTCAATGCAAAAGATGGGAAAAAGAACGGACAAGACTAAGCATTGACATTGATCCTTTCTTGCCGGAAACAGTAATCCAGTTGATGCTGTTAAGCCCTGATAAGCGGAATGCAGTTGTCACTTTTACAAGCAGAGTCTTGCTTAAAAAGAAGTGGGAGGGGAACAGAGTTAGTCCCCCATAAATGTAATGAGAATACGGTTGGTCCCCTTTTTGGGGGAAAATAAGGTACCCTCTTGAAGATTGGCCAGAGCAGCTGTTCCAAGAGGGAATCATACCAGAAATGAGGGGTTTTTGGTGGGTGAGAGTCACACACTGGGGGAGTTGTACGAGGCGAATCCCCTGAGGGCCTTTTAGGTTTTCCCCTCATTGTAATTTAAAAAAAAAAAAAAAAAAATAGGTGAGTTACAGTCTTTGTGGTCTAGCTTCTAATCTCTTCTTTCTAATGATGAATATTTTTATATATTCGTATATCTCCCTATGAGTGGATACTTCAAATTATTTTTCCGGTATCGATATAGGATGGCAGGTTATAATTGTTTTAGAATAGCCGGGAATCCCCTTGTTTTTTCCTTTTTTATTAATGGCTGTTTATGCATTTTGACCGAGAAAATAGTGATAAAGGAGACGTTAATTATTTCGAAACAACATGTTCAAAACAACTTTCATAATGCACGATAGTTTAGAATAATAACAAAATAAGATTTCCCTTCATCTCGAAGAAAGGTTCGCCACGATTTCCCTTCATCTGGAAGAAAGGTTCGCCACGATTTCCCTTCATATCGAAGAAAGGTTCGCCACGATTTCCCTTCATCTCGAAGAAAGGTTCGCCACGATTTCCCTTCATCTGGAAGAAAGGTTCGCCACGATTTCCCTTCATCTCGAAGAAAGGTTCGCCACGATTTCCCTTCATCTCGAAGAAAGGTTCGCCACGATTTCCCTTCATCTCGAAGAAAGGTTCGCCACGATTTCCCTTCATCTCGAAGAAAGGTTCGCCACGATTTCCCTTCATCTCGAAGAAAGGTTCGCCACGATTTCCCTTCATCTCGAAGAAAGGTTCGCCACGATTGCCTTTTCCAGCATCTTCTTGAGTAAGCTATGTTCCTTCATTCTCACAATATGACCTGCCCATTGCAGCAAACCTGTTTTCATAAAATATTCTGATTTTTCCGGCCCATCCATTTTCCATCAATCTTAATAATCACTCTTCAAAAAGTGAAGGGTGAATTCACCCATTCGTGAATGGGTGCCCATGGAGGTCATGGGCACCCAATGAAAGGAAGAAATTTCCTAAATCAATCTTAAATATATTTTTTGAGTTTCATTAAATGGAAAATTATCAATTGAATTCAAGGGGGAAATAATTAAATTTAAAAAAATAATTAAATCTAAAAGCCTCCCACCTAAACCGCGGAACGGCCACCAACCGAGCCCTGAACCACCGCAATGTGGGGCCAAAAGACTTTTCGCGTTTCAAAAAAGGCTACAGCCTCCAAATCTTAACCGATTTCAACGCATTTTTAATGAAAGCTAATACAATTTAGAAGAACTTTGTCTGGCCGGATTATTGTCTATTTTATCCCCTGATTCTTAAATTACGTGTAAATAATTCACAAATATTTACAAGTGAACGTAGAACGTAAAATAATATTTTATTTTTTAAATAACTTAATATCAGCACTGATATCGTTGAAATTAAACATTCAAATCCTGATTAGACTTGGAAAAATCAGACTGACGTCTTCAAAAAGTAAAGTTATCTTAATTCGACTATGAGATTAATTGAAATAATATGATTTTTGAATGATTTGAAAATAGATTTTGTCCAATCAGGTTTTGAATATTTAATTTCAATGATATCAGTGCTGATATTAAATTATTTAAGAAATAAAATATTATTTTATATTTAATTGTAAAAGTTTTTGAATTATTTACACGTAATTTAATAATCAGGGGAAACAAAAAACAAAAATCTGGCCACAACAAAGTTGTTCTAAATTTTATTAGCTTTCATTAAAAATTCATTGAAATCGGTTAAGATTTGGAGGCTGTAGCCTTTTTTGAAACACGAAAAATCGTTTGGCCTCACTGCCGTCCTAAAATTCACAGTTAATAATAATGGACGTTAAAATTTAAATAAATAAATATTTGAAAGCTTTTTAAAATTTTTGTATAAAAGGTTAAGATGAAAATTTCGAAAGGAGAAATTGGTGTTTGAAGCTTCGGAAATATTAATTGCTTCTTTTTATGCTTTCCAATTCACACTATGGTTAGGCAGTATACGAAAACACGCTAAGGTTCAGAATTTTTATGTAATTTATAAATGAAAGGTTTGAAGTCCAGTTTTAAAATGTCCCGCTTGTGGAAGATAAGAGGCCCTTAACATGAAACTCCGAATGAATCCTTATGCAACAAGATTTATGAAGGAGTATATTATGCAACCTAGAGACCCCTAAAGGCACAGTTTATGGGCATCCTAAGATAGATAAATGGTACTCCAATTTCCACTTGACTATTATCACAAAATGTAAATTATTTCTAATTCTCCGGGTTTAATAGACATGAAAAGTTGTTTGGGTCACAAATCTTTAATTTCCTCTAAGGAGCCCTCTTAAAACGTGGCCGATATTAATCATTTAATAGAAGTTTGTACGAATTTATTATGTTTATAATGAACTGGTAATATATAATTTACCGAGTGGCCGTGAGTGTTAAGGAGTGTGTACTCCGTGCCTTCATTCGGAGACATCTGCCCGATCCTGACTAAAAATGGTGGTAACCTGTTGATTGTTTGTTTGTTTAGAATATTTGGGGCGAAAAACCTCGCAGTCGTCAGCGCCCTACCAAGTAAACTTGTCACGCGAATAACCATTCCATGCCCTTAGGTTAAGGTACGCTTTGCTTGAAGCATTCGTGTCAGGATATTTTTTCCTTTTTTTTTCTCTCTCTTAAATGTATTGTTTCCTTTAATTCTTGCTTTCTTTATCCATTATTTTTATTTTTTTTGAACCTGTTGAAAACCCGATCCAAAAATCGTTGTCATTTTAAAATTTAAACAAATGAAACCAAATCAATGTTATCGGACAGTATAATGTTATCGGACAGTATAATGTTATCGCATAAATAATAGGTTTGATTATGGATCTTTTGACACCTTGGGAAAATCTTTACATTAATGCTTTTGGAATTATGAGCGACAGAAATATAATAAAAACGTATTTTTTTCGATTTTTTATATTTAAAAAAAGAAAATATGTTCCGGGAATTTTCCGAGATACGCTTACCTCAATTATTTGTTGTATTTTTTCATGGCGCATCGACTTCTGGGCCACTAGCCGACGTCTCTGGGGCTTTGACGAATTTTCTCAACGAACTAAGGCGAGAAACTAAGGCGTTAGCCACTAGACCACTCCTAAATTATTGTTATTTCAGTTTTTCGGAAGACATTCCCGCAAATGATAGCTTACCCCATCTAAACATCAAACTCAAAATAGTAGCGCCCTGGACTATTTAACAATACAACACCTATTACATTAACTATGGAGCAATACATAAACAGAACCGATAAACTTTACAACGCGTTGCAACGTCTCAATTTGATTCTACGATTTTTTTCATCGCGTCTAGCGATAAACAATAAATAAATGAAATAAAATCATGGGACTCAAGGTATACAGAATCTTTCAGGGTGAATCCTTACAAGACTCCGAATTGGACATGCTACTTACACATTCTCACTTAATGACAAAACCACCACAATGTTCACAATATGACTTGGGGTCATATAACATGAAATGACAGTTTTTTTACTTATCTCTACGCAAACAAATATGCAGGAAGAAGCAATTTAAAAAATAATGTCTCTTAGACTCATAACGTCCTGGATGGAATGTCAACAAAGTTTTCAGGATAATCCCTTACCTCCAACGGCTTGAACAAGACTACAAAAAAATTATTGAATTTATTTGAGATCTTTTACCCATCCTGCCTACTTCTCGGACATTGTTCCAAGAGATTCACAAATATTTCTTCCCATTCGAAGACAGGGTATAGTTGGGATTCGGCTAGGAGAAAAACGTCAGACTTTCAGGAAAAAATCTGTATTTGGACGTTTCGGCTGCACATTGGCAGCCTTCTTCAGCACTAGAGAATGCCTAGGGGGGAGGAAGGAAGACCTTGAGGACAACTTAGGTAACCATGGTGGAATGTATCGTCTCATACATTCCACCATGGTTACCTAAGTTGTCCTCAAGGTCTTCCTCCCTCCCCCCTAGGCATTCTCTAGTGCTGAAGAAGGCTGCCAATGTGCAGCCGAAACGTCCAAATACAGATTTTTTCCTGAAAGTCTGACGTTTTTCTCCCTGCCGAATCCCAACTATACCTTGTCTTCGTATCTCTGCAACGGCTAACTATCTCCATCTTCATTTCTGCCCATTTTTTACTAGGGAAAGGTTATATATTAAACAGGATATACTAATTGAACTTTACTTTACATCAAAACCAGAATACTACAGCAACGATATTTAAAAGCTACCTGCATCATTGTGAGAGATTGTACTAACAAGGGGAGTGCACTAACGAATTTTTGTATGGGTAATACTTAACTAGAAAAGGGTCCTGTTTAAGCGAGAAAACGCACTTCTCATGCATTCAGCTAAAGAAAAATGTTGAAAATTTAACTGGAGTTATAAAAATTTGTAAGCGAAATATGTAGGTTACGTTTTGAAATTCAATATCTCGCCTTGAAATAACCCGACTTTTACGTCCTTGGGCTTTTTGAAAAGAAGAAGGACTCCTTTTTTGAACCATATAAATGACTATTTTATTACCTCAGGAAGTACTAGTGAGAAATGGTTCTCAAAATAATATCAAAGTTAAACGATTTTGCATATAACGTCGATTCCAGAACACGTAGAATTAACCCGATCGGGCGGAAATGTGTAACTTTAGATCCTTTATTGACCGTTTTTGAATCTTTAACAAAATTTTAAGGCTCCAGCCTTAGCGAAATTTAAAATACATTTTTGTTTATTTTTGGAAACTTGAATATAGGGGGTTTTTAATGTGCTATAATCAAATCTGACATTAATTTTTAAATCGAAAATTGTTTTACATACTCGATTCTGTAAAAGTCATTATTTTTCCAAAATATTCCATTATCCATTATAAAAAACAATTATATTTAAATATTTTAGAATGGGCTTTATTTACACTGTTTAAAAAAAATCCCCGAAAACGTACCCTATTTCTGGCCAACCCCATTCTATACTTGACATAGAAACCATCAGAAAAGTATGGAGAAAGAAGAAATATTTCTTGATTTAGCCCATGGAATGCCGAACTCCAGAAGGTTCCAGAAAAGCTCTCAACTCCAATTGGAACTTCAACCAAACAATCCAATCCTAGTTCCTGTTGACCATAATCCATGCTTTTTATTGGACTGATCAACTCCTTCTCCCATTCAACATGCTAGAAATCTCATTTCTTCTTGACAGGTTTCCACCACTTCTCATTGGTATATTTCATCCCTTCTGCCCAATAGGAGTTTGTAGGTCACCTCATTCTAGACTCCTTCCCAATGTAATCGGTGCTAATGCTCTGACCCACTCTCCGAGTAAATGTCTTCTTGGGGTGGGCGTTGAAGAAAATATGCTCGACCCACTAAGAAAAGTGAAAATAATATCAAACAATTTCCTTTCCTTTAACATTGTACATATTCCTCACCCAGAGCCTCTTCAAATCTTTAAAATTTAGCTGCACTCTCCGAGTATACATGTTAAGAGTATTAATGAGTCCAATCCGCAGGAACAGCTTATTCTTAGCGTGTTATAATTCCTTCTTTGATTTTAAAACTCTTCTAGGTTTGTGGCTTCGGTGGTGATGGTTTCGTACATTAAAATCAACAAGTCACTTAAATATGGTCTTTGCGCCCTGGGCTATACATAGTGTGCCACCCTTTAATAATTCTAACGACACGTGTTTTCCCCTGGCGGTTACCCATCCTTGGCTCTCTCTCTCTCTCTCTCTCTCTCTCTCTCTCTATATATATATATATATATATATATATATATATATATATATATATATATATATATATGTTATTCATCCTTGCTGGGCTGCCATTCCTATGGTTACCACGGTGGTAGCACCACCAGCGATGAAACTAATGACGTATAGGACCTGTAGAGGAATCCAGCGAAATATCGTTGGAAGAAGTGGCAGATGAGAACTGCTGCTGAAGAAAGAAGCCGTTAATGAAAAAAAAAACACCATCATATATGTATATATATATATATATATATATATATATATATATATATATATATATAGCAATTGATTGAACGAGTTCGTTAACCAGCAAAATCAGTCAATCCGAAGGGGGTGGGGACGAACGACTACAACTTCTATTAACAGTCATGATATAATATGAATTTTATTGGATTGGACTTTAGTATATTTTGCTATATATCTTGAAAAAGGTTGTATGTATTTCAAAGCCTCAAATACTTTCCTCCCAAGGTAGGCTCATGCCTAAACTTGTATAGGAACACCACTGCCTGAGAAAAGGACGCTTAGAACTTCCAAAGTGTTTTTTTCGTTCTATAAAACGCGAAATATTAAGATACAATTCTGTGATTTGGAAATCACACCCAGGATAAGCCTTCACTTAAAACACGGCGTAATTTTTGATATCCAAAGAGTCGGACTTATTTTTTATATGTTGCCCATATTTTGTCCAGTCCTCCCTGAATTTAAAATAATAATTTCAAATTCAGGGAAGACTTATCAATTATAATTTATATGAACAAAATCGCTAGACAGTCCGAGAGCCAGCAACGCACTTTTCATGAAGTGTTTTATGCATCTTGAAATTTTGCTATAATGTACATCTTGGATATATAAGAAGGTATATATGTGTTTCCTGGACATACCTTGGAACACCAGGTACTGCGCATAGGGGAAAAGTACAAACAAATATTTCCCAAAAATAGTGTTTTATTCAGAAGCCAACTATATTTAATGTAAAATTAAGACAATTTTATAACGAATAATAAACATGGGAGACACTTCTAAGGGGTATAACACGTAAAAAAAAATAAAATAATTGTTTTTATTCTCATATTAAATGAGAGTTTTATTCGCGCTGCCATTTAAACCGGAACAGCTGCACAAGATCATATGAGCAAGAACCAATGAGAGCGCAGAGAATAACCACAACTGCGCGGTGCTGTCATTCACTCTTACGGTTACGCGCAGTGTATTGCAGTCTATCATATTCAACATTTATTTTTATGTTTCCTGATAATTATACCCCACAAAAGTGTCTGCCCTTTTTTAATTATTTTCAAATATTTTTACTGAAGACGCTGTTTAAATCGCAGCGTGAATAAAGCTCTTCATTTAATATTAATAATAAAAACTAGGTACTTAGTTTTTTCTTTATTATTATCATTTTAACCCCATTAAAAGTGCCTCCCTTATTTATTATTAATTTGAAAATTGCCTTAATTTGCCATTTTTTTTCATTAATAATAGTTGGCTTCTGAATAAAACTTTACTTTTGGGCAATATTGTTTTGCACCTTTCCCCTATGCGCAGTACCTGGTGTTCCAAGGTATGTCCAGGACACACATATTTACCTTCTTATCTACCCCAGAGGTACAATACAGCAAAATTTCAGGGTGCTCTCGGTCTATAAAATTCTCCTCCCTGTATGATTTCGGTGACTGGTTGTTAGTAGTCCAGACATTGAGAACATCTGTTCGTTACCCCCAGCATTACTTCATGCACGTGTATTGTTCTCGGCGCTCTATTGAGTCAGTACTAACGATTCAACGGAAATATTTAGTTCACACGGGAAGGTACAAGCACGCATTTGGGGGACGTTTTAGCTCGTAAAAAAAAACGTATTGCTTGATATCTGGTTCTAGTGGAATTGCATACACATGAACTGCATCATCGTAGAGCGTTCCCGTTCGCAGAACCTGCACGTCTGATGTTTATTACTTAACATCCTCTGTCAACTCCTTAATTCCACTAAGAACCAGATATCAAGCAATACGGTTTTTTTTTATTTTATTTTGAAGAACTAAGAAGTACCCGAAAAGAGTGGGAGTACCTTCCTACTGTCATTTGGAAAGCTAAGAATATAAACAGCTAATGTTATGTCTTAATGTTTTATAAAAAGTGTAAACACATGTAATAATGTAAAATGAAATCTCAAGATGAAGCAAGATCTTAGGCGCACAACAGGATACTGAAAGTACCCTAAGTGGAAATTACTCCATTTAAGAGACAATTTTTCTGAAAGAGATGCTCAATCAAAAATCGCATAATACCATATTTGTAGAAAATTTAATAAGCTTTCAAATAGAAGACTTACACTAACTAGGAGTTTCCAACTAGTTTTGACATATATAAGAACGAATCCAAAAATGTCCCCAAAATATACCAACTCATGATCCAAATTACTGAGATGAACGTGTTTGTTCATTTTTAAATCTATATTTATTTCTCTTTTTAGGGGAGCGTCCTTCAAATTTATGTGTGCGCTTCGAAACATTCCAGCTAAAAACAAATCAAACCTCCATTTCATTTTTCTGTCCTCTTCGACACGGGGCAATAGATATGGTCTTGGAAACGGTTTCATTTGCCCCCCCCCCCACCCGTCCAATTACTTACAAAATGTGTACCTTTTGCGGGTATTTAGCCCGAAAAACAATGTTCAGATGACGGATTCTGTTGATTGACGATCTTGACCCTTCAAATAACACAATCTATTTTTACACTAAATTTCATTAAAATCGGTCCATTTTTGAGCCAGCTAGAGAGCAAACAGACAATCGCACAAAATTGAACCACCGTTATTTTCGTGACCTATGGGTTTTGGAACGAAAAGTTTAGTAGTCGGCACTTCCATATTGCGTCAAAAGGTCAACCTCATCAGCGGGATTCCTCTCTATGGAGGGAGGGAGGAACCCCGCTGAAATTGTTAATTTTGTTTAGTTTAGAAGGACTAAAATTGGTTAAATAACCCAATTTTCGATTTATATTCACGAACGTTTTGAAATTTAGTTCCAAATCATGGTTATGAAAATCTATTTTTTATTTTTTTTTGTTTTTGTTTATAAAAGCACATAATTTAAAATGACAATGAACTTAATACTGATCCTATATTCGCGACAAAAGTTACTTATTTTGACGTTTTAAATATTATATTTTTGCTTTGTTCCTGAGCAAGGTGCCACAATCATGTTAACAGACGCACAAACACACACACACTATTCTGTCTATTGGGTAGAATCGGTGCAGATTTGAAGATATTTTCCAAAACTTCTCAATAGCCCATGCCTTTTGTATATATTTTAAGAGAAAAGTGCACTAAAATACAGATTTAAAGAAATGAAATATATCGTTTCCTGATTTCCAGAGCTCCAATTACAAGAGAGTATTTACATATCCGACAATCAGGTTTAATTTCTGTCTGATTGGGGCCAACGGAACTAGTTGTTTTCCTTGAAGGAAATGGATGTATAATTACAATACATGGCCTTAACATTATCCCTTGGTATGTACAAACTTCCTCTCAGAGTCAATGTCCGTTACTACTTGCCTTCGCTGAAAACGTGTTCACTTTTAGCGCGCTTCATCCCTCTCTACATTCGGTCGAAACCGCCCCAATGTGATATTGACTCTCGATAAGTAATATATATATATATATATATATATATATATATATATATATATACAGGGTGGGCCAGATAAGCAGGCCAAAAGATAAATAACTACTAAAAGGTTAGAGATATCAAAATTTTTCATAGAGGCAAAGTCGTAGTTCTTGTCCAGATCTATAAAATGGTGCTCTTAGAAATGAGAAAATAACACTTCTAAGGCCTAAAATAGGGTTTTAAAGGGAAGGGTTCATCTTTACCCATATTTTGCATTATATTTTTAAAATGTACTAACAAACCAAGGAAGAACCGTGGTTTCAATTCGTCAAATAGATCTCTGTAAAGATACGTTTTCATTTGCATGTATTCCTCATCTGAAATTCCAAAAAAAGGCACTTGAATTTATTTAAATAGTATTTTTGTTAGGGGAGGGTTAATTCAGCTTAGGAGAATGTGCTCAGCATTAAAAAATGTATTTATTGCAAAAAAAAAAAAAAAAATTATAAAAAAAAATCATCCATTATTTGTAGTTGTAATTTTGGCAACTCTTATCCCTAAAGCTCCAATTTTTAAGTATCTTATTTTTTATTTATTTATTAAGTGCTTCGTTTCGTGGACAAAAAGCACACTGAGGTAAGTCTTCCAAGAAACCAGGGGGAAAGTGAAAATTGTATTATTTAAGAATTAAAATAATATTAAAAAAAATAAAATAAATATAAAAATGATAAATATAAATTTCAATTTTAAACTATAATGAATAATAACTTATTCATGGAATGAAAATGTAGTTGATTAACCTGTCTTCGGGACCCTCATATGAGATGGTATAATCCTTTAGTTTGTAAATATGTCAAGATACTGTCTATGTACTGGCTACCTTCAGCGAGAAGTTCACACATGTTGAATGGTATGGTTAAGTCTTGTCGTCTAATGCAGTCTGTTAGAATAAGAATTAGAATTGTCAGTTCAGTATTACAAATTTCACATAATGCTCTCTCTTGTCTTGTCATAAGGTCCTGGTGAGTAAGTCTTGAATGGCCAATCCTAAGTCGAGCCAATACAACCTCCTCCCTTCTATTGGCTCGATAACTGGATGGCCAGTCTTATTTTTTAGTTTACACTAATGGGAATCGCTTTTGTTGAGTGCTGAACACATTCTCCTATGATGAATTGCCCCTCCCTTAACAAAAATCTGGACGAGAACTACAACTTTGCCCCTATGAAAAATTTTGATATCTCAAACCGTTTAGTAGTTATTTCTCTTGTGGCCCTCTTATCTGCCCCCCCTGTATATATATATATATATATATATATATATATATATATATATATATATATATATATATATATATGTATATATTATTTTTTTTTTTGAGATACTATGCACTAAAAGTACATTATTACAAACAGTATAGAGCTGGGACATTTAAGGAAGTGTGGAGCCTGGTAGACTACCGAAAAAGGTGTTCACCAGAAGGAACTAGAGGCACGCCAGAGGAACGAACTATAAGGAGAGGTCGATATTTTTCGATATCGACGATATTTTTCTTCTACACTTCTGAATTACATCATTGCTTTGAGGGGCGATTCGCTCCCCATAGGATGGGAGGAAGGATGATTTAATGAAACAGAAATTTGTATGAACGCTCTTTTTGCTTCTAAACTTGCTCTGTGGCTAATTCCGATGAAATGGAAGGCCTTCCATAGTGTTGTTTTGATTTATTCGTTATATTATCATATACTTGAAGGGAAATATACAGCTGTTATCTAATACAAATTAGCTCCGTATCTAGTCCTTGAAACGGATCATTAGAAGCTGAACAAACTGGAAGACCTGGCTTAATCTATACACTCGACTAGAACTCTGAGATGATAATACGCAGTATAAATAGTGTTTAACATGGGCTACTACGGCGCTAATGGTCAAGAATTATGTCGATGCGCCGTAAAAAAAAAAAAAAAAATTATGGGCTACTAGAGAGAGAAGACCAATCTAAAAGGTAGCTGACCACGTTGGGCGACAGCATTCTCCTGAACCAATAGTATGCAATTATTCAAACTAATAATAATTTTTTGTATTATTTATTTATTATTATTATTATTATTCATGATGATTAGATAGTTAGCCGTCGAGGGGATAAGTAAAGATGGAATGGTTGGGATTCGGCTAAAGAAACCTCAATATGATTTTTGTTTAAAAAAATCTATATTTTGGACGTTTCGGCTACTCATTGGTAGCCTTCGTCAGCTAAAATGACAAGAAAAACAGAAATTAATACAAAAAAGAAAGTTTATAATTGACATAAATAACAAAACTATAAATACACTTAACTTATTATAAAAGAACAATTTGGTCTTAAATTCATAGAATGAGTAGAATGAAAATCGAAAGAAACATTAGTGTCGCAATGAATCCACTTTTTGTAAATGGTTTCACAAGTAAATACTTCAAAGCAAAATTATTTAACATTTGAAAAAAAAAATCTTTAAATCTGGCAAAAATGTGGCATTTATTAAAACATTGGACAAATTTGGCTTTTTTTTCCAAAAATGGACTAAATGTGGCATTTTTATGTGGTGTCGTGGCAATAGAACATTTGACAGGCTCTGTTTATTCGATAAATTTTACCGGGGATAATTTTTGGTGTCCAATAGATAGAAATGTTTCAAAAATTCTTTCATGATTGCAGCCTCGGAATTCTGACCATGAGAATATTTAACTTTCGTGACACTAATATTTATGTCAATTATAAACTTTTTTTTCTTTTTGTATTAATTTCTGTTTTTCTTGTCATTTTAGCTGACGAAGGCTACCAATGAGTAGCCGAAACGTCCAAAATATAGATTTTTTATTTTAAAAAAATTCATATTGAGGTTTCTTTAGCCGAATCAATTATGATTTAGCCGAAGTAGGTACCATGTGTAAACATAACTCTGGAAGCAAATTAATAATTGATCGGTTACTCAGTACAAATTTAAAAGAGAACTATTCATGTTTTTATTTTATTTATGTAGAATATTTTAAGCAAATTGTTCTGGAAAGCAGCCTACTCTACCCAAATTCTGAGGAAAGTGCTTAGTTATGCAGCTCCTGCGTGACGGCCTTCTCCTTTTTTTTTTTGTTATTTTTTACTTCGTTTTTTGTTCGTTCTCACATTTAAGAAGAATAGATGCAGAGGTGAAAATCTCTTGTTTAGAATTATTATATACTCATGCTTAGAATTATTATATGAATAATATTTATATATCTTGTACTAGCTGAATTCCCGTGCTTGGTCACGGCTGATAAGCAGTTATTTTATTGCGTTAAATAATGTTTCATTAAAATTAACGGTACTATATAATCCCCAAAAAAACATAAATGTGAAATAGAGGCCAAGTTCCTGCCACCACAAAGAAACACTCCCTTCCTCAAAAATATCCCCTCCTAAAACCCCCCAAAAACGCCTTACCATTCTACACTCCAAAAAAGTAGTATGGGTTTGTGTATTAATTCAACCAAAAATATTTGCCAATACAAGAGATGATACAAGAAAGAAATGGCCAAGTTCATTACTTGGAAGACCTCATAGTTACTTACTAAGAACAGTAAAGACACTTCAACTGACCTTTAAAAACAACAATAAAAATACTTATATCCAGTTACTAAAATATCACTTTCCTCAACCAGGTATATTCTTAAACTTGACAATGTTTAGTTTTTATCTAAAGATAATTTCGGCACAAAAAAAACATTGCCAAGTTAAGGAATATACCTGGTTGAGGAAAGTGATATTTTAGTAACTGGATATAAGTATTTTTATTGTTGTTTTTAAAGGTCAGTTGAAGTGTCTTTACTGTTCTTAGTAAGTAACTATGAGGTCTTCCAAGTAATGAACTTGGCCATTTCTTTCTTGTATCATCTCTTGTATTGGCAAATATTTTTGGTTGAATTAATACACAAACCCATACTACTTTTTTGGAGTGTAGAATGGTAAGGCGTTTTTGGGGGGTTTTAGGAGGGGATATTTTTGAGGAAGGGAGTGTTTCTTTGTGGTGGCAGGAACTTGGCCTCTATTTCACATTTATGTTTTTTTGGGGATCTCATTGCTTTTTTCTAAGTATTAAATAGAATTTAGTTGCCGCATACCTACTGGCTTTTGTACTTCATATAAAACCAGGGTCTTTGGATTCTGCATAAGGTTCTCCATACTGCTTGATATTTGATACCAATAATCAACCTACATACATCTAATCACTAGACTAGAAAAGTTAGAAGCTCTTCCAAATGACATTACTTTAGAGGACAAATTGATTGCTCTCTTTAATAAACTATTACACAGTAAAACACAGGAACCTTATCCCGAGGATAAAGATCACAATAGGGAAAGTGTAGAAGGCCTTCAAGTAAAATATAAGAACAAAAATGACTCGACTTTGAAAAACTTAGTATCTGTTTTGAAGTATATTATGCAGTGAACCCCTACGACTTTATTTACTACATTTAAGAAAGAAGTCAGAACTGTTTTTAAGATGCGTCGAAATGTTTTTTAAAACATCAAATATAGGTTCTCCTTACCAAGACGATTCATTTGATACCCCACATGATGGGTTTCAGAAGGAATGATGGCATTTCGATGGAGCAAGAAGTAGAAAACGTCATAGGTAATATGACACTCCCGTATCAAGACCTACCTGCGTGCCAAGTTTGGTCAAAATAGGCCAAACGGTGTGAATTGGTATAAGGAACAAACATACAGACAGTCAGCTGAAAGACCTTTTTTACCTAGCCTAGTGCATTCCCCGGACCAAGGCCTACCTGTGTGCCAAGTTTGGTCAAAATCGGTCAAATGGTGTGAATTTGTGTACGGAACAAACATGCAGACAGACAGCTGATAGACGATTTTGACTAGCCTATGGCACTACCCGGATAAAGACCGACATGTGTGTCAAATTTTGTCAAAACCGGTCAAACGGTGTGTATTTGTATAAGGAACAAACAGACAAACAGACAGCTGATAGACAATTTTTCCTAGCCTATGATTCTCCCCGTATCAAGACCCATCTGTGTCCCAAGTTTGGTCAAAATCGGTCAAACGGTACGGATTTGTAAGAGGAACAAACATACAGACAGACAGCTGGTATAAGATTTTTACCGAGCCTGTATGCGTCTCTATTTGTTTCTTAAAACATCAAATATAGGTTCTTCATACCGAGACAATTCATTTGATACTCCACATCATGGGTTTCGGACGGAATGACGGGTTTCCGATGGAAGTACAAAACTGGCACGCCCCCGCCCCGGAAGCGGAGTCAAACACAACTTTTCGCGATTTTTCGATTTTTTCCTTTAATAACACCTTCATATCTATCTTCATGCAAAATTTCAAGGCTCTAGCATCATGGGAAGTGCCTAATAATTTTGATGAGTCAGTGAGTGAGTGAGTGAGTGAGTGAGTCCTATAAATCCCGATTTTCGATCGCTTATATCTCAGAAACTATTCGATGTAGAATTATGAAAATTTCCAGTTTTACTCACATCCAGTAGTTTAATACCTGTGTAAAATGTCATAAATTTATCTTCACCTGGTTGAAAGTTATGAGAGGGTAAAAATCGGCTCTAAGACCGCCTGTAATATACACACAGTATGCTTAGGCCGGAACTTGGCCTGGCGCACTACCGTGCGCCTAGATTTTGTGCAGTTTACTACTGCACGGCTCCTGTCACACAATAAGTTATTCATCAATTGATCAAAAACACGGCTGGTAGTGGCGATTTGGTATTGTGGGTCCGGAGTAACCCCCCCCCCCCCCTCCTAATGAACTGATTTAGTTTATTTTTACAACACATATTTACCTGTAGATTACCACTACGAATACTGAGTTTCGTCGAAATATAACAAAAATTACGGCAGGTAGTGGGAATTGGTATTGTGGGTCCGTAGTAAACCCCCCCTCCTAATGAACCGATTTAGTTTATTTTTACAACCCATTTTTCTCTTTAGATTAATACTATGAATACCAAGTTTCGTTGAAATATATCAAAAACTACGGCGTGCATGGTCAAATTAGTGTTTTGGGTCCGGGGTAAACCCCCCCCCCCCTTCCGTTTGACCGATTATGTTGGCTTACGAACTCGTTCAATCGTTTGCTAATTGAACGCTATATACCAAGTTTCGTGGCGAAAAAACAAAAACTCTGGCCGCTATCGTGTTAACAGACATATATATAAATTTTAATGGGGGTCATTTTTGGTGTCTACTAGGAAGGATCGATAAAGATTTGAAGAAATTTTTCAAAAATTCCGTCATGAGTGCAACCTCAATAGCTACTTTCCTTCGGAGGAAAGTGCTAAAAAGTAAATCGAAATCTTCTGCACGGATTAAAAAAACATCTTCAGATAACGGTCTAGGATGACCGTCATGCCGAAGTCTGTCTAATGAATATAATTCAGTCCTAAATACATGGACTTCTTAAAATTCGTTTTGATGCTCATTTATCAAGTCTGTCTGTGCATTTGTGATCCGTCTGTATGGTTTCGTTTTGTGTGAGTGTAGTTAATTTCATCTTTATGTGTGTTTGGTTTTGTGTTCAGGTGTACTTGGTTCGCAAGTGTTCTTAGTTGAGTTTCATCCGTACCCCACCACCTTCAACAATACTTTGTTTAATTGGCACAAAAAAATTACACTAGTGGAAATTGTGCACTAGTGCCCTTCGACTTCTACTCGAAAATGTCTATTACAAACAACCAAAACTCGTTTATCATTTTACGTACCTTGTTTAACTGGCAAATTCATTTTATGATAAAATTAATTACAAAAAATTTCGACTCGCAGAAGCCGCGTCATCTTTGAGCGTCCCCATAACTTCTTATCCATGATGTCCGAGGGAAAGCTTGGAAAAATTGTACTTAATGTTTTTTAAAAGCGTTAATAAAACCTACTCTCATGAAATCTTGAAGAAAAGTGATACTTAGGCGCCATTACTTTCTGAAACCTTAAAGAAGCTAGGGAAGCCCAACTATTACACACCTAGTGACTGCGTGACCACAATCAAACGCCAAAAAAAAACTTGCGGAATTAATTTCAGCAGGGTTGGTTGTCTTCCTGCAACGGGTGCCTATCCATGTGGGAGTGCATGGGAACGAAAACGCCGACGCCTAAGGCAAGCAAGCGGCTGGCCTGGATAAACCTGTCGACCTACTCACACGGAACAGAGCCAAACAATAACATAACGAAATGAACCCTTGCCACCTTAAGCACTGGAAAGAAATGGGAGAATCTCGCCTCGGTGGGGCCAGTTTCAACAAATCTCGAGAGAACTGAAGGTTAAGCGAATAGTTAGACAACCACAAACGGAAGTCGTCTAATCGTAATAATAAAATAATGAAAGTTTTCTTCGCACGACTTTTTGAGCGTCCGCCTCATGGGGAGGGAAACCGCTAAAATCGAAAACCCGCAGAAGCGATGCGAGGTCCCAGCCAGAATTGTTGACGGTTACGAAACTTCTGGCTGTTCATTTCGTATGAGTGTAGCCCAGGAAAGAATATTTGAAAAATGTCTTCTAAACGCCATCGATCTTACCAAGACGGCCACAATCTTTGTTCTGCGCCACGACTCTTGGTATTTAATATTCCCATGACAAACGATTGAACCTTCATCTGCTGGGAGAGGGGGTGTCCTCCAGCCAAAAATTACTAATATGTAATTACTAAGGGGCCAAGGGGTCTCCCGTGGTCTAGTGGCTAGCGCGCTAGATTCATAAGCGGGAGATGGTGGGTTCGATCCCCACTGGCGCCAGAAACTTTCTCATATCAGGGCTCGCTGAGAAAATTCCTGGCTGCACCCTGGACGTCGGCGCTAATGGCCATGATTTATGTCGATGCGTCGTAAAAAAAAAAAAAAAATTATATATATATATAGCTCTGAACCGCGGTTATTTTCTTGATCTATGAATTCTGCAACATGAATGTTGGTAATTCCGGATTTCTTCGTCGGGGCGGCCCATAAGCGGATTTCCTTCCTGTGGTGGGAGGAAGGAACCGTGCTAAAAAAAGCTCTGATATTTTGTTCTTCGCTATGTCTTTCGACTTCCTAGGAACGAACAAACAACACGATCTACCTGATTTTGGCAACCTTTTAAACTTACAAATAGGAAATTTTATATAAATAAGGCTTAAATTTATTTTCAGGCGTATTTCTTGGTTCTTCTAATTCCCGTTGATCCTTAGTAAAGCTGAATCCCAAGGGCTGCCTTCCCATGTAATAACTATGCTGCACCATGTCTAAAACACTCCTACTGAATTCCTAATCATATCACCTTAGGAGTATACATTTTAAATAGTTTTTTTCTACCGTGCTCTTTTAGGATATTTCAAAGCCCCGCCCTGACTAAATATGAGGTTCCGTAAAAAAAAGATGGCATCAGAATCCAAAATGGCCATATTTATGTCATTATTCCGTTTTGATGAGCCATTGTTAGTTTTACGGATATATAGAATTGATATTAGAATAGCATTAATGTTTGTAGGCCAGAAACAAAGGAATTTCCGGAGCGTTATTAAAATGCTAAGAACTTCTAGCCAATACATACTAATAATAGCTACTTACAAACAAAGATGGACATAAATAGAGACAGTTCTATAAGTCAATTAAAATTAGCTAATACATAAGAAGACCCTTTACCTCTGAGCCAAGGCAGAAGAAAGAACGACCCAATTATGTAAGAACTGTCGTTGCCCTGGGTTCTTCAATCTCAGAAATAGAATGAAACTTATCAAAGAAGAACACAAATTCATTAACATACTATTTCTTGCTTGGGCTTAAAATTGATTAAGTTATTACAGAAATGTGCAGGGAGCTTAGAACTGGTAGAATCACTGGATGCTTTAAAATCACCTTTGACAGATACTGATATCTACTTAGATATTCCTCCCCTAGAAGATAGAAGACAGGAAATCCAAACGATAAAAAAATTGAGAAGGCGGAAGATTTTTTTTTTTTTAATATTTATTTATGAGCATCCATGCGCATCTAAGGCGTTTCGCTCCAAACAGTTATTGCATATGTACATCTAAAAACAAATGGTATACATCTAAATATATATACATATATACACATATATATATACACATATACATACATATATTACAACTACCATTATACATCTATAAACAAATTATATGTAGAAATGACAATATATTTACATCTAAAAACGAATGGAATATAAAAATGACAATATATATACATCTAAAGACAAATGGTATACATATATACATTTAAAAACAAACGATATATATATATATATATATACACACACACACACACATATATATATACACACACACATATATATATATATATACATATACAAACATATATATATATATATATATATATATATATATATATATATATATATAAACAAATGGTATTATTTATATACATCTGGTTGATCAATCGGATTACATAATTAGACATAGTTACTAATTCATTAATTACATGTTATCGTTCTTTACAGTTTACCAAGTGGCGTAATACCTTCCTTATGTTTTTTATTGCAATTGTTTGAATATAATATTGAGATGGGTTAAAAAAAAAAAAAAAAAAAAAAAAAAAAAAAAGGGGGGGGGGAGTGTTAAATTTGTCCATACATATTAATAGTTTTGAGGTGTGTAAGGATTGCTGGTATGTGTGGACTGCTGTCAGTAAGTAATTCGGTCATGTCATACGGTAAGTCTAGATTTCGACGGAAGATGTAAAGGAAAAACTGGAAGAAAACATGCTGGAATATAGCTTTTATTCTCCTTATTAACCCATTCGAGACCGATTGCACACCGTGGATGCATTTGATTTCCGAGGCTATAAGACAGCCTATACACCATGTGTCCAATTATCAGTTATTTTGAGTAAACGAGTCTTCGAATTATGATTTTTCTTGAACTAATGAAATCTGTAAAGTACAGAAAAACAACATTTAGCATTGGTTTGACTGTGAACCAAAAAATCTAAAAACTATCTGTATTTTCGTTTTACCTTATATTTTACACATTTTGCTCAATCCACTCCTTGAAATAAAAATGTCCTAAGTGCGAGCTGTACACTCGATGATCTTATTTATGTCAATTCACTTACAAATTGGATAATTTCCATAGTTAAACATGTTTTTTTTTTTTAATTCAGAATGAACAATATAAAGAAGAAAACAAATTTCACTCATGGGGACCGTGAAAAAAATCGTCGCCTCGAATGTGTGAAGCTTGGTTTGATGTGGTGAAAATAATCTTTTTCTATTAATTTTATTTCAAAAATTATTTACCCCAATGTTCTGGAAGTTATTTCCAAAACTTTTTTTATGAACATTGTAATAATGAAATTAAGGAGGAAAATCTCCTAGTTAAGGAGCTCCTAAAATAAAATAAATACTATTTCTTGACTACCACAAACATCAAAGATATAAATGATTGTATGTGATAAATAAAATAAAAATGAATATATTAGGAAAATATGCTTAAAATAGCTCGCCCTCGTTATGCTGGAAAAAATAAGATAAAGTCCGGTCGAAGGATCAGATGTCTTGTCTCCTTGGGGCTATAAATCATTAGGAGGATAATATTAGCCATATCTACTTTCCTTTCAAGGACATCATGGATAAACAGGGAATTTTCCATTTTTCCAGGTCATTTACAAATAAGAATGACATATTGAACTTTACCGAAATCTAACAACATTAACCGTCAGTTTAGTTTTCCCTCCCTCCCTCCATTGGGAGAAACCCCGCTTCTGACGTTCTCCGGAGGTGCCTGAAATGTCCAAGATCCCACAGACGACAAATATACAAATTTGAACCACCGTTATTTTCGTTCTCTAGGGGTTCTGAAACGCAAAATTTTCTAGTCGGCACTTCCGGATTGCGTCATGGGGTCAACCTTATAAGCGCGGTTCCTCCCAATGGGGGAGGGAGGAACCGCGCTAAAAGTCCAGTGGTTCATTCTTGATTTTGATACGCAAATAGTTTGTCTGATTTCAAAGGTCAAGTTCGTTAAACTCCAGAGTTTTAAACTCAGTTTCTCTACAGGCTAACCGTAAGTTCGACGACGACCTACAAGAGGTCCATGGGAGTAAACAAAGGTCTGTCCGTAATATGCAAACGGGGGTCCATAATTTGGGATCTCATTTAAGCAGGAAGAAGTTTTCTGGATTCAAAAAGATATTCCTGTTACTTATCCCATATTATGAAATGGTGAAAGTTTTAATTACTTTTCCATCCGAAAGAGGTTTACAGTATTCTAACAAAATGAAATTCGTTTAGAGCCTGCTGCTCAAATTCAGGAGCATAAGTATGCTTTAGGTCCACCCGACAACCCTATGTAATGTACTGTATAACATACAGTCATCGTTTTCTTACGGGGCTACCACGCTTGCGCGAGCGCTAGCGGACACTTTTTGTAACATTTTTTTTCAGTTTAGTCATCGCTAAAGCGCATTTATGCTAAAAAAGAACAATAACTGGACATCACTAACCGAGGAGAAATAAGATTAAATTAACTACATTGATGCCAAATATTCATCCGCAGGATCACCGCCCATCCCACTAAAAAGATTTTAATTTTGCTTAGTGATTTTATGCAATATTTACTAAATTTTATTATTTATTATTATTATAAATTTTAATTGCATAAATAAATACCTTCCCTAACCCCCCCCCTATATATATATATATATATATATATATATATATATATATATATATGAATTAACGCTTACGTTTTCGAGTTCACATGCATGCTGTTACTCGTTTTATAGGTTTCTTAACGTAGAAAAACGAATGAAAAACGATATCTGTTATTATTTTGGAGAACCATTGATACACCTACTTTTCCAAACTAATTTTCAGTTTTTAGGCTCCTGAAAAGGGACCTGAGGTGTGAAACATGTAGAGCAAATAAAAATAAAATGAATTGAATTTGATAATTCTCTTTTATTGACCTTCCGCCTGAAAAATATTGGATTAAAATGTTTCATTCGGCTTGAATAGTTTTGAGATTTTCGTATATATTCTAAAAAATTACTTTATAAGTTGAAGAATTTGCAAAATGTAATATTAGTCTTGGATTTTAAAGCGGGAGGTGCAGGTTCGAGTTCCACCTGTGGCAGGTTGAGTTTTTTTCATTTCAGGACCCGTGCTGATTCATGGATGTTTAGGAAGGGTGGCATCCTATATCCACTTTGAATACACTGATTCCCGTTGATCACCGAAGTTAAGCAACGTCAGGCGTGACCAATTTCTGAATGGGTAACCATCAACGTGTCCTTGATATTATACGAGACCTGTAGAGAGCCCGGCGCCAACACCTCAGTTATTGATACACCGGGAAAAATGAGCTAAAACCGGAAAACCTGGCAAATGTTCTACGAGACAAAATCTTTCGGGGGCCACTGCTCTAGTACGTGAGTCTAATATAGTAATATACTTGTTCAAATACAGGCGTTCTACTGGTATACAACATCTTATAATCCGTTTGACACATGTGTATCCTCACATGACATTGAACCGGAGAAAGATGTGAGTGACTTCCAATTGTTCTGCCGAGAGGAGAAGGCAATCTATGATGGATCACATTTCAGAACAAATGGTCAGTCTTGTCAGTCTTGTCTCTGCTTCCATCAAGAGATAATTGAATCTCTATAGCCGTTCAAGTTTCTTCACAGTTTCTTTTTTTTTTCTCGACAACAAAACCCATTCTCAAGATGGAAGACCTCAAACGTCGTTTAAATGCACTCAGTCGCCTTTATTTCATTAAATATTTTCATTTAATGTAAGGAAAATCAATAAGGCCAAGCACAAGTTGAGATCCAGCTTCTTGACTTGATCTGAGGTAATAGTCCAGGCAACGAATATTCAAAATCAGCTATAGATAGAAAAGCTTGGAAAGCTGGGTTGAAAAGGTCACATTTCAGCACTTTCCTCCGAAGGGTTGGGTTGGGTTGGGTTGGTAGTTTAAGGGCAGAAAACTGCTTGGTCATCTCCGCCCTTGTTGTGTTTGATTGTGCAAGATTAATGTTAGGATGGAGAGTGTTTTCAGTATTATGTGTTTGAGATAGAGTTGTGTTACTAAAGTTGTATTTGGGAGAATCTAAGTTTGGAAAAAATGAGAAATTATTGTTGTTATAAAATTGCATGGATATAAGAACCAGATTCACACACACATAAATATATTTGCACTTATATAAATATAGTATACATATATATGTATAGTGCACAGTACATACATAAATACAGTACAAATAATAAAAAATATATATAATGTAAACATATATTTTGTTTTATTTTATTATTTTTTTTATTCATTTTATTTTTTTTATTATTTTTTTTTTATTTTTTTATTTTTTTTTATTTATTTATTTATTTATTTTTTATTTATTTTTTTTGTTATTTTATTTTGATATTTTTTAAAAATATTTTCTTCTTCTTTTTCCCCTTCTTTTCCTTCTTTTGTTTTAACTTTTTTTTTTTTTTTTTTTTTTTATATATATTTTAATTTTCCTCATTCATTTATTTTAATATATACTAGTGATTACACTGTACAACTAACAACTTTCTTATATTATACTAACAAATTTCTTATATTATACTAATGCTTACTATTACTATTATACTAATACTTACTATTACTATTATTTATTATTATTGTTCATAAAAAAAAAAAAAAAAAAAAAAAAAAAAAAAAAAAAAAAAAAAAAATTAAAAACATACACATACATATACACACATACCTACAAATATTTATCAATTAAATAAAATTATATATTTTATAGTAAAAGATATAGCTGCGCCCTTTTTAAAAATTCTACAACAACATCAACTGCTTCACCATCATCCCGCAGAGCTTCCGCCAAGTTTCTTGGTATTCCCAGCTGTTGAAGCAGTATCGTGTAGCGAGAGCAGTCTTCGAATATGTGTTTTACAGTGATCGGCTGATTGCATCTCCCACAGGCTGGTGGGATTCCTCTAGACATCAAGTAGCCGTGAGTCAGTCTGGAGTGGCCAAGTCTGAGCCGAGCTATAACAACCTCCTCTCTTCTCGATGTTCTGTTTGAGGAGGACCAGGGTCTCGAATCGTGCTTGACGTATTTAAGTTTTTGCTCCCCGCATTCGGCCCACGTGTTTGTCCATCCTTCTTCGATTATGCTTATGGCTGGCGCTACGAGTTCTCTGCCAGATAACGGAACCCTTGTAATCTCGCTCAAACTATGTGCAGCCCGAGCGGCTTGATCAGCTTTCTCATTGCCAGGAATCCCACGATGTCCGGGAATCCAGATTAGATGGACAACTTTTCCATTATCTCTGAGAGTTCTGGTGTACTGTAGAATTTTTGAGATAAGGGAGTTTGTCGTGAAAATGTCTTCAACACTTTCTAGGGCACTTCTCGAGTCGGTACAGACAAGTATGTTCTTCTCTGGGGATTCTATAGCTAGATGCAGGGCTGCGGTAATAGCAAATAGTTCAGCAGTGAAGCTGGTGCTTTGGGGACTGAGTTTGAACTTGTGAACAAGGTCAGAATCAATCACTGCACATGCTGTTGAAGATTCTGTCTTGGAACCATCGGTGAAGTATACCCTCTTCGCCGCGATGTTGCTCAAGAATTCGCCCAGATAAGAACGTAGCTCGATGTCCGTCATAGAATTTTTGTTTTTAGTTAAAATGTGACGATCGGGCGGTGTGAAGGTCCAAGGGGAGGAATTAGGCGAGGCTTCTTTTTGAGGCAGTCTTGCAGAGGAGATGAGGCTTATTTCACGATCCATTCGAAGTGCTAGAGGAGTACTTGCAGAAGGAGAGCGGCTGTATTTGTCAATATATTTGGGGTTAAAGATAAATGGGTAGCACGGGTGACCAGGGGAGTTGTAAATTTTGGCGATGTATTTAACTGCCAGTTTCTGCCTTCGATAGCTCAGGGGTGGGATTCCTGACTCAGCACAGAGACTCAAAGTTGGCGTTGAACGGAAGGCTCCTGTAGCAAGGCGTAGTCCAGAAAAGAGGACTGAGTCAAGAAGGGAAAGAACGGGTTTTTTGGCTGAGCCATAAATGAAACTGGCGTAGTCGATCTTAGAACAGACCGTGGTCAAAAACACTCTTAGGAGGGATTTCCGAGTTGATCCCCACGGGGTTTCGGAAAGAACATGTAGCAGCTTCATCCGCTCTAGGCTTTTCCGCTTAAGATCCACGACGTGGGGAGCCCATGTGAGGCGGCGATCGAATGTAAGTCCCAGGAGGCGGATTTCGTTGCTGTAATGGAGTGGAGTCTGCCCGAAGGTAAAGGTGGGAAGGTCAATCTCGCCCTTAGTTCTCGTAAAAAGAATACAGCGTGACTTTTCAACTGATATCTGCAGGCCGCTTTCTTCAAACCATTTAAAAATTCGTGAGATTGTTGCCTGAATGTTTGATTTAATAAAATGGAGATTGGATGATTTGCAGAAAAAGAGCAAGTCATCAGCGTATATTAGGCTTCTGACATTGGTGGTAAAACATTTATGTATCTCACTGACGGCTATGCTGAAGAGAGTTGTGCTTAAGGCACTTCCCTGTGGAACTCCATACTTTGAGGATCTCATACTGGAGAGAGTGCCGTTTGTGTAAATTTGGAAACAACGATCATTCAGAAAACTGGTTATATAAGCTGGTAGGTTGCCTTTGAAATCCCACTCATGGAGTTTCTTCAAAATACTCCGCCTCCAGATGGAATCAAAGGCATTTTTAATGTCAAGCGTGACAGCGATCATATACTGTTTATTGATGTATGCGTTCAGTATTTCTGCTTCAAAAATTACTAGGTTATCAATCGCTGACCTCCCACTTCTATAAGCAGATTGTTCAGAGCCTAAAAGATTGTCTGCTTCTAATACCCACTGCAGTCTCCTATTTACCATTCTCTCCATGATCTTGCCGAGACAGCTAGTCAGTGATATAGGGCGAAAGCTGGTTGGTAGTGTTCTGTCTTTCTTTGATTTTGGTATGGGGATGACAAAGGCCTGCTTCCAGCTACTCGGAATGACTCCCGTCGACCAAACTTTATTGAACAAATCGAGCATATCATTCAGTGTGCTCGAGCTAAAGTGCTTAATCATTTCATAGCTTATTAGATCAGGCCCAGAAGGAAAGTAGCTATTGAGGTTGCACTCATGTCGGAATTTTTGAAAAATATCTTCAAATCTCCATCGATCCTACCTAGTAGACACCGAAAATGACCCCAGTTAAAATTTATATTTATATATATATATATATATATATATATATATATATATATATGTGTGTGTGTGTGTGTGTGTGTGTCTGTTAACACGATAGCGGCCAGAGTTTTTGTTTTTTCTTCACGAAACGTGGTATATACCGTTCAATTAGCAAACGATTGAACGAGTTCGTTAACCACTAAAATCAGTCCACCGGGATGGGGGGGGGGGGGGTTTACTCCGGACCCACATTACCAATTTGCCACTACCAGCCGTAATTTTTGTTACATTTCAACGAAACTCGGTATTCGTGGTGGTAATTAACAGAGAAAAATGGGTTGTAAAAATAAACTAAATCGGGTTATTTGGAAGGGGGGGGGGTTTACTCCGGATCTAATGTACTAATGTACTCATACCGGCCGTAATTGTTGCTGTATTGTAACGAAACGCGGTATACGTCATGGGTATCTCACGAGAAAGAAGTGTTGTAAAAATGAAGTAAATCGGTCTATTGGAAAGGAGGGTTTACTTTAAACTCTGTTTCATTAGAATTAGCCCGCCAGACGTAGGTTCCCACAGGCGCCGCGAGGAGCGCTGTCTCCCACCAGGGGGACTGTATCCTGTTCCTGCGTCAGATCAAAAGACGGAAAATGAAGTTTTTGTGTACTTATTAAGTAGTACAGAATCATGTATTAACATATCTCTGGAAGCAAATTATTTACAAAATTAATAATTGAACAATTCTCATAAGAAATGTAAATGAGCAGAACTATTCACGTTTTTATTTTATTTATATAGGTTATTTACAGCAAATTATTCAGTAATGTAGTCTACAGTACAAAAATTCTGAGGGAAATGCTTAGTTATGCAGCTCCTGCGTGACGGACTTTTTCAGGTTTTCGCTGATATCTCGGAAACCCCCCTCGGCTCAAGGTCTACGGGTTGGGACATTTGATATGTTGACCTCCTATCCAGCCCAAACAAAGTTATGAAGTTAAAAATCGTGTTCCAAACATTTCCATCTATAACTGTTCGTTGCCTCGACTATTAGGTGACTCAGGAATTAACAGGCCGAGGAGGGAGTGATAGATATATTCGCACTCTAGAATTGTGAATATAAAGACCAAATAATTTCAATATTGCTTTGTTTGTTTGTTGTATGAAATCTTCCAAATAAAAAATTCTTTTACGAAAAGGACGATCCCTATGTACTACGTTCTTCAAAAATTATTTCTAATACAACAACGTTCCCAATTAATTACATTTTTATTTTTTAAATTTGTGAGAAATAGCTTACTTTTTATAAATTTAATTATATCAACCAAATCCAGTCCAAGTGGATGTTGTTTACGAAGAATGTACGGATTTGCGAAAAATATTTATTATTATTATATTTGTATATATGTTTATTTATTTACTGTTATTAGAAAAGTGTAAAGAAAATTTGATGGATTGTAAAAATATTTTTTCATCGTCCTCTTCCCCTTCAATACACTTTACGCCTTGTTTATTAACTTTATTTAAAAATATTTTATTGAAATTATTTTCTTCATAAGGCATTATACTAATAAGACTGCCATACCTGATAAATTAAAGTCTTCGAAGACATGTCGCTCAGAACTTATTATTTCCACTAGGGGTGATGGATTCTTTTGAAAAAAGAAAGAGTTTTCAGGCTGGTTAGAAAAGGATGGTAACTTGCAGTTAAACCGTCATAACAATCTGTGTTATGTATAAGTGACGTTCAAATTTAAATACATTATTCAGGAATTGCTCTATAATAAATAATTGGGGGGGGGGGCTGGTAGCACCTAGGCATTTGGGGCGTAGGGATAATTTTGAATATTTTAGTGTAAAATGGTGATTTTTTTTGTCAGATGGTTCTATAACATATTTATATTTTATATTTATTTCGCATTATGGGCGTACATACTATGCGTTTCCGCTCGCTCAAGAAGATATCAAAACTCTAGTCAAACCAACTAGCTACATTTAATATAATTCTATTAATTTTTGCGAGTTGGATTGACTAGAGTGTTAAAGGTTACTTTACTAACAGCAACAACCAATAGAATTGTCCATAGGAATAGGCCAATAGAAATGCTAATGAGTTATGCGCGTGCGCTGAATCACTGTTATAATCACTACAAATACTTCACAAGTAAATGGTTTTCGCAAACAGACCCGAAATGTTCTCAACAAAACAAAATTTCGGGGGGGGGGGGCTGCAGTCCCCCTTATTAGAGCCCATGGCTCTATGCTTTGTCTAGATATTTATGGAAAATATTGCAGTCCTTGCCGTTCTCATAAGCTATGTACTCAATGCAATTGAATCTATACATTCAAATCTGCAAGAAAATTATGAACCGAGCAGAAGCAGCGAATAACTTTATATTTCTTATAATTCAGTGAATGGTGGACGAGAGGGGAGCATTCGTTAGGACACCAACGCGTGTTCCCCTCCTGCTGGTCGGAGTGGTTCTAGAGAAGGTAGTAATGACGTCATATGACCTTGGCCGAGTACCCAGCCGGCTAGGGTCAATGGTTGTAAACAAACCGACGATTCCTAAACACACAAAACCAACAAATGCTTCCCGGCTGGCATGAGTGGTATTTATGGGATGTCTTGTTTGTTCGGTATGACAATTGTTATTCTAGGACTGCTTGGTAGAATTTTTCATATTTTCCTGAAGTACAGGGAAATAAGTGGTTTGTCGTTCTGTCCGTAGGTATTTGGAAGACCTGTAGTATAAATAAGTGTTATTTCGACGCAATCGTGAGTTTCCCTTGTGGGCCACCTGAGGTCCAAGCTTTTATGTTTACAAGAGCTGCAGATATTTAGCTGCGGTGATGTATGTCAGTAATAGTAGGGATTTGGCTAAGAGAAAATCTATATTTTGGACGTTTCGGAATGCTCTTTAGCAGCCTTGTCCAGCAATAAATGCCTAGAAGATGAAGGAGACCAAAGGTTGACATTTTGTGACCATGGTGAAAGTAAAGGGCATCTCGGCCATCTTCTATCCCCTAGGCATTCATATCCGAAGAAGGCTGCCAAAGAGCACGCTGAAACGTCCAAACTACAGGTTTTTCGAAAATCCGAATATTCTTTGGGTTTTTTTTTTTTTTTATTCGAATAAGAATTATTCCTTAACTTCTTATACTGAAGGAGGCTGCCATGCCGAAACGGTCAAAATACATGTTTTCCGAAAATCTGAATGTTTTTCTTAGCTGTATCCCAACTAGTCCTTGACTTCTCTGCTGTTGAAGGCTGCCAAAAATTATGCCAAAACGTTCAAAATACAAGTTTTTTTCCGGAAATTCTGACTGTTTTTCATAGCCGAATCTAGTCCTTGACTTCTTATACTAAGGAAGGATGCAAAAAGCATGCCGAAACGTTCAAAATACATGTTTTTTCCGAAAATCTGAATGTTTTTCTTAGTCCAATCCCAACTAGTCCTTGACTTCTCCGCTGTTGAGGGCTGCCAAAAAGCCTGCCGAAACGTTCAAAATACGTCTTTTCCGGAAAGTCTGACTGTTTTTCATAGCCGAATCTAGTCCTTGACTTCTTATACTAAGGAAGGATGCCAAAAAGCATGCCGAAACGTTTAAAATACATGTTTTCCCGAAAATCTGAATGTTTTTCATAGTCGAATCTAGTCCTTGACTTCTTATACTAAGGAAGGCTGCCAAAGATCATGCCGAAACGTTTAAAATACTTGTTTTTCCGAAAATCTGAATGTTTTTCTTAGTCTAATCCCATGTATGCCTTGATTTATTCTTAATTTTGTTATAGTTCGGCTATGATTCCACGCCTTTCCGGTCTCATTTCCCATCGTAGCTAACAGCGTAGCAACGAACTCTAGTGAGGGTCTAGTTATTGAGAGATATTGTGGTTTAAACTAATTAGACCACAAATGGAAAAGGGAATAACAGAATCTTGGATTCCTAATTACATCAGGTGGCACAAAGGACCCGGAAGAGTACAACGGAACCAGAACCAAAAACGGAGTACAGACTTTCTGGTGGATGTATTTTTTGACCAAGACACAGAAAGCAAAGTTTAAATAAGAAAACAAAGATTTTTTTGCTGCATTTGTATACCATTTGTGCATATGAATGACATGAAACAAATTTGTTGTGGAGGTTTAGAGTTAGCGATATGAACTATTTTAGGGGTTCCCGTGGTCTAGTGGCTAGTGCCTTACGTTCATAAGCGGGAGATGGTGGGTTCGATCCCCAACGGCGGCAGGAATTTTCTCATCCTACGGCTTGTTAGGAAAATTCCTTGCTGTATCCTGGATATCGGTCGGCGCTAATGGCCTAGACGTCGAAGCGCCTTAAAGAAAAAAAAAAAAAAAGAACTATTTTACAGATTAAAATTGTATACTTAGCAAAAATATATTTTAAACTAAGTACTAGTTTTGTCTTCTTTTATCCCTTAAAAATCAATTTTAACTTGATTAAGAACTTTTCATTATTCAACAAAGTCACATTTTTGATAACTGTACAATAACAAAAAAAAAACTATTACAATTTTATTATTTAAAAAATACCATATTTGAGCATTTTGATTAATTATTCTGTTATATAATATGGGCAATGGAAATAATAAAGTAGATACTAATTTTAAAAAACCCTTTTTTTGTGGCGGGGGGGGGGGGATTTTTTTCATTGGGGTGTTGTGAGCACCCCACCTCCCTACTTACGTTTGGGTAAACCACCACCCTACAAGGGGTAAGACAAGGTCCTGAAGTGACTTCACAAGTAATTGACAAAAAAATGTATTTAATTAAAACAAAAATATAGAAGATCATTTAAAGTTCCAAATCGATTTGATCATCAATATTTTAAAGCATTGTTACAAGTAGAAAGGGGAGTGAAACGTAGAATAGAAACTGTTCCTTTACAACTGTCAACATGGAACGTGTGGAACAGCATGAGCTGGGAGTGGAACAGAAGTAACACAGCGCCCATCTTCAAAACTCCAAACCATTCAAGAGAAAGCGTGATCTTATCTTCGTAATGATAAGTGTAACCTAAAAATGAAGTCGTTATCTATTTGCCATAAATAGTTCTATTCTTTCCTACATATTAATAACTATGTAAACGATTTCTTTGTTTGCTTTATTAAAAAATAATAAAAACCGACTCGCAGGAACCGACGCGTGGTTCCTTTCATATCTCTAGTGCCCTTAGTAAAGGAATAGAAACATCTAGTCATACTTTTTGATCTTTCGTGAAAAATATACAATGAAATTTCAGAGAGAAGTAATATAAGATTTTAAGCGCCACAACAGGAAACTGATTGTATCCTTAGCGGAAATTACTCCATACTCTTTCTCGACGTTCGCTCTTGGAAATACTATAACAATGTTTCTCATTTTCTTACCTCCTTTAACTAAAATACTCATTTTATTGTTAAAGGTAATTAAAAAAAAAAAAAAAAAAAAACAAAAAAAAAAAAAAAAAAAAAAAAAAACAACAAATTAAAATGTGAGAGAAACAGGGACAAAACTCGTCCAGAAAAACAAAACTAACACTTCCGAAGATTTATAATAATGCTTTGATTTAATTCTAAATTTATTTATTTCTTTTCAAAGATAAATAACGTAACGTTAGGCGATGATCTCCTTACAGTTTGGCGATGGTCTCCTTACAGTTTTATCACTATGAAAATCAGTCTCAGTCCAAAAGAAAAAGAGAAATAATTAAATAAAATGAAATAAATAATTATAAATTATACCAAAATAAATGAAACTAAAAACAACAAAATAATAATAAATAAAGGAATAGAATATAAATAAATATATATAGGTATATATATTAAAAGGAATATGTATAAGTACTTTAAATTAAAATTATGTAAATTCGATTTTTACTTTTAATATAGATGAAGGGCATTTGAAAATTTCATTTTCAGATATATATATATATATATATATATATATATATATATATATATATATATATATACATATATATATATATATTCTTAAATTTTACATATTTTATTAAATTTTTGAGTATATGTTGATGGGAGGGTTACCTGGTAATAGTATGTCAACTAAGTCGTGTGGTATTTGCAAGTTGTTCCTCTGTCTACAGTCTATAAGTATGTGTTTTACTGTAAGGTCCGCGTTACAATGTCTGCATTTTGGTCTGTCTGTTTTTTGCATAAGATGTCCGTAAGTCAGTAAGCAGGATGTCCGTAAGTCAGTAAGCAGTGTCCAATTCTAAGCCTGGTTAATACTACTTCTTGCATTCCTTGTCATCCGCATGACTTGATAACAGTATGTTACTCTACACTTCCTAATTTAATTCAAAATACTTAACGTCCCTGATATTAAATCTTTCTTATATTCTACGGTTATTTTTTCTATGATCAAGATTGTTTTTTGATTCCACACTATTTGTCGTACTTGATATTTCCAGATAGTAATCCTGCCTCGCTGTGTCATTTCTCCTTTCCTTCCAGACTTATCTATTTACTGATCTTCTGTAGATAAGAGCTTGTTTTTTTCCTCAACCAATCTTATATCAGTTTGACCTACCAAAACTTTACTGCCATAATCGAATCTTTCCTACACTTTTGAACCTAAACTGTGCCAGAGATGTTAATCTGTATAAATAATTTTTCAATCTTTATTTTTTGTCATAGATATAGAAGCTTTATTTTTTTATAGTGAAGTTTTAATCTAGCCATAATCAAGATATGTTTGTTATTTTATTGGTGAGTTATAACATTTATTTGAGGAGCTTAGTATCAAAGTTGGACAACTCCATTTTTTTCAGTTTTGAGATTTTTGTCGATTCTTAAGTGGATTTTTATGCTGCATTCGATTTTACAACTGTTTTTCATTAAAAACGGACAGAAAATAGGTAAAATAGCGTTTATTTCAACCGTTCAGAATCAAAATATGGACAATTCCAACATAGTTTGGTTTCAAAAAATGACAACTCTATCAGTAGCTAATGAGAAGCTTGCAATCATGCAATCTGCTCCCAACATGCACTGCAAATCCATCATGGCTGAATGTTTATAGTTACTTGTAATAAGTGCATTTGGCGATAATTCTTATTAATAACTAGCTGTTATCCGGCACACTGTGGTTCCGAATGCCGGATTTTGGGACAAAACCTCTAGGTACTTGAATCTTTCTGATTTAGGTATGATTTTTGAAGAATTTCTTTTGTGCCGAGCCGAATGAGACCACTACCAATTCTATAGAATAATTATTTTATTAATAAACGGGCTTTATATAACAACAACCGTGAAAAACAGCCGGTATTTAATTTAAAATATTCAAACTTTACTCAAGTGGCAGAGCTACGGATCCTTCCAAATATATTTTCAAGACCTCAGGTGAATAAATTAACAGCTAATGTGGTACTGGTAACTGTTCTCGACATATTCCTCTTTATTTAAATTTTCGCGTATAACAAATAAATATTGACAGTTTCACACTAGATATTAAATAGATCTCATCGTTAATGTTCAGTTATTTGCTATTAAAAACTTTTCAACAACTCTCTGCAGAAAATAATAATGGTTAACTCGTTTTTCATAAAATAATCGCATCGCTAATTGATAACTTTATTTTATTAGCTGTGCACAGGTATGGCTGAGTACGGCGATGAAAATTATAGCACAGCCACTTCAATACATGTAGTTATAGGTAAAACTGTGCGAAGAGGATAGCTAAGTACCACTTTTTTTCTAAACATAATAAAATAAGGATAATTTAGTTTCATTTCAGTTTTGTGAAACTGTATTTAAATAACATTTTTCTTGTAATTTTTAACTATATAATTTTGATTTAATACATTAGACATAATTACATTATATTAAAACACCCTCGAGCATACCAAATTCATATTTGTTTGGTTTCAAAAGAGGATAGGTTCAATTTTCAAATGGCTCCCTTTGGTTTCAAGAACAGACAACTCCATGACTTGGTTTCAAACATGGACAACTCCACTATTTAAAGTGTAATTACGGCCTTAATACTTATATCATTTTGTAGTGCCTTTGAAATAATGTTTCTGAGGCCTATAAGAATACCATATAAAAAAATCACCATGATACTGACATCAATATAGTAGATATGGTTTTTTGCCTCTCCTGTAAAAAAAGCAAAAGTGGAGTTGTCCAACTTTGATACTAAGCTCCTCATTTGTCCTCATCGTATGAAGCTTACACTACAACCCTTGGGACTTTTGAAGGCACTGATAAGTTCTATCATTTCCCTAATAACTTAAGCACTTATTAAAGAGACGAAGAGGTAATAATGAGAAAATGTACACAGAATGAACAAAAAGAAATAGTCCCTGAAAAAAAAAAAACGTTCCCCACTGCACTGCACCGCTGAGCATTTATAGCTATAATCTGAGAATATTTATCCGACTGTGTCAGTGAATGCCATGAACCCAAAATACATTTTTGAAATTCTAGTCTTGGTAAATTCCTTTCAGCGAAAAATTATTTGTTAATCCTGCACAGGATCGGAACAAATATTATTAGCTAGACCAAGGTCAGACGGAAAATGTGACTTTCAACAGAAATTCTCAGGACAAAGTGAAAGCTTTTAGACACGTTGTTTACCAAATCCTCTGAGGAAATGTGCCAGGCCCATCAGGTGGAGAAACAACCAATTAGGAATAAACTGTTATGAATACAATTTTTAATTGAATGTCTTTGAGTTGAATCAAATTTACATAGTTCAATGGTCATTATCTCCAGGATTGAAAGAATGATTGCTTGAAGTGCTTCAACAATCTAGAAGGAATTGGAGATTGGGATAATTAAGAAGAATAGAAGGAAAAAGGCATGAGATTTTTTTCTTAATTGTGTTTTCCTCGGAAAATCTGATAAAATAGATCATTCAACGGTCTCCCCGTGGTCCAGTGGCTTAGTATTGGATTCTCGTGCTGGGAATAGGGGTTCGAGTCCCGTCTGCAGCAGGAATTTTCTCATATCATGGTTCTTTGAGAAAATCCCCCACTTCACCATGCAGTTCGTCGCTAATGGCCCAGACTTCGCACAGTGGGGCCAAACGACTATTCGTGTATCAAAAAGTCTGTCGCGCAGGGGCTGCATAACTAAGCACTTTCCTCAGAATTTTTGTAGTGTAGACTACATTACTGAATAATTTGCTGTAAATAACCTATATAAATAAAATAAAAACTTGAATAGTTCTGCTCATTTACATTTCTTATGAGAACTGTTCAATTATTAATTTTGTAAATAATTTGCTTCCAGAGTTATGTTAATACATGATACAATACTACTTAATAACTAACTTCTTTTCGGTAACTTCATTTTCCGTCTTTTGATCTGACGCATGAACAGGATACAGTACCCCTAGTGGGAGATAGCGCTCCTCGCGGCGGCTTTGGGAACCTACGTCTGGCGGGGTAATTCTAATGAAACAGAGTTTAAAGTAAACCCTCCTTTCAAGCAGACCGATTTACTTCATTTTTACATCACTTCTTTCTCATGAGATATCCATGACGTATACCGCGTTTCGATACAATACAGCAGAAATTACGACCGGCATGAGTATATTAGTACTTTAGGTCGGGAGTAACCCCCCCCCCCTCCAAATAACCCGATTTAGTTTATTTTTACAACCCATTTTTCTCTGTTGATTACCACCACGAATACCGAGTTTCGTTGAAATGTAACAAAAATTACTGCTGGTAGTGGCAAATTGGTAATGTGGGTCCGGAGTAACCCCCCCCCCCCTCCTAATGAACCGATTAAGTTTATTTTTACAACGTATTTCTCTCTTTAGATCAACATAACGATTACCGAGTTTCGTTGAAATATAACAAAAACTACGGCTGGCAAGGTCAAATTAATGTTTTGGGTCCGGGGTAAACCCCCCTCCCGGTGGACCGATTTTCGTGGTTAACGAACTCCTTCAATCGTTTGCTAATTGAACGCTATATACCACGTTTCGTGAAGAAAAAACAAAAACTCTGGCCGCTATCGTGTTAACAGACACACACACACACACACACACATATATATATATATATATATATATATATATATATATATATAGAGAGAGAGAGAGAGAGAGAGAGAGAGAGAGAGAGATAGATAGATATAAATTTTAACGGGGGTCATTTTCGATGTCTACTAGGTAGGATCGATGGAGATTTGAAGAAATTTTTGGAAAATTCCGTCATGAGTGCAACCTCAATAGCTACTTTCCTTCGGAGGAAAGTGCTAAAAGGCTACTGCCTCTAAATATCGAATTCAATAAATATTTTTTGAAATGAAAGCTAATAAAATTTAGAACAACTTTTTTTGTGCGGATTTTTGTTTTTGGGGTCCCATGTTTCTTAAATTACTATAATAAATAATTCACAAACCTTTACAATTGAAAAAAAATACTATTATATTTTTCATATAACTTAATATCAGCACCAATATCGTTGAAATTAAACATTGAAATCCTGATTAGACTTGGAAAAAATCAAGATCTATTTTCAAATTTTCAAAAATCATATTATTTCAATTAATCTCATTGTTGAGTTAAGATAAATTTACATTTTGAAATTGAATCAAGTTTTGGAGTTTAAATTTCAACGGTATCTGTGCAGATATTAATTTAGATGAAAAATATAATACTATTTTATGTTCAATTTTACAGGTTTTTGAATTATTTAGACGTAATTCAATAAACAGGGAAAACAAAAATCCGGCATTTTTTCTTTTAAAAAAATATTCATTGAAATCGATCCAAAGATTTAGAGGCTGTAGCGTTTTTTGAAACACGAAAAGTCGTTTGGCCCGCTGTGCGTCGGTGCGCCGTAAAAAATAAGATATAAAAATAGATTATTCAAGAAGGCGTTCATTTAATGTAATTTACCCTGATCAGGTGCTACTGGTGGACTCGTAGGAGCCGACGCGCGGTTCCTTTCATATCTCTAGTGCCCTTAGTAAAGGAATAGAAGCATTTAATGTAATTTACCCTGATCAGGTGCTACTGGTGGACTCGTAGGAACCGACGCGCGGTTCCTTTCATATCTCTAGTGCCCTTAGTAAAGGAATAGAAGCATTTAATGTAATTTACCCTGATCAGGTGCTACTGGTGGACTCGTAGGAGCCGACGCGCGGTTCCTTTCATATCTCTAGTGCCCTTAGTAAAGGAATAGAAGCATTTAATGTAATTTACCCTGATCAGGTGCTACTGGTGGACTCGCAGGAACCGACGCGTGGTTCCTTTCATATCTCTAGTGCCCTTAGTAAAGGAATAGAAGCATTTAATGTAATTTACCCTGATCAGGTGCTACTGGTGGACTTGCAGGAACCGACGCGCGGTTCCTTTCATATCTCTAGTGCCCTTAGTAAAGGAATAGAAGCATTTAATGTAATTTACCCTGATCAGGTGCTACTGGTGGACTCGTAGGAGCCGACGCGCGGTTCCTTTCATATCTCTAGTGCCCTTAGTAAAGGAATAGAAGCATTTAATGTAATTTACCCTGATCAGGTGCTACTGGTGGACTTGCAGGAACCGACGCGCGGTTCCTTTCATATCTCTAGTGCCCTTAGTAAAGGAATAGAAGCATTTAATGTAATTTACCCTGATCAGGTGCTACTGGTGGACTCGTAGGAGCCGACGCGCGGTTCCTTTCATATCTCTAGTGCCCTTAGTAAAGGAATAGAAGCATTTAATGTAATTTACCCTGATCAGGTGCTACTGGTGGACTCGCAGGAACCGACGCGTGGTTCCTTTCATATCTCTAGTGCCCTTAGTAAAGGAATAGAAGCATTTAATGTAATTTACCCTGATCAGGTGCTACTGGTGGACTTGCAGGAACCGACGCGCGGTTCCTTTCATATCTCTAGTGCCCTTAGTAAAGGAATAGAAGCATTTAATGTAATTTACCCTGATCAGGTGCTACTGGTGGACTTGCAGGAACCGACGCGCGGTTCCTTTCATATCTCTAGTGCCCTTAGTAAAGGAATAGAAGCATTTAATGTAATTTACCCTGATCAGGTGCTACTGGTGGACTTGCAGGAACCGACGCGCGGTTCCTTTCATATCTCTAGTGCCCTTAGTAAAGGAATAGAAGCATTTAATGTAATTTACCCTGATCAGGTGCTACTGGTGGACTCGCAGGAACCGACGCGTGGTTCCTTTCATATCTCTAGTGCCCTTAGTAAAGGAATAGAAGCATTTAATGTAATTTACCCTGATCAGGTGCTACTGGTGGACTTGCAGGAACCGACGCGCGGTTCCTTTCATATCTCTAGTGCCCTTAGTAAAGGAATAGAAGCATTTAATGTAATTTACCCTGATCAGGTGCTACTGGTGGACTCGTAGGAGCCGACGCGCGGTTCCTTTCATATCTCTAGTGCCCTTAGTAAAGGAATAGAAGCATTTAATGTAATTTACCCTGATCAGGTGCTACTGGTGGACTTGCAGGAACCGACGCGCGGTTCCTTTCATATCTCTAGTGCCCTTAGTAAAGGAATAGAAGCATTTAATGTAATTTACCCTGATCAGGTGCTACTGGTGGACTCGTAGGAGCCGACGCGCGGTTCCTTTCATATCTCTAGTGCCCTTAGTAAAGGAATAGAAGCATTTAATGTAATTTACCCTGATCAGGTGCTACTGGTGGACTCGCAGGAACCGACGCGTGGTTCCTTTCATATCTCTAGTGCCCTTAGTAAAGGAATAGAAGCATTTAATGTAATTTACCCTGATCAGGTGCTACTGGTGGACTTGCAGGAACCGACGCGCGGTTCCTTTCATATCTCTAGTGCCCTTAGTAAAGGAATAGAAGCATTTAATGTAATTTACCCTGATCAGGTGCTACTGGTGGACTTGCAGGAACCGACGCGCGGTTCCTTTCATATCTCTAGTGCCCTTAGTAAAGGAATAGAAGCATTTAATGTAATTTACCCTGATCAGGTGCTACTGGTGGACTTGCAGGAACCGACGCGCGGTTCCTTTCATATCTCTAGTGCCCTTAGTAAAGGAATAGAAGCATTTAATGTAATTTACCCTGATCAGGTGCTACTGGTGGACTCGTAGGAGCCGACGCGCGGTTCCTTTCATATCTCTAGTGCCCTTAGTAAAGGAATAGAAGCATTTAATGTAATTTACCCTGATCAGGTGCTACTGGTGGACTCGTAGGAACCGACGCGCGGTTCCTTTCATATCTCTAGTGCCCTTAGTAAAGGAATAGAAGCATTTAATGTAATTTACCCTGATCAGGTGCTACTGGTGGACTCGTAGGAGCCGACGCGCGGTTCCTTTCATATCTCTAGTGCCCTTAGTAAAGGAATAGAAGCATTTAATGTAATTTACCCTGATCAGGTGCTACTGGTGGACTCGCAGGAACCGACGCGTGGTTCCTTTCATATCTCTAGTGCCCTTAGTAAAGGAATAGAAGCATTTAATGTAATTTACCCTGATCAGGTGCTACTGGTGGACTTGCAGGAACCGACGCGCGGTTCCTTTCATATCTCTAGTGCCCTTAGTAAAGGAATAGAAGCATTTAATGTAATTTACCCTGATCAGGTGCTACTGGTGGACTTGCAGGAACCGACGCGCGGTTCCTTTCATATCTCTAGTGCCCTTAGTAAAGGAATAGAAGCATTTAATGTAATTTACCCTGATCAGGTGCTACTGGTGGACTCGTAGGAGCCGACGCGCGGTTCCTTTCATATCTCTAGTGCCCTTAGTAAAGGAATAGAAGCATTTAATGTAATTTACCCTGATCAGGTGCTACTGGTGGACTCGCAGGAACCGACGCGTGGTTCCTTTCATATCTCTAGTGCCCTTAGTAAAGGAATAGAAGCATTTAATGTAATTTACCCTGATCAGGTGCTACTGGTGGACTTGCAGGAACCGACGCGCGGTTCCTTTCATATCTCTAGTGCCCTTAGTAAAGGAATAGAAGCATTTAATGTAATTTACCCTGATCAGGTGCTACTGGTGGACTTGCAGGAACCGACGCGCGGTTCCTTTCATATCTCTAGTGCCCTTAGTAAAGGAATAGAAGCATTTAATGTAATTTACCCTGATCAGGTGCTACTGGTGGACTCGTAGGAGCCGACGCGCGGTTCCTTTCATATCTCTAGTGCCCTTAGTAAAGGAATAGAAGCATTTAATGTAATTTACCCTGATCAGGTGCTACTGGTGGACTCGTAGGAGCCGACGCGCGGTTCCTTTCATATCTCTAGTGCCCTTAGTAAAGGAATAGAAGCATTTAATGTAATTTACCCTGATCAGGTGCTACTGGTGGACTCGTAGGAGCCGACGCGCGGTTCCTTTCATATCTCTAGTGCCCTTAGTAAAGGAATAGAAGCATTTAATGTAATTTACCCTGATCAGGTGCTACTGGTGGACTTGCAGGAACCGACGCGCGGTTCCTTTCATATCTCTAGTGCCCTTAGTAAAGGAATAGAAGCATTTAATGTAATTTACCCTGATCAGGTGCTACTGGTGGACTTGCAGGAACCGACGCGCGGTTGCTTTCATATCTCTAGTGCCCTTAGTAAAGGAATAGAAGCATTTAATCATACTTTTTGATATTTCGTGAAAAATATACAGTGAAATCTCAAAGAGAAGTAATATAAGATTTTAAGCGCCACAACAGGAAACTGATTGTATCCTTAGCGGAAATTACTCCATCCTCTTTCTCGACGTTCGCTCTTGGAAACACTATAACAACGTTTCTCATTTTCTTACCTCCTTTAACTAAAATACTCATTTTACTGTTAAATGTAATTAAAGGCGTTCATTTAATGTAATTTATCCTGATCAGGTGCTACTGGTGGAAGATTCATGTACCGGGGCTTTTGTTAGTATGCAGTTAGAAATATTATGTATAATAAATATACCAACAGATTTTTTAAAAAATGTTGAAAATTACATATTTAAATAAATTAAATTAATGAAGAAATTATAAATAAAAAAAAGTAAGAATAAATTCCTGCCACCCTAAGCCTATTGTCTAAAATTGAAATAAGTTGCCACTGGAATATTAAATAAATAAATATCAAGTCATCCCATAAGTAATGTCGGTTTTTAATATTTTGTCTGTTTATGTGTCCTCGTTTTCAATTTATTTTTGTTCACATTTTTTCGTTTATTATAATATTAAATACACTTCTTTGTATAATGTTTTGATTGGTGAAACTTATTTATTCTGTGCTGAAATTTCATTTGAAATGAATTTGCCAAGACACCACTTACGCCATGTAATGCTTTGGGAATTCGATAAAGGAGAAAATGCTGCTTCAACTTATCGAAAACCTGTAGAAATATATGACGAAATGTCATTAGTGAGCGACAAGTGCAGCGGTAGTTTGAACGATTTCGAGCGACAAACCGCAAGCTTGAAGACGAGCCTCGTACAGGTCTAGCAACAGAGCTTGACGACCAACAGAGCAGGCTACTGTAGAAGAAAATCCTGTTGTAACAGTAGAAGAGCTAGCAGAAAAACTTGGATCCACACATTCTACAGCCCACCGACACAAACCGAAATTACCTACTGAAAGACCTGATGTCGTCGATACAAAAGCAAACTAACGAATATGAAAAAATGCATCTTTCATTGTCCATCTTTAATAATTTCTGCTGGAATTATTTACGGCAAATTCTTCAATCTGACTTCACTCTATTAAAGGGAAAGTATTCCACTATCAAAAGGTCAAATCTGCCGAATATTTGACTGTCCAAAAAAAAGTTATGAATAAATACTTTTCCACTCATATTGTGATTTTCATATTCGTTAGTTTGCTTTTGTATCGACGATATATATTTTCAATATTACAAATTTTTATAAATACACCTATACATACATAGTTATATACACTTATGGATTTATGATACTAAATATACATCTCATTATAATCTAAAAATAGAAGTTCCCTTAAGAAAATAAATTTAAAGATAAAATAAATTACACGCAAAAATACATAATAACAATAGAAACTAAAAGAAATACAAATATTTACATATATTCAAAACGTCAAAAAAAAAAAAAATAAATAAATAAAATGGTTGGCCGCCAACTCCGCAATTACTAGCATTATAAATATGCCATATCATTTTATTTCCCTCAATAATGCTCTATACATTGACCTTCAATTTCTCTTTTTAATTGTTATTCTTATCATTAATCTTATTACTGTTATTGTTATTTTTCTGTTACCAGATAGCTGTTAGCAATGTGACAGTGAAAGCTGTGAGCTCGCTGAGTCCGACAGTCCAAGGGATTATAACACTAGTATACCTGTTCGGTCTGCTAGGCAATTCAACGGCCCTCTTCTATCTACTAAGTCCTAAGTAAGTTATTAACATATTAAGAGAGAGACCATTCTGAAAGGTAGCTGACCACTTTGGGCCACAGCATTCTTCGAAAACCAATAATAGGCAATGATTTAAAAAAATTAATAATAATTTTTATTTTTTTATTTTTTTTTTTGATGGGTGAGGAGGCTGTTTTTTTTTACGGCGCATCTACATCTAGGTCATTAGCACCGACATCCAGGGTGCAGCGAGGAATTTTACCAGCGAGCCGTGGGATGATAAAATTCCTGCCGGAGGTTGGGAATCGAACCCACCATCTCCTGCATATGAATCCAAGGCGCTAGCCATTAGACCACGGGAGACCCCAATTTTTATTTATTATTATTAATTCTTCTTTATCTTTATTATTGGTTGAGTAAGAAGGCATGCTATAGTCGTTACCGCCTCAGTAGTCTGTTTATTTTATTTACTACATTTAAAAATTATTTTTCGTTTTTACATCCTTCTTCTCAGCCGTAAAGGTGGTAATTCACCATCTGAATTGAGTCCTTCAGGATAGTTCTGCTGATTCGCAGTAGGACTTCTTGTTTGATTTGGAATTTTCTGGCAAATTTTTGGATAAATTCCGTGATGGTGCCGCGAGCTCCAAACATACGTCCTATTACATCCCACTAGTGAACCTTATATTTTTCTTGAAAATATGGGATACAATTTTCGTAAATTTTTCTTTTCTCCATATCGACTGCCTTTGGTTGGTCCACATCTAATTCGAACCGAATTGTCGGCTCTAATATAGTGCCAGAAGATGTTTTCTGGTTAATTATCACTATGTCGGCCCTTCGAATTGAACCTTGATCGGCGACACAGTGTACCTCTTCGAACACTTCTAACCCTTCTTTCGATCTGAACACTTCGGCTATGATTGTATGAATAAGATAAGAAGAGTATGGATAAGAAAAGAACGAAATAAAAACCAAACAATTGGAAATGGATAATGTTCTAATTTAAATGTTATTTTTTATTTCTAAGGGGCAATTGTTACAAAATTAACTTATTACTTCTATAATTTTCTAGTATGTGCTTTTAAAATTCAGGAAATCAATGCCTTTGTTGATAATCCTTCAATTCTTTCCTAATCTATAATTGTTTTGCCAGATCGAAGCCCCGTAACCCACGACATGTTCTCCTGCTGACCTTGCTGCTCCTCAACGATCTGACAGCTGTCCTGGGGATGTGGATCCAGATGAATATATCTCTCCACTTCAAGGTTATAGCAAACACCAAGATATTCTGCGGGATCAGAGTTCTGTGGAGGGCTTTCGGTTTGGGCTCCGGGTGTATAGTCACTGTCATGGCGGTGGAGAGGTGGCTTGCTCTAACCAGGCCATTCTACTACACAAAGGTAATCATGTTTTATTTCTTATATCAAGTAGTTAGTTTTTTTTTTATTATACCTATTTTTGGTAGTCTATAGATTCCCCCCCCCCTTTCTTTGTCTTTTTAGTACGGTGCACAACATCTGGGAGATTAGCGCCGACATCCATGGTGGAATGGGAAATTTTTTCAACGAACCGCGAGATCCTGCTGCAGACAGGACTCAAACCCCCCCTCCCCCATCCCGCATTAGAATCCAAGGCGTTAGCATTTAGACCACGGGGCCTATTCTATACTTAAATGAATGACCGTATCCATTTAAGTAATACAGAATTTTTTTCTCCTAGATTGCTCATTCGTCCCACTGTGCGGTGTCGTGAAGATATAGGTGTGTATAGGTTAGCGGTTTAACCAGTACAGGTTAAAATTTGCTGTCAATAATAAATGTAAGTTAAAATTTAAAAATGTATGTTTCCGAGATGTCATTTGGAGACAACCATTATATTTGCGAGCATTACCAAGAAGTGTTCTGCCTGGGGATGCTGATGGGTGAGGAGGCTGTGCAAGGGTTCGGGATATTATTACCTCGGATGGACCATCACCAGGTAAAGCGTTAACTCTATGAGGGACGAAATCACAGTTTATTTCTAGTAATTCAAGGTCTGCCATCATAGTTGAAATAAAGCTCAAATAGAACTAATATTAAGAAATGTATACAATACGGTAACAGCTAACCTGTTATCTTCCTAGCAACGCTTGTTGCCTAGGCGTTCTAGCTCTCTAAGCAACTAAAAATTCAAGCTCCTTTAAAAATCGACTAACCCAGCGCAAACCACTTGACACATAATTTTGAAATTTTGCATGGACATTCTCTTTAGAACGTAAACACTCGCTAAGAAAGGATTTTTTTGATATTCGAATTTTTAAGTATTTTTAGAGGGGTTTGAATTTGTATTAGGTTAGAGAGCAGGCAAGCATTGCCAGGACAACAGGTCCAGGCGCTAGTGTACTGTACCTATTTCTTAATATTACATTTATTTGAGCTTCATTTCAACTATGAAAACTAGGTTGTCTGTTTCTCGACACTGGTCCGGAGCGCCCCAGTGTCCAGAAACATCATATTTTGATTCCTTATCAATTGATGAATAACATATAGAATGACGGGAACAGTGCTATAATAAACTGCACAACATTATATACATAGCAGCGTGAATTTCATGTTACATTATTTAACGAAATAAAAGAACTACTTAGCTAGTACTTAAAAATTTGAATATTAACAAATTCAAAAAGGTTTTTCTGTCAAGTGGTTTGGGCTGGGCGATAATAGATCAATGAATGAGCGAGTGAGTCATTCAGTGGTATTTGACAAATATATATATATAGTAGAAGATTTTCATGATCTAAAATTGTGTTTACTGTTTTGCTTATTCTATTTTTTAATTTGGTATAATGATTTTATAGCTGAAGTAGGCTACCTATGACCAAACCGAAACGTCAAAAATATAGACTTTTCAGAAAGTTTTCTGAATTATTGTGAATTAGAATTATTGTGGTTATGAATCAGATACCTCTACTGTACCTGCCCTTCAGGACTATCCACGCTATACTTGACTGTCATTTTATACTGATTACCTAGTCCTAGGCTTCCCTTCAAATAAATCCTGCTATTTAATCCAATTATGCATCTACGTAACAAAAGCCAAATCATTTGAATATTTTCATCTGAAGGAGAATTAATTTGAGCTCTCCTCCCTCTATTGAGGATTCATTCTGTCGTAACCTCATACACATTTTTGGAAGATCATTCATCTTGTAACACAATAGCCACATTCGTCGTGACACTCAACATAAACCAGAAAAGACCCACACAAATGCTTTATCTCTTTTCATCAACTGTAAACTGTCAAAATTACTAAGTAGTGACAATTTTTTACTTTTAATTTTTACAATTTTAGCGCGGTTACTCCCTATCTCCTTAGGAAGAACCAGCTTTTGAGGTTGACCTCAAGACGCAATCCGGAAGTGCCGACTAGAAACTTTCACGTTTCAGACCCTATAGATCACGAAAATATAGGTGGCTAAAATTTGTATATATATATATATATATATATATATATATATATATATATATGTATATATATATGTATATATATATATATATGTATATAAATATACACAAATTTTAGCCACCTATATTTTCGTGATCTATAGGGTCTGAAACGTGAAAGTTTCTATGTATATATTTATATATATGCTTGTCTGTTCGTGCTCCTGACGGCTCAAAAATGGCCCGATTTTGATGAAATTTGGCACAAAAATCTGTCTTCTAATTTGAAAGGTCATGTTCGTTAACAAGCAGAATCCGCCCATTAGAAGATAGTGTTTGGGGCGAAATTTGCGCAAAAAAAAAAAAATCGTAACGCTTACGTTTTTGAGTTTATATGCTTGCAGGTACTTGTTTTATAGGTTTCTTAACATAAGGAAACGAATGAAACCATTTTTAAGGCGATATCTGTAACCGTTTCTGAGAAAAGTGGAATCAATGTTTTTGTAAGTCATTATTTTTTTGTGAGTACTTAGAATCGCGGGATTCAATTGAAATATTTTCTACATCTTGGAACTTAATCCCAACTAAGATGATAAAATTTTGGTTATATTTGAAGTTAAGGAAGTATGCGAAAAAAACAATATTTTATTAATAGACGTGAAAAGTTTTCGGATCTCCATACATTTTTCGTAAATATCTCGATAACGGTTGGGAAATCGTGGTAAGTGGAAAGTGACCATTCGAATGCTTACTAAATTCTCTACAAAAAATGTTCTGAAGCAATATTCGATGGGACAACGTCAATGAGTGATATAAGCGCTTAAAACTTAAAAAGTGTTTGTTTTGTTGTTTTGAAATGTTTTTTCTCTTTCTTCATCTCACTTTTTAATTGGTTGTTTCTAGTTTTAAATTGCATTTATCAATAAAATTATTATTGTAGTAAAATAAGCTAACAAACGGTGAAAGGTATTGGTAATAAGTTTGGAGTGGCTGTGGTAATCATGATGGCAGTGGCTGTCAGTTTCCTGTGATTTGTGATGCTAATCTATTCCATTTCTTCAAGATGTACGTAACCGCGCTAAGACGACGCAGTTCCTGCGAGTCGGACTTTTTTACTTAGCAGTGCCAAGTACCAGCAACACTGGTAAATACTACTTCTTCCCGTCTTGTGAGGCTTGATAAATGTATCAAACCAAAAAAACAATAACAATTCTTTTGAGAATCTCAAGGGGTAAATAATCTAGAAAATGTATTAAAAAGTAATTCTACATTTGTCTCTAATAAAAGCTACAACACGTAAGCTAGTATCCAACAGGTAGCCTACCACCGCTAAAGCGTAAACAAATACCCCACAAAAAGAATGTTGGCGGATTTCCAGAGGTTTGATGTAACCTTTTCCTTTCCAAGGACCTCTGACGTCAGTCGCTTTAGTGTTATTATCCCATGTGCTATTCATAATTTATGAGCTTCATTTTACTCAATGAGTTTGAAGAGTTTCTGTCAGCTGAGAATGCTATTTCCTATTAATGTATCGCGAACACACCGAATAGTACTGTACTATTAATATCTCTTTCAAATAGGAGCTGCATGACTAAGCACCCTTTTTAACAAGCCGGTTAGTTTACACTCATGAAGAACCTGCTTAAGATAATCGATATGAATATAAAATAAACGAAAATTGTTTTATTTAGGGCTACAGAGCTTGTCGTTCAGTTCTCCTCCACATTGGTTTTTCCTTGCCATTTTTTCATAAATCGCCTGTAATAAATACCAAAATACAGAAATAATTTTTCCAAATTATTAAACTCGTTAATATATTTCACATTCCTGAAATTTCGTTGACCGCAAGACAACTCCCACGAGATTGAAAGGGATTTTAATATGGAGAACACTAAAATAAAGGATGGTCACCATTTTTTTTATTATTACTTTTTTATTGTGTGGCTTTTGTCTTTTACTTTTAATATTAATGCAATATTGCATATATCTTTTTGTGTTCGAATCCACAGTTCCTGTTGTCGGGACGAGTCTCTGTGACGAGTGAGTAAATGAACCTTTCTTTCATGACTTCAGTCTGTCGTTAGCATGAAGACAGACTATGTATGCTATCTGTCGTTATTAATTACAGGTACATTCAATTTTGTTCTCTATAAAACCCCAGTTACCTACACCTGTTGCTTGTTTTCCTTGCGTCAGCCTCTTTGGAGAATCTCGGAGGTTGGAGCTTGCCTCAAGGCTTCTTCTATCGGCACAGAAACAAAATAGTTTTGCTTATTTATATTTGTAATTAACAGCTGATTCAATTATGTATTTTTCATTGAATTTTCCTATATAGTAAATCCCGACCGATTTTGATTTTTCTTATTATTTCCGACATAGGTTCCTCAATAGTTATAAGTATGATATCTACCAAGTTTCGTGCAAAGAAGTAGAAATATCGGCCTGTGTTGGCAAATTAACTTGGTTCGGAGTAAACCCCCATTCCTAATGACCTAATTGGTTATTTTTTACAAAACATATTTGTTTATAGATGGATACAACGTATGCCAAGGTTCGTTACAAAACATTTATCTGTTAGGAGCATTTTAGCAATTTGTCTCAGAAGTACCTCGCCTTCTGTCCTTTCAGATGAATATATTTTGCTGATAACATTTCCTGGAAAAATCATATTTTCCCAAATTTCCCGTCGATCCATATTTATTCTCAGACAGCCCAACCTCTCCCGCCATCTCCTGCCAACAAAGACCCGTCAACTCCTTGTAACCTCTCTATTATTCCCCCAGTTTGACTATGGTTGTTTGGTGTACGGCGGACTTACTAGTGTATTTCGACGCAAAACTCAAAAGTCTCATGACCTTATTATTTCGTTTTATCTTCCGGATCCTCACATCGGCTTTCTACCAATACTAGAATTGGCTATTCCCTGTTTATCTTCGCCAGTACTTCCTCGGTTCGATCCTTTACCAAGTCATTCAATTCCGAATCCCTTCTTATATCTTTCAACTCATCTTTCCTTACCAGGAATAAAATTAAACCGCACAAGGGTGGATACACATTTAATACATATCTTTAAATGTATTTCCATGTGTTTTCTTTAGTTGGAATGAAATGATAAATGGGTAGATATAATGAAATAAAGAGATTGATGTTGGATGCCCCCTTCGAACCAAGATATGACCTTGAATGGGTATTTACATAAGGAGGTGTTACAACAGCTCTGGGACTAGGGTCTCCACATCCAGTCATGCTATCACACAATCCCAGTCCCCAAACCCCAGCAACGAATATATTCAGGATATCTTAAGATATTATTTTCTTGGTCAAGTCTATTTTGCCAGACGTTTGGTTTTCATTTATTTTACGAGATACACAACAACGACGATTTTCTCTGATTTAAACAACAACCAAAAATAAATTTACATATCCACAATTATCAGTACTTAAAAGACTAAATACATTAAAAGGTTTAAGAGAACAAAAAAATGGAATGAATTTAACATTCATTTATTTATTGTTCTTGATGCTCCAAATATTTGGCGAATAGCATTTCTTTCTTTAGTGTGAGTTTATTTATTGTTCTTGATGCTCCACATATTTGGGGAATAGCATTTCTTTCTTTAGTGTGAGTTTATTTATTGTTCTTGATGCTCCACATATTTGGCGAATAGCATTTCTTTCTTTAGTGTGAGTTTATTTATTGTTCTTGATGCTCCACATATTTGGCGAATAGCATTTCTTTCTTTAGTGTGAGTTTATTTATTGTTCTTGATGCTCCACATATTTGGGGAATAGCATTTCTTTCTTTAGTGTGAGTTTATTTATTGTTCTTGATGCTCCACATATTTGGCGAATAGCATCTCTTTCTTTAGTGTGAGTTTATTTATTGTTCTTGATGCTCCACATATTTGGCGAATAGCATTTCTTTCTTTAGTGTGAGTTTATTTATTGTTCTTGATGCTCCACATATTTGGGGAATAGCATTTCTTTCTTTAGTGTGAGTTTATTTATTGTTCTTGATGCTCCACATATTTGGGGAATAGCATTTCTTTCTTTAGTGTGAGTTTATTTATTGTTCTTGATGCTCCACATATTTGGCGAATAGCATCTCTTTCTTTAGTGTGAGTTTATTTATTGTTCTTGATGCTCCACATATTTGGCGAATAGCATCTCATTCTTTAGTGTGAGTTTATTTATTGTTCTTGATGCTCCACATATTTGGCGAATAGCATCTCTTTCTTTAGTGTGAGTTTATTTATTGTTCTTGATGCTCCACATATTTGGCGAATAGCATCTCATTCTTTAGTGTGAGTTTATTTATTGTTCTTGATGCTCCACATATTTGGCGAATAGCATCTCTTTCTTTAGTGTGAGTTTATTTATTGTTCTTGATGCTCCACATATTTGGCGAATAGCATCTCTTTCTTTAGTGTGAGTTTATTTATTGTTCTTGATGCTCCACATATTTGGCGAATAGCATCTCTTTCTTTAGTGTGAGTTTATTTATTGTTCTTGATGCTCCACATATTTGGCGAATAGCATCTCTTTCTTTAGTGTGAGTTTATTTATTGTTCTTGATGCTCCACATATTTGGCGAATAGCATCTCTTTCTTTAGTGTGAGTTTATTTATTGTTCTTGATGCTCCACATATTTGGCGAATAGCATCTCTTTCTTTAGTGTGAGTTTATTTATTGTTCTTGATGCTCCACATATTTGGCGAATAGCATCTCTTTCTTTAGTGTGAGTTTATTTATTGTCCTTGATGCTCCACATATTTGGCGTATAGCATTTCTTTCTTTAGTGTGAGTTTATTTATTGTTCTTGATGCTCCACATATTTGGCGAATAGCATTTCTTTCTTTAGTGTGAGTTTTTTTATTGTTCTTGATGCTCCACATATTTGGCGAATAGCATTTCTTTCTTTAGTGTGAGTTTATTTATTGTTCTTGATGCTCCACATATTTGGCGAATAGCATCTCTTTCTTTAGTGTGAGTTTATTTATTGTTCTTGATGCTCCACATATTTGGCGAATAGCATCTCTTTCTTTAGTGTGAGTTTATTTATTGTTCTTGATGCTCCACATATTTGGCGAATAGCATCTCTTTCTTTAGTGTGAGTTTATTTATTGTTCTTGATGCTCCACATATTTGGCGAATAGCATCTCTTTCTTTAGTGTGAGTTTATTTATTGTTCTTGATGCTCCACATATTTGGCGAATAGCATTTCTTTCTTTAGTGTGAGTTTATTTATTGTTCTTGATGCTCCACATATTTGGTGAATAGCATCTCTTTCTTTAGTGTAAGTTTTTTTATTGTTCTTGATGCTCCACATATTTGGCGAATAGCATCTCTTTCTTTAGTGTGAGTTTATTTATTGTTCTTGATGCTCCACATATTTGGCGAATAGCATCTCTTTCTTCAGTGTGAGTTTATTTATTGTTCTTGATGCTCCACATATTTGGCGAATAGCATCTCTTTCTTTAGTGTGAGTTTATTTATTGTTCTTGATGCTCCACATATTTGGCGAATAGCATCTCTTTCTTTAGTGTGAGTTTATTTATTGTTCTTGATGCTCCACATATTTGGCGAATAGCATCTCTTTCTTTAGTGTGAGTTTATTTATTGTTCTTGATGCTCCACATATTTGGCGAATAGCATCTCTTTCTTTAGTGTGAGTTTATTTATTGTTCTTGATGCTCCACATATTTGGCGAATAGCATCTCTTTCTTTAGTGTGAGTTTATTTATTGTTCTTGATGCTCCACATATTTGGCGAATAGCATCTCTTTCTTTAGTGTGAGTTTATTTATTGTTCTTGATGCTCCACATATTTGGCGAATAGCATCTCTTTCTTTAGTGTGAGTTTATTTATTGTTCTTGATGCTCCACATATTTGGCGAATAGCATCTCTTTCTTTAGTGTGAGTTTATTTATTGTTCTTGATGCTCCACATATTTGGCAAATAGCATCTCTTTCTTTAGTGTGAGTTTATTTATTGTTCTTGATGCTCCACATATTTGGCGAATAGCATTTCTTTCTTTAGTGTGAGTTTATTTATTGTTCTTGATGCTTCACATATTTGGCGAATAGCATCTCTTTCTTTAGTGTGAGTTTATTTATTGTTCTTGATGCTCCACATATTTGGCGAATAGCATCTCTTTCTTTAGTGTGAGTTTATTTATTGTTCTTGATGCTCCACATATTTGGCGAATAGCATCTCTTTCTTTAGTGTGAGTTTATTTATTGTTCTTGATGCTCCACATATTTGGCGAATAGCATCTCTTTCTTTAGTGTGAGTTTATTTATTGTTCTTGATGCTCCACATATTTGGCGAATAGCATCTCTTTCTTTAGTGTGAGTTTATTTATTGTTCTTGATGCTCCAAATATTTGGCGAATAGCATCTCTTTCTTTAGTGTGAGTTTATTTATTGTTCTTGATGCTCCACATATTTGGCCAATAGCATCTCTTTCTTTAGTGTGAGTTTATTTATTGTTCTTGATGCTCCACATATTTGGCGAATAGCATCTCTTTCTTTAGTGTGAGTTTATTTATTTATATATTTATTTAGGGCTTCAACATTGATCATTCAGCCTCCACCTTGGTGTTCTTCTAGTCTTCACCTGTAATCAATAAAAGATACGGAGGAATACAACTAGAAGCAACATATTAATTATTAAAGAAACTATTAAAATATTAAGTTAGGTAGTCATTGTCACCACAAGCACAACTAAACGATATGTTTGATTCCCTTGACCGCTATAACTCCTACGAGAATCAGACATTAAAGACCAAGTTACCATATAAATTAGAATATTTTTCATTTTGAAGCAATATTATCAAGCACTGGCTTCAGCTTGGAGGAGAGTAATTCTTCTCCCACTCCTGTCAGTAACTAATAAACGATATGTTTGATTCCCTTGGCCGCTATAACTCCTACGAGAATGAAAGACATTAAAGACCAAGTTACCATATAAATTAGAATATTTTTCATTTTGAAGCAATATTATCAAGCACTGGCTTCAGCTTGGAGGAGAGTAATTCTTCTCCCACTCCTGTCAGTAACTAATAAACGATATGTTTGATTCCCTTGGCCGCTATAACTCCTACAAGAATGAAAGACATTAAAGACCAAGTTACCATATAAATTAGAATATTTTTCATTTTGAAGCAATATTATCAAGCACTGGCTTCAGCTTGGAGGAGAGTAATTCTTCTCCCACTCCTGTCAGTAACTAATAAACGATATGTTTGATTCCCTTGACCGCTATAACTCCTACGAGAATCAGACATTAAAGACCAAGTTACCATATAAATTAGAATATTTTTCATTTTGAAGCAATATTATCAAGCACTGGCTTCAGCTTGGAGGAGAGTAATTCTTCTCCCACTCCTGTCAGTAACTAATAAACGATATGTTTGATTCCCTTGGCCGCTATAACTCCTACAAGAATGAAAGACATTAAAGACCAAGTTACCATATAAATTAGAATATTTTTCATTTTGAAGCAATATTATCAAGCACTGGCTTCAGCTTGGAGGAGAGTAATTCTTCTCCCACTCCTGTCAGTAACTAATAAACGATATGTTTGATTCCCTTGGCCGCTATAACTCCTACAAGAATGAAAGACATTAAAGACCAAGTTACCATATAAATTAGAATATTTTTCATTTTGAAGCAATATTATCAAGCACTGGCTTCAGCTTGGAGGAGAGTAATTCTTCTCCCACTCCTGTCAGTAACTAATAAACGATATGTTTGATTCCCTTGACCGCTATAACTCCTACGAGAATCAGACATTAAAGACCAAGTTACCATATAAATTAGAATATTTTTCATTTTGAAGCAATATTATCAAGCACTGGCTTCAGCTTGGAGGAGAGTAATTCTTCTCCCACTCCTGTCAGTAACTAATAAACGATATGTTTGATTCCCTTGACCGCTATAACTCCTACGAGAATCAGACATTAAAGACCAAGTTACCATATAAATTAGAATATTTTTCATTTTGAAGCAATATTATCAAGCACTGGCTTCAGCTTGGAGGAGAGTAATTCTTCTCCCACTCCTGTCAGTAACTAATAAACGATATGTTTGATTCCCTTGGCCGCTATAACTCCTACAAGAATGAAAGACATTAAAGACCAAGTTACCATATAAATTAGAATATTTTTCATTTTGAAGCAATATTATCAAGCACTGGCTTCAGCTTGGAGGAGAGTAATTCTTCTCCCACTCCTGTCAGTAACTAATAAACGATATGTTTGATTCCCTTGACCGCTATAACTCCTACGAGAATCAGACATTAAAGACCAAGTTACCATATAAATTAGAATATTTTTCATTTTGAAGCAATATTATCAAGCACTGGCTTCAGCTTGGAGGAGAGTAATTCTTCTCCCACTCCTGTCAGTAACTAATAAACGATATGTTTGATTCCCTTGGCCGCTATAACTCCTACGAGAATGAAAGACATTAAAGACCAAGTTACCATATAAATTAGAATATTTTTCATTTTGAAGCAATATTATCAAGCACTGGCTTCAGCTTGGAGGAGAGTAATTCTTCTCCCACTCCTGTCAGTAACTAATAAACGATATGGTTGATTCCCTTGGCCGCTATAACTCCTACGAGAATGAAAGACATTAAAGACCAAGTTACCATATAAATTAGAATATTTTTCATTTTGAAGCAATATTATCAAGCACTGGCTTCAGCTTGGAGGAGAGTAATTCTTCTCCCACTCCTGTCAGTAACTAATAAACGATATGTTTGATTCCCTTGGCCGCTATAACTCCTACGAGAATGAAAGACATTAAAGACCAAGTTACCATATAAATTAGAATATTTTTCATTTTGAAGCAATATTATCAAGCACTGGCTTCAGCTTGGAGGAGAGTAATTCTTCTCCCACTCCTGTCAGTAACTAATAAACGATATGTTTGATTCCCTTGGCCGCTATAACTCCTACGAGAATGAATGACATTAAAGACCAAGTTACCATATAAATTAGAATATTTTTCATTTTGAAGCAATATTATCAAGCACTGGCTTCAGCTTGGAGGAGAGTAATTCTTCTCCCACTCCTGTCAGTAACTAATAAACGATATGTTTGATTCCCTTGGCCGCTGTAACTCCTACGAGAATGAATGACATTAAAGACCAAGTTACCATATAAATTAGAATATTTTTCATTTTGAAGCAATATTATCAAGCACTGGCTTCAGCTTGGAGGAGAGTAATTCTTCTCCCACTCCTGTCAGTAACTAATAAACGATATGTTTGATTCCCTTGACCACTATAACTCCTACGAGAATCAGACATTAAAGACCAAGTTACCATATAAATTAGAATATTTTTCATTTTGAAGCAATATTATCAAGCACTGGCTTCAGCTTGGAGGAGAGTAATTCTTCTCCCACTCCTGTCAGTAACTAATAAACGATATGTTTGATTCCCTTGGCCGCTATAACTCCTACGAGAATGAAAGACATTAAAGACCAAGTTACCATATAAATTAGAATATTTTTCATTTTGAAGCAATATTATCAAGCACTGGCTTCAGCTTGGAGGAGAGTAATTCTTCTCCCACTCCTGTCAGTAACTAATAAACGATATGTTTGATTCCCTTGGCCGCTATAACTCCTACGAGAATGAAAGACATTAAAGACCAAGTTACCATATAAATTAGAATATTTTTCATTTTGAAGCAATATTATCAAGCACTGGCTTCAGCTTGGAGGAGAGTAATTCTTCTCCCACTCCTGTCAGTAACTAATAAACGATATGTTTGATTCCCTTGACCGCTATAACTCCTACGAGAATCAGACATTAAAGACCAAGTTACCATATAAATTAGAATATTTTTCATTTTGAAGCAATATTATCAAGCACTGGCTTCAGCTTGGAGGAGAGTAATTCTTCTCCCACTCCTGTCAGTAACTAATAAACGATATGTTTGATTCCCTTGGCCGCTATAACTCCTACGAGAATGAAAGACATTAAAGACCAAGTTACCATATAAATTAGAATATTTTTCATTTTGAAGCAATATTATCAAGCACTGGCTTCAGCTTGGAGGAGAGTAATTCTTCTCCCACTCCTGTCAGTAACTAATAAACGATATGTTTGATTCCCTTGGCCGCTATAACTCCTACGAGAATGAAAGACATTAAAGACCAAGTTACCATATAAATTAGAATATTTTTCATTTTGAAGCAATATTATCAAGCACTGGCTTCAGCTTGGAGGAGAGTAATTCTTCTCCCACTCCTGTCAGTAACTAATAAACGATATGTTTGATTCCCTTGGCCGCTATAACTCCTACGAGAATGAAAGACATTAAAGACCAAGTTACCATATAAATTAGAATATTTTTCATTTTGAAGCAATATTATCAAGCACTGGCTTCAGCTTGGAGGAGAGTAATTCTTCTCCCACTCCTGTCAGTAACTAATAAACGATATGTTTGATTCCCTTGGCCGCTATAACTCCTACGAGAATGAAAGACATTAAAGACCAAGTTACCATATAAATGAGAATATTTTTCATTTTGAAGCAATATTATCAAGCACTGGCTTCAGCTTGGAGGAAAGTAATTCTTCTCCCACTCCTGTCAGTAACTAATAAACGATATGTTTGATTCCCTTGGCCGCTATAACTCCTACGAGAATGAAAGACATTAAAGACCAAGTTACCATATAAATTAGAATATTTTTCATTTTGAAGCAATATTATCAAGCACTGGCTTCAGCTTGGAGGAGAGTAATTCTTCTCCCACTCCTGTCAGTAACTAATAAACTATATGTTTGATTCCCTTGACCGCTATAACTCCTACGAGAATCAGACATTAAAGACCAAGTTACCATATAAATTAGAATATTTTTCATTTTGAAGCAATATTATCAAGCACTGGCTTCAGCTTGGAGGAGAGTAATTCTTCTCCCACTCCTGTCAGTAACTAATAAACGATATGTTTGATTCCCTTGACCGCTATAACTCCTACGAGAATCAGACATTAAAGACCAAGTTACCATATAAATTAGAATATTTTTCATTTTGAAGCAATATTATCAAGCACTGGCTTCAGCTTGGAGGAGAGTAATTCTTCTCCCACTCCTGTCAGTAACTAATAAACGATATGTTTGATTCCCTTGACCGCTATAACTCCTACGAGAATGAAAGACATTAAAGACCAAGTTACCATATAAATTAGAATATTTTTCATTTTGAAGCAATATTATCAAGCACTGGCTTCAGCTTGGAGGAGAGTAATTCTTCTCCCACTCCTGTCAGTAACTAATAAACGATATGTTTGATTCCCTTGGCCGCTATAACTCCTACGAGAATGAAAGACATTAAAGACCAAGTTACCATATAAATTAGAATATTTTTCATTTTGAAGCAATATTATCAAGCACTGGCTTCAGCTTGGAGGAGAGTAATTCTTCTCCCACTCCTGTCAGTAACTAATAAACGATATGTTTGATTCCCTTGGCCGCTATAACTCCTACGAGAATGAAAGACATTAAAGACCAAGTTACCATATAAATTAGAATATTTTTCATTTTGAAGCAATATTATCAAGCACTGGCTTCAGCTTGGAGGAGAGTAATTCTTCTCCCACTCCTGTCAGTAACTAATAAACGATATGTTTGATTCCCTTGACCGCTATAACTCCTACGAGAATCAGACATTAAAGACCAAGTTACCATATAAATTAGAATATTTTTCATTTTGAAGCAATATTATCAAGCACTGGCTTCAGCTTGGAGGAGAGTAATTCTTCTCTCACTCCTGTCAGTAACTAATAAACGATATGTTTGATTCCCTTGACCACTATAACTCCTACGAGAATCAGACATTAAAGACCAATTTACCATATAAATTAGAATATTTTTCATTTTGAAGCAATATTATCAAGCACTGGCTTCAGCTTGGAGGAGAGTAATTCTTCTCCCACTCCTGTCAGTAACTAATAAACGATATGTTTGATTCCCTTGGCCGCTATAACTCCTACGAGAATGAAAGACATTAAAGACCAAGTTACCATATAAATTAGAATATTTTTCATTTTGAAGCAATATTATCAAGCACTGGCTTCAGCTTGGAGGAGAGTAATTCTTCTCCCACTCCTGTCAGTAACTAATAAACGATATGTTTGATTCCCTTGACCGCTATAACTCCTACGAGAATCAGACATTAAACACCAAGTTACCATATAAATTAGAATATTTTTCATTTTAAAGCAATATTATCAAGCACTGGCTTCAGCTTGGAGGAGAGTAATTCTTCTCCCACTCCTGTCAGTAACTAATAAACGATATGTTTGATTCCCTTGACCGCTATAACTCCTACGAGAATCAGACATTAAAGACCAAGTTACCATATAAATTAGAATATTTTTCATTTTGAAGCAATATTATCAAGCACTGGCTTCAGCTTGGAGGAGAGTAATTCTTCTCCCACTCCTGTCAGTAACTAATAAACGATATGTTTGATTCCCTTGACCGCTATAACTCCTACGAGAATCAGACATTAAAGACCAAGTTACCATATAAATTAGAATATTTTTCATTTTGAAGCAATATTATCAAGCACTGGCTTCAGCTTGGAGGAGAGTAATTCTTCTCCCACTCCTGTCAGTAACTAATAAACGATATGTTTGATTCCCTTGGCCGCTATAACTCCTACGAGAATGAAAGACATTAAAGACCAAGTTACCATATAAATTAGAATATTTTTCATTTTGAAGCAATATTATCAAGCACTGGCTTCAGCTTGGAGGAGAGTAATTCTTCTCCCACTCCTGTCAGTAACTAATAAACGATATGTTTGATTCCCTTGGCCGCTATAACTCCTACGAGAATGAAAGACATTAAAGACCAAGTTACCATATAAATTAGAATATTTTTCATTTTGAAGCAATATTATCAAGCACTGGCTTCAGCTTGGAGGAGAGTAATTCTTCTCCCACTCCTGTCAGTAACTAATAAACGATATGTTTGATTCCCTTGGCCGCTATAACTCCTACGAGAATGAAAGACATTAAAGACCAAGTTACCATATAAATTAGAATATTTTTCATTTTGAAGCAATATTATCAAGCACTGGCTTCAGCTTGGAGGAGAGTAATTCTTCTCCCACTCCTGTCAGTAACTAATAAACGATATGTTTGATTCCCTTGGCCGCTATAACTCCTACGAGAATGAATGACATTAAAGACCAAGTTACCATATAAATTAGAATATTTTTCATTTTGAAGCAATATTATCAAGCACTGGCTTCAGCTTGGAGGAGAGTAATTCTTCTCCCACTCCTGTCAGTAACTAATAAACGATATGTTTGATTCCCTTGGCCGCTATAACTCCTACGAGAATGAATGACATTAAAGACCAAGTTACCATATAAATTAGAATATTTTTCATTTTGAAGCAATATTATCAAGCACTGGCTTCAGCTTGGAGGAGAGTAATTCTTCTCCCACTCCTGTCAGTAACTAATAAACGATATGTTTGATTCCCTTGACCACTATAACTCCTACGAGAATCAGACATTAAAGACCAATTTACCATATAAATTAGAATATTTTTCATTTTGAAGCAATATTATCAAGCACTGGCTTCAGCTTGGAGGAGAGTAATTCTTCTCCCACTCCTGTCAGTAACTAATAAACGATATGTTTGATTCCCTTGGCCGCTATAACTCCTACGAGAATGAAAGACATTAAAGACCAAGTTACCATATAAATTAGAATATTTTTCATTTTGAAGCAATATTATCAAGCACTGGCTTCAGCTTGGAGGAGAGTAATTCTTCTCCCACTATTGTCAGTAACTAATAAACGATATGTTTGATTCCCTTGACCGCTATAACTCCTACGAGAATCAGACATTAAACACCAAGTTACCATATAAATTAGAATATTTTTCATTTTAAAGCAATATTATCAAGCACTGGCTTCAGCTTGGAGGAGAGTAATTCTTCTCCCACTCCTGTCAGTAACTAATAAACGATATGTTTGATTCCCTTGACCGCTATAACTCCTACGAGAATCAGACATTAAAGACCAAGTTACCATATAAATTAGAATATTTTTCATTTTGAAGCAATATTATCAAGCACTGGCTTCAGCTTGGAGGAGAGTAATTCTTCTCCCACTCCTGTCAGTAACTAATAAACGATATGTTTGATTCCCTTGACCGCTATAACTCCTACGAGAATCAGACATTAAAGACCAAGTTACCATATAAATTAGAATATTTTTCATTTTGAAGCAATATTATCAAGCACTGGCTTCAGCTTGGAGGAGAGTAATTCTTCTCCCACTCCTGTCAGTAACTAATAAACGATATGTTTGATTCCCTTGGCCGCTATAACTCCTACGAGAATGAAAGACATTAAAGACCAAGTTACCATATAAATTAGAATATTTTTCATTTTGAAGCAATATTATCAAGCACTGGCTTCAGCTTGGAGGAGAGTAATTCTTCTCCCACTCCTGTCAGTAACTAATAAACGATATGTTTGATTCCCTTGGCCGCTATAACTCCTACGAGAATGAAAGACATTAAAGACCAAGTTACCATATAAATGAGAATATTTTTCATTTTGAAGCAATATTATCAAGCACTGGCTTCAGCTTGGAGGAAAGTAATTCTTCTCCCACTCCTGTCAGTAACTAATAAACGATATGTTTGATTCCCTTGGCCGCTATAACTCCTACGAGAATGAAAGACATTAAAGACCAAGTTACCATATAAATTAGAATATTTTTCATTTTGAAGCAATATTATCAAGCACTGGCTTCAGCTTGGAGGAGAGTAATTCTTCTCCCACTCCTGTCAGTAACTAATAAACTATATGTTTGATTCCCTTGACCGCTATAACTCCTACGAGAATCAGACATTAAAGACCAAGTTACCATATAAATTAGAATATTTTTCATTTTGAAGCAATATTATCAAGCACTGGCTTCAGCTTGGAGGAGAGTAATTCTTCTCCCACTCCTGTCAGTAACTAATAAACGATATGTTTGATTCCCTTGACCGCTATAACTCCTACGAGAATCAGACATTAAAGACCAAGTTACCATATAAATTAGAATATTTTTCATTTTGAAGCAATATTATCAAGCACTGGCTTCAGCTTGGAGGAGAGTAATTCTTCTCCCACTCCTGTCAGTAACTAATAAACTATATGTTTGATTCCCTTGACCGCTATAACTCCTACGAGAATGAAAGACATTAAAGACCAAGTTACCATATAAATTAAAATATTTTTCATTTTGAAGCAATATTATCAAGCACTGGCTTCAGCTTGGAGGAGAGTAATTCTTCTCCCACTCCTGTCAGTAACTAATAAACGATATGTTTGATTCCCTTGGCCGCTATAACTCCTACGAGAATGAAAGACATTAAAGACCAAGTTACCATATAAATTAGAATATTTTTCATTTTGAAGCAATATTATCAAGCACTGGCTTCAGCTTGGAGGAGAGTAATTCTTCTCCCACTCCTGTCAGTAACTAATAAACGATATGTTTGATTCCCTTGGCCGCTATAACTCCTACGAGAATGAAAGACATTAAAGACCAATTTACCATATAAATTAGAATATTTTTCATTTTGAAGCAATATTATCAAGCACTGGCTTCAGCTTGGAGGAGAGTAATTCTTCTCCCACTCCTGTCAGTAACTAATAAACGATATGTTTGATTCCCTTGACCGCTATAACTCCTACGAGAATCAGACATTAAAGACCAAGTTACCATATAAATTAGAATATTTTTCATTTTAAAGCAATATTATCAAGCACTGGCTTCAGCTTGGAGGAGAGTAATTCTTCTCCCACTCCTGTCAGTAACTAATAAACGATATGTTTGATTCCCTTGACCGCTATAACTCCTACGAGAATCAGACATTAAAGACCAAGTTACCATATAAATTAGAATATTTTTCATTTTGAAGCAATATTATCAAGCACTGGCTTCAGCTTGGAGGAGAGTAATTCTTCTCCCACTCCTGTCAGTAACTAATAAACGATATGTTTGATTCCCTTGACCGCTATAACTCCTACGAGAATCAGACATTAAAGACCAAGTTACCATATAAATTAGAATATTTTTCATTTTGAAGCAATATTATCAAGCACTGGCTTCAGCTTGGAGGAGAGTAATTCTTCTCCCACTCCTGTCAGTAACTAATAAACGATATGTTTGATTCCCTTGGCCGCTATAACTCCTACGAGAATGAAAGACATTAAAGACCAAGTTACCATATAAATTAGAATATTTTTCATTTTGAAGCAATATTATCAAGCACTGGCTTCAGCTTGGAGGAGAGTAATTCTTCTCCCACTCCTGTCAGTAACTAATAAACGATATGTTTGATTCCCTTGGCCGCTATAACTCCTACGAGAATGAAAGACATTAAAGACCAAGTTACCATATAAATTAGAATATTTTTCATTTTGAAGCAATATTATCAAGCACTGGCTTCAGCTTGGAGGAGAGTAATTCTTCTCCCACTCCTGTCAGTAACTAATAAACGATATGTTTGATTCCCTTGGCCGCTATAACTCCTACGAGAATGAAAGACATTAAAGACCAAGTTACCATATAAATTAGAATATTTTTCATTTTGAAGCAATATTATCAAGCACTGGCTTCAGCTTGGAGGAGAGTAATTCTTCTCCCACTCCTGTCAGTAACTAATAAACGATATGTTTGATTCCCTTGGCCGCTATAACTCCTACGAGAATGAATGACATTAAAGACCAAGTTACCATATAAATTAGAATATTTTTCATTTTGAAGCAATATTATCAAGCACTGGCTTCAGCTTGGAGGAGAGTAATTCTTCTCCCACTCCTGTCAGTAACTAATAAACGATATGTTTGATTCCCTTGGCCGCTATAACTCCTACGAGAATGAATGACATTAAAGACCAAGTTACCATATAAATTAGAATATTTTTCATTTTGAAGCAATATTATCAAGCACTGGCTTCAGCTTGGAGGAGAGTAATTCTTCTCCCACTCCTGTCAGTAACTAATAAACGATATGTTTGATTCCCTTGACCACTATAACTCCTACGAGAATCAGACATTAAAGACCAAGTTACCATATAAATTAGAATATTTTTCATTTTGAAGTTATATTATCAAGCACTGGCTTCAGCTTGGAGGAGAGTAATTCTTCTCCCACTCCTGTCAGTAACTAATAAACGATATGTTTGATTCCCTTGGCCGCTATAACTCCTACGAGAATGAAAGACATTAAAGACCAAGTTACCATATAAATTAGAATATTTTTCATTTTGAAGCAATATTATCAAGCACTGGCTTCAGCTTGGAGGAGAGTAATTCTTCTCCCACTCCTGTCAGTAACTAATAAACGATATGTTTGATTCCCTTGACCGCTATAACTCCTACGAGAATCAGACATTAAAGACCAAGTTACCATATAAATTAGAATATTTTTCATTTTGAAGCAATATTATCAAGCACTGGCTTCAGCTTGGAGGAGAGTAATTCTTCTCCCACTCCTGTCAGTAACTAATAAACGATATGTTTGATTCCCTTGGCCGCTATAACTCCTACGAGAATGAAAGACATTAAAGACCAAGTTACCATATAAATTAGAATATTTTTCATTTTGAAGCAATATTATCAAGCACTGGCTTCAGCTTGGAGGAGAGTAATTCTTCTCCCACTCCTGTCAGTAACTAATAAACGATATGTTTGATTCCCTTGGCCGCTATAACTCCTACGAGAATGAAAGACATTAAAGACCAAGTTACCATATAAATTAGAATATTTTTCATTTTGAAGCAATATTATCAAGCACTGGCTTCAGCTTGGAGGAGAGTAATTCTTCTCCCACTCCTGTCAGTAACTAATAAACGATATGTTTGATTCCCTTGGCCGCTATAACTCCTACGAGAATGAAAGACATTAAAGACCAAGTTACCATATAAATTAGAATATTTTTCATTTTGAAGCAATATTATCAAGCACTGGCTTCAGCTTGGAGGAGAGTAATTCTTCTCCCACTCCTGTCAGTAACTGATAAACGATATGTTTGATTCCCTTGGCCGCTATAACTCCTACGAGAATGAATGACATTAAAGACCAAGTTACCATATAAATTAGAATATTTTTCATTTTGAAGCAATATTATCAAGCACTGGCTTCAGCTTGGAGGAGAGTAATTCTTCTCCCACTCCTGTCAGTAACTAATAAACGATATGTTTGATTCCCTTGACCGCTATAACTCCTACGAGAATCAGACATTAAAGACCAAGTTACCATATAAATTAGAATATTTTTTATTTTGAAGCAATATTATCAAGCACTGGCTTCAGCTTGGAGGAGAGTAATTCTTCTCCCACTCCTGTCAGTAACTAATAAACGATATGTTTGATTCCCTTGGCCGCTATAACTCCTACGAGAATGAATGACATTAAAGACCAAGTTACCATATAAATTAGAATATTTTTCATTTTGAAGCAATATTATCAAGCACTGGCTTCAGCTTGGAGGAAAGTAATTCTTCTCCCACTCCTGTCAGTAACTAATAAACGATATGTTTGATTCCCTTGGCCGCTATAACTCCTACGAGAATGAATGACATTAAAGACCAAGTTACCATATAAATTAGAATATTTTTCATTTTGAAGCAATATTATCAAGCACTGGCTTCAGCTTGGAGGAGAGTAATTCTTCTCCCACTCCTGTCAGTAACTAATAAACGATATGTTTGATTCCCTTGGCCGCTATAACTCCTACGAGAATGAATGACATTAAAGACCAAGTTACCATATAAATTAGAATATTTTTCATTTTGAAGCAATATTATCAAGCACTGGCTTCAGCTTGGAGGAGAGTAATTCTTCTCCCACTCCTGTCAGTAACTAATAAACGATATGTTTGATTCCCTTGACCACTATAACTCCTACGAGAATCAGACATTAAAGACCAAGTTACCATATAAATTAGAATATTTTTCATTTTGAAGTTATATTATCAAGCACTGGCTTCAGCTTGGAGGAGAGTAATTCTTCTCCCACTCCTGTCAGTAACTAATAAACGATATGTTTGATTCCCTTGGCCGCTATAACTCCTACGAGAATGAAAGACATTAAAGACCAAGTTACCATATAAATTAGAATATTTTTCATTTTGAAGCAATATTATCAAGCACTGGCTTCAGCTTGGAGGAGAGTAATTCTTCTCCCACTCCTGTCAGTAACTAATAAACGATATGTTTGATTCCCTTGACCGCTATAACTCCTACGAGAATCAGACATTAAAGACCAAGTTACCATATAAATTAGAATATTTTTCATTTTGAAGCAATATTATCAAGCACTGGCTTCAGCTTGGAGGAGAGTAATTCTTCTCCCACTCCTGTCAGTAACTAATAAACGATATGTTTGATTCCCTTGACCGCTATAACTCCTACGAGAATCAGACATTAAAGACCAAGTTACCATATAAATTAGAATATTTTTCATTTTGAAGCAATATTATCAAGCACTGGCTTCAGCTTGGAGGAGAGTAATTCTTCTCCCACTCCTGTCAGTAACTAATAAACGATATGTTTGATTCCCTTGGCCGCTATAACTCCTACGAGAATGAAAGACATTAAAGACCAAGTTACCATATAAATTAGAATATTTTTCATTTTGAAGCAATATTATCAAGCACTGGCTTCAGCTTGGAGGAGAGTAATTCTTCTCCCACTCCTGTCAGTAACTAATAAACGATATGTTTGATTCCCTTGGCCGCTATAACTCCTACGAGAATGAAAGACATTAAAGACCAAGTTACCATATAAATTAGAATATTTTTCATTTTGAAGCAATATTATCAAGCACTGGCTTCAGCTTGGAGGAGAGTAATTCTTCTCCCACTCCTGTCAGTAACTAATAAACGATATGTTTGATTCCCTTGGCCGCTATAACTCCTACGAGAATGAAAGACATTAAAGACCAAGTTACCATATAAATTAGAATATTTTTCATTTTGAAGCAATATTATCAAGCACTGGCTTCAGCTTGGAGGAGAGTAATTCTTCTCCCACTCCTGTCAGTAACTAATAAACGATATGTTTGATTCCCTTGACCGCTATAACTCCTACGAGAATCAGACATTAAAGACCAAGTTACCATATAAATTAGAATATTTTTCATTTTGAAGCAATATTATCAAGCACTGGCTTCAGCTTGGAGGAGAGTAATTCTTCTCCCACTCCTGTCAGTAACTAATAAACGATATGTTTGATTCCCTTGGCCGCTATAACTCCTACGAGAATGAAAGACATTAAAGACCAAGTTACCATATAAATTAGAATATTTTTCATTTTGAAGCAATATTATCAAGCACTGGCTTCAGCTTGGAGGAGAGTAATTCTTCTCCCACTCCTGTCAGTAACTAATAAACGATATGTTTGATTCCCTTGGCCGCTATAACTCCTACGAGAATGAAAGACATTAAAGACCAAGTTACCATATAAATTAGAATATTTTTCATTTTGAAGCAATATTATCAAGCACTGGCTTCAGCTTGGAGGAGAGTAATTCTTCTCCCACTCCTGTCAGTAACTAATAAACGATATGTTTGATTCCCTTGGCCGCTATAACTCCTACGAGAATGAAAGACATTAAAGACCAAGTTACCATATAAATTAGAATATTTTTCATTTTGAAGCAATATTATCAAGCACTGGCTTCAGCTTGGAGGAGAGTAATTCTTCTCCCACTCCTGTCAGTAACTAATAAACGATATGTTTGATTCCCTTGGCCGCTATAACTCCTACGAGAATGAATGACATTAAAGACCAAGTTACCATATAAATTAGAATATTTTTCATTTTGAAGCAATATTATCAAGCACTGGCTTCAGCTTGGAGGAGAGTAATTCTTCTCCCACTCCTGTCAGTAACTAATAAACGATATGTTTGATTCCCTTGGCCGCTATAACTCCTACGAGAATGAATGACATTAAAGACCAAGTTACCATATAAATTAGAATATTTTTCATTTTGAAGCAATATTATCAAGCACTGGCTTCAGCTTGGAGGAGAGTAATTCTTCTCCCACTCCTGTCAGTAACTAATAAACGATATGTTTGATTCCCTTGACCACTATAACTCCTACGAGAATCAGACATTAAAGACCAAGTTACCATATAAATTAGAATATTTTTCATTTTGAAGCAATATTATCAAGCACTGGCTTCAGCTTGGAGGAGAGTAATTCTTCTCCCACTCCTGTCAGTAACTAATAAACGATATGTTTGATTCCCTTGGCCGCTATAACTCCTACGAGAATGAAAGACATTAAAGACCAAGTTACCATATAAATTAGAATATTTTTCATTTTGAAGCAATATTATCAAGCACTGGCTTCAGCTTGGAGGAGAGTAATTCTTCTCCCACTCCTGTCAGTAACTAATAAACGATATGTTTGATTCCCTTGACCGCTATAACTCCTACGAGAATCAGACATTAAAGACCAAGTTACCATATAAATTAGAATATTTTTCATTTTGAAGATATATTATCAAGCAATGGCTTCAGCTTGGAGGAGAGTAATTCTTCTCCCACTCCTGTCAGTAACTAATAAACGATATGTTTGATTCCCTTGGCCGCTATAACTCCTACGAGAATGAAAGACATTAAAGACCAAGTTACCATATAAATTAGAATATTTTTCATTTTGAAGCAATATTATCAAGCACTGGCTTCAGCTTGGAGGAGAGTAATTCTTCTCCCACTCCTGTCAGTAACTAATAAACGATATGTTTGATTCCCTTGGCCGCTATAACTCCTACGAGAATGAAAGACATTAAAGACCAAGTTACCATATATATTAGAATATTTTTCATTTTTAAGCAATATTATCAAGCACTGGCTTCAGCTTGGAGGAGAGTAATTCTTCTCCCACTCCTGTCAGTAACTAATAAACGATATGTTTGATTCCCTTGGCCGCTATAACTCCTACGAGAATGAAAGACATTAAAGACCAAGTTACCATATAAATTAGAATATTTTTCATTTTGAAGCAATATTATCAAGCACTGGCTTCAGCTTGGAGGAGAGTAATTCTTCTCCCACTCCTGTCAGTAACTAATAAACGATATGTTTGATTCCCTTGGCCGCTATAACTCCTACGAGAATGAAAGACATTAAAGACCAAGTTACCATATAAATTAGAATATTTTTCATTTTGAAGCAATATTATCAAGCACTGGCTTCAGCTTGGAGGAGAGTAATTCTTCTCCCACTCCTGTCAGTAACTAATAAACGATATGTTTGATTCCCTTGACCACTATAACTCCTACGAGAATCAGACATTAAAGACCAAGTTACCATATAAATTAGAATATTTTTCATTTTGAAGCAATATTATCAAGCACTGGCTTCAGCTTGGAGGAGAGTAATTCTTCTCCCACTCCTGTCAGTAACTAATAAACGATATGTTTGATTCCCTTGGCCGCTATAACTCCTACGAGAATGAATGACATTAAAGACCAAGTTACCATATAAATTAGAATATTTTTCATTTTGAAGCAATATTATCAAGCACTGGCTTCAGCTTGGAGGAGAGTAATTCTTCTCCCACTCCTGTCAGTAACTAATAAACGATATGTTTGATTCCCTTGGCCGCTATAACTCCTACGAGAATGAAAGACATTAAAGACCAAGTTACCATATAAATTAGAATATTTGTCATTTTGAAGCAATATTATCAAGCACTGGCTTCAGCTTGGAGGAGAGTAATTCTTCTCCAACTCCTGTCAGTAACTAATAAACGATATGTTTGATTCCCTTGGCCGCTATAACTCCTACGAGAATGAAAGACATTAAAGACCAAGTTACCATATAAATTAGAATATTTTTCATTTTGAAGCAATATTATCAAGCACTGGCTTCAGCTTGGAGGAGAGTAATTCTTCTCCCACTCCTGTCAGTAACTAATAAACGATATGTTTGATTCCCTTGACCGCTATAACTCCTACGAGAATCAGACATTAAAGACCAAGTTACCATATAAATTAGAATATTTTTCATTTTGAAGCAATATTATCAAGCACTGGCTTCAGCTTGGAGGAGAGTAATTCTTCTCCCACTCCTGTCAGTAACTAATAAACGATATGTTTGATTCCCTTGGCCGCTATAACTCCTACGAGAATGAAAGACATTAAAGACCAAGTTACCATATAAATTAGAATATTTTTCATTTTGAAGCAATATTATCAAGCACTGGCTTCAGCTTGGAGGAGAGTAATTCTTCTCCCACTCCTGTCAGTAACTAATAAACGATATGTTTGATTCCCTTGGCCGCTATAACTCCTACGAGAATGAAAGACATTAAAGACCAAGTTACCATATAAATTAGAATATTTTTCATTTTGAAGCAATATTATCAAGCACTGGCTTCAGCTTGGAGGAGAGTAATTCTTCTCCCACTCCTGTCAGTAACTAATAAACGATATGTTTGATTCCCTTGGCCGCTATAACTCCTACGAGAATGAAAGACATTAAAGACCAAGTTACCATATAAATTAGAATATTTTTCATTTTGAAGCAATATTATCAAGCACTGGCTTCAGCTTGGAGGAGAGTAATTCTTCTCCCACTCCTGTCAGTAACTAATAAACGATATGTTTGATTCCCTTGGCCGCTATAACTCCTACGAGAATGAAAGACATTAAAGACCAAGTTACCATATAAATGAGAATATTTTTCATTTTGAAGCAATATTATCAAGCACTGGCTTCAGCTTGGAGGAGAGTAATTCTTCTCCCACTGCTGTCAGTAACTAATAAACGATATGTTTGATTCCCTTGGCCGCTATAACTCCTACGAGAATGAAAGACATTAAAGACCAAGTTACCATATAAATTAGAATATTTTTCATTTTGAAGCAATATTATCAAGCACTGGCTTCAGCTTGGAGGAGAGTAATTCTTCTCCCACTCCTGTCAGTAACTAATAAACGATATGTTTGGTTCCCTTGACCGCTATAACTCCTACGAGAATCAGACATTAAAGACCAAGTTACCATATAAATTAGAATATTTTTCATTTTGAAGCAATATTATCAAGCACTGGCTTCAGCTTGGAGGAGAGTAATTCTTCTCCCACTCCTGTCAGTAACTAACAAACGATATGTTTGATTCCCTTGACCGCTATAACTCCTACGAGAATCAGACATTAAAGACCAAGTTACCATATAAATTAGAATATTTTTCATTTTGAAGCAATATTATCAAGCACTGGCTTCAGCTTGGAGGAGAGTAATTCTTCTCCCACTCCTGTCAGTAACTAATAAACGATATGTTTGATTCCCTTGACCGCTATAACTCCTACGAGAATGAAAGACATTAAAGACCAAGTTACCATATAAATTAGAATATTTTTCATTTTGAAGCAATATTATCAAGCACTGGCTTCAGCTTGGAGGAGAGTAATTCTTCTCCCACTCCTGTCAGTAACTAATAAACGATATGTTTGATTCCCTTGGCCGCTATAACTCCTACGAGAATGAAAGACATTAAAGACCAAGTTACCATATAAATTAGAATATTTTTCATTTTGAAGCAATATTATCAAGCACTGGCTTCAGCTTGGAGGAGAGTAATTCTTCTCCCACTCCTGTCAGTAACTAATAAACGATATGTTTGATTCCCTTGGCCGCTATAACTCCTACGAGAATGAAAGACATTAAAGACCAAGTTACCATATAAATTAGAATATTTTTTCATTTTGAAGCAATATTATCAAGCACTGGCTTCAGCTTGGAGGAGAGTAATTCTTCTCCCACTCCTGTCAGTAACTAATAAACGATATGTTTGATTCCCTTGACCGCTATAACTCCTACGAGAATCAGACATTAAAGACCAAGTTACCATATAAATTAGAATATTTTTCATTTTGAAGCAATATTATCAAGCACTGGCTTCAGCTTGGAGGAGAGTAATTCTTCTCCCACTCATGTCAGTAACTAATAAACGATATGTTTGATTCCCTTGACCACTATAACTCCTACGAGAATCAGACATTAAAGACCAAGTTACCATATAAATTAGAATATTTTTCATTTTGAAGCAATATTATCAAGCACTGGCTTCAGCTTGGAGGAGAGTAATTCTTCTCCCACTCCTGTCAGTAACTAATAAACGATATGTTTGATTCCCTTGGCCGCTATAACTCCTACGAGAATGAAAGACATTAAAGACCAAGTTACCATATAAATTAGAATATTTTTCATTTTGAAGCAATATTATCAAGCACTGGCTTCAGCTTGGAGGAGAGTAATTCTTCTCCCACTCCTGTCAGTAGCTAATAAACGATATGTTTGATTCCCTTGACCGCTATAACTCCTACGAGAATCAGACATTAAAGACCAAGTTACCATATAAATTAGAATATTTTTCATTTTGAAGCAATATTATCAAGCACTGGCTTCAGCTTGGAGGAGAGTAATTCTTCTCCCACTCCTGTCAGTAACAAATAAACGATATGTTTGATTCCCTTGACCGCTATAACTCCTACGAGAATCAGACATTAAAGACCAAGTTACCATATAAATTAGAATATTTTTCATTTTGAAGCAATATTATCAAGCACTGGCTTCAGCTTGGAGGAGAGTAATTCTTCTCCCACTCCTGTCAGTAACTAATAAACGATATGTTTGATTCCCTTGGCCGCTATAACTCCTACGAGAATGAAAGACATTAAAGACCAAGTTACCATATAAATTAGAATATTTTTCATTTTGAAGCAATATTATCAAGCACTGGCTTCAGCTTGGAGGAGAGTAATTCTTCTCCCACTCCTGTCAGTAACTAATAAACGATATGTTTGATTCCCTTGGCCGCTATAACTCCTACGAGAATGAAAGACATTAAAGACCAAGTTACCATATAAATTAGAATATTTTTCATTTTGAAGCAATATTATCAAGCACTGGCTTCAGCTTGGAGGAGAGTAATTCTTCTCCCACTCCTGTCAGTAACTAATAAACGATATGTTTGATTCCCTTGACCACTATAACTCCTACGAGAATCAGACATTAAAGACCAAGTTACCATATAAATTAGAATATTTTTCATTTTGAAGCAATATTATCAAGCACTGGCTTCAGCTTGGAGGAGAGTAATTCTTCTCCCACTCCTGTCAGTAACTAATAAACGATATGTTTGATTCCCTTGGCCGCTATAACTCCTACGAGAATGAAAGACATTAAAGACCAAGTTACCATATAAATTAGAATATTTTTCATTTTGAAGCAATATTATCAAGCACTGGCTTCAGCTTGGAGGAGAGTAATTCTTCTCCCACTCCTGTCAGTAACTAATAAACGATATGTTTGATTCCCTTGGCCGCTATAACTCCTACGAGAATGAATGACATTAAAGACCAAGTTACCATATAAATTAGAATATTTGTCATTTTGAAGCAATATTATCAAGCACTGGCTTCAGCTTGGAGGAGAGTAATTCTTCTCCCACTCCTGTCAGTAACTAATAAACGATATGTTTGATTCCCTTGACCGCTATAACTCCTACGAGAATCAGACATTAAAGACCAAGTTACCATATAAATTAGAATATTTTTCATTTTGAAGCAATATTATCAAGCACTGGCTTCAGCTTGGAGGAGAGTAATTCTTCTCCCACTCCTGTCAGTAACTAATAAACGATATGTTTGATTCCCTTGGCCGCTATAACTCCTACGAGAATGAATGACATTAAAGACCAAGTTACCATATAAATTAGAATATTTTTCATTTTGAAGCAATATTATCAAGCACTGGCTTCAGCTTGGAGGAGAGTAATTCTTCTCCCACTCCTGTCAGTAACTAATAAACGATATGTTTGATTCCCTTGGCCGCTATAACTCCTACGAGAATGAAAGACATTAAAGACCAAGTTACCATATAAATTAGAATATTTTTCATTTTGAAGCAATATTATCAAGCACTGGCTTCAGCTTGGAGGAGAGTAATTCTTCTCCAACTCCTGTCAGTAACTAATAAACGATATGTTTGATTCCCTTGGCCGCTATAACTCCTACGAGAATGAAAGACATTAAAGACCAAGTTACCATATAAATTAGAATATTTTTCATTTTGAAGCAATATTATCAAGCACTGGCTTCAGCTTGGAGGAGAGTAATTCTTCTCCCACTCCTGTCAGTAACTAATAAACGATATGTTTGATTCCCTTGGCCGCTATAACTCCTACGAGAATGAAAGACATTAAAGACCAAGTTACCATATAAATGAGAATATTTTTCATTTTGAAGCAATATTATCAAGCACTGGCTTCAGCTTGGAGGAGAGTAATTCTTCTCCCACTCCTGTCAGTAACTAATAAACGATATGTTTGATTCCCTTGGCCGCTATAACTCCTACGAGAATGAAAGACATTAAAGACCAAGTTACCATATAAATTAGAATATTTTTCATTTTGAAGCAATATTATCAAGCACTGGCTTCAGCTTGGAGGAGAGTAATTCTTCTCCCACTCCTGTCAGTAACTAATAAACGATATGTTTGATTCCCTTGACCGCTATAACTCCTACGAGAATCAGACATTAAAGACCAAGTTACCATATAAATTAGAATATTTTTCATTTTGAAGCAATATTATCAAGCACTGGCTTCAGCTTGGAGGAGAGTAATTCTTCTCCCACTCCTGTCAGTAACTAATAAACGATATGTTTGATTCCCTTGACCGCTATAACTCCTACGAGAATCAGACATTAAAGACCAAGTTACCATATATATTAGAATATTTTTCATTTTGAAGCAATATTATCAAGCACTGGCTTCAGCTTGGAGGAGAGTAATTCTTCTCCCACTCCTGTCAGTAACTAATAAACGATATGTTTGATTCCCTTGACCGCTATAACTCCTACGAGAATCAGACATTAAAGACCAAGTTACCATATAAATTAGAATATTTTTCATTTTGAAGCAATATTATCAAGCACTGGCTTCAGCTTGGAGGAGAGTAATTCTTCTCCCACTCCTGTCAGTAACTAATAAACGATATGTTTGATTCCCTTGGCCGCTATAACTCCTACGAGAATGAATGACATTAAAGACCAAGTTACCATATAAATTAGAATATTTTTCATTTTGAAGCAATATTATCAAGCACTGGCTTCAGCTTGGAGGAGAGTAATTCTTCTCCCACTCCTGTCAGTAACTAATAAACGATATGTTTGATTCCCTTGACCACTATAACTCCTACGAGAATCAGACATTAAAGACCAAGTTACCATATAAATTAGAATATTTTTCATTTTGAAGCAATATTATCAAGCACTGGCTTCAGCTTGGAGGAGAGTAATTCTTCTCCCACTCCTGTCAGTAACTAATAAACGATATGTTTGATTCCCTTGGCCGCTATAACTCCTACGAGAATGAAAGACATTAAAGACCAAGTTACCATATAAATTAGAATATTTTTCATTTTGAAGCAATATTATCAAGCACTGGCTTCAGCTTGGAGGAGAGTAATTCTTCTCCCACTCCTGTCAGTAACTAATAAACGATATGTTTGATTCCCTTGGCCGCTATAACTCCTACGAGAATGAAAGACATTAAAGACCAAGTTACCATATAAATTAGAATATTTTTCATTTTGAAGCAATATTATCAAGCACTGGCTTCAGCTTGGAGGAGAGTAATTCTTCTCCCACTCCTGTCAGTAACTAATAAACGATATGTTTGATTCCCTTGGCCGCTATAACTCCTACGAGAATGAAAGACATTAAAGACCAAGTTACCATATAAATTAGAATATTTTTCATTTTGAAGCAATATTATCAAGCACTGGCTTCAGCTTGGAGGAGAGTAATTCTTCTCCCACTCCTGTCAGTAACTAATAAACGATATGTTTGATTCCCTTGGCCGCTATAACTCCTACGAGAATGAATGACATTAAAGACCAAGTTACCATATAAATTAGAATATTTTTCATTTTGAAGCAATATTATCAAGCACTGGCTTCAGCTTGGAGGAGAGTAATTCTTCTCCCACTCCTGTCAGTAACTAATAAACGATATGTTTGATTCCCTTGGCCGCTATAACTCCTACGAGAATGAATAACATTAAAGACCAAGTTACCATATAAATTAGAATATTTTTCATTTTGAAGCAATATTATCAAGCACTGGCTTCAGCTTGGAGGAGAGTAATTCTTCTCCCACTCCTGTCAGTAACTAATAAACGATATGTTTGATTCCCTTGACCACTATAACTCCTACGAGAATCAGACATTAAAGACCAAGTTACCATATAAATTAGAATATTTTTCATTTTGAAGCAATATTATCAAGCACTGGCTTCAGCTTGGAGGAGAGTAATTCTTCTCCCACTCCTGTCAGTAACTAATAAACGATATGTTTGATTCCCTTGGCCGCTATAACTCCTACGAGAATGAAAGACATTAAAGACCAAGTTACCATATAAATTAGAATATTTTTCATTTTGAAGCAATATTATCAAGCACTGGCTTCAGCTTGGAGGAGAGTAATTCTTCTCCCACTCCTGTCAGTAACTAATAAACGATATGTTTGATTCCCTTGACCGCTATAACTCCTACGAGAATCAGACATTAAAGACCAAGTTACCATATAAATTAGAATATTTTTCATTTTGAAGCAATATTATCAAGCACTGGCTTCAGCTTGGAGGAGAGTAATTCTTCTCCCACTCCTGTCAGTAACTAATAAACGATATGTTTGATTCCCTTGGCCGCTATAACTCCTACGAGAATGAAAGACATTAAAGACCAAGTTACCATATAAATTAGAATATTTTTCATTTTGAAGCAATATTATCAAGCACTGGCTTCAGCTTGGAGGAGAGTAATTCTTCTCCCACTCCTGTCAGTAACTAATAAACGATATGTTTGATTCCCTTGGCCGCTATAACTCCTACGAGAATGAAAGACATTAAAGACCAAGTTACCATATAAATTAGAATATTTTTCATTTTGAAGCAATATTATCAAGCACTGGCTTCAGCTTGGAGGAGAGTAATTCTTCTCCCACTCCTGTCAGTAACTAATAAACGATATGTTTGATTCCCTTGGCCGCTATAACTCCTACGAGAATGAAAGACATTAAAGACCAAGTTACCATATAAATTAGAATATTTTTCATTTTGAAGCAATATTATCAAGCACTGGCTTCAGCTTGGAGGAGAGTAATTCTTCTCCCACTCCTGTCAGTAGCTAATAAACGATATGTTTGATTCCCTTGACCGCTCTAACTCCTACGAGAATCAGACATTAAAGACCAAGTTACCATATAAATTAGAATATTTTTCATTTTGAAGCAATATTATCAAGCACTGGCTTCAGCTTGGAGGAGAGTAATTCTTCTCCCACTCCTGTCAGTAACTAATAAACGATATGTTTGATTCCCTTGGCCGCTATAACTCCTACGAGAATGAAAGACATTAAAGAACAAGTTACCATATAAATTAGAATATTTTTCATTTTGAAGCAATATTATCAAGCACTGGCTTCAGCTTGGAGGAGAGTAATTCTTCTCCCACTCCTGTCAGTAACTAATAAACGATATGTTTGATTCCCTTGACCGCTATAACTCCTACGAGAATCAGACATTAAAGACCAAGTTACCATATAAATTAGAATATTTTTCATTTTGAAGCAATATTATCAAGCACTAACTTCAGCTTGGAGGAGAGTAATTCTTCTCCCACTCCTGTCAGTAACTAATAAACGATATGTTTGATTCCCTTGGCCGCTATAACTCCTACGAGAATGAAAGACATTAAAGACCAAGTTACCATATAAATTAGAATATTTTTCATTTTGAAGCAATATTATCAAGCACTGGCTTCAGCTTGGAGGAGAGTAATTCTTCTCCCACTCCTGTCAGTAACTAATAAACGATATGTTTGATTCCCTTGGCCGCTATAACTCCTACGAGAATGAAAGACATTAAAGACCAAGTTACCATATAAATTAGAATATTTTTCATTTTGAAGCAATATTATCAAGCACTGGCTTCAGCTTGGAGGAGAGTAATTCTTCTCCCACTCCTGTCAGTAACTAATAAACGATATGTTTGATTCCCTTGGCCGCTATAACTCCTACGAGAATGAAAGACATTAAAGACCAAGTTACCATATAAATTAGAATATTTTTCATTTTGAAGCAATATTATCAAGCACTGGCTTCAGCTTGGAGGAGAGTAATTCTTCTCCCACTCCTGTCAGTAACTAATAAACGATATGTTTGATTCCCTTGGCCGCTATAACTCCTACGAGAATGAAAGACATTAAAGACCAAGTTACCATATAAATTAGAATATTTTTCATTTTGAAGCAATATTATCAAGCACTGGCTTCAGCTTGGAGGAGAGTAATTCTTCTCCCACTCCTGTCAGTAGCTAATAAACGATATGTTTGATTCCCTTGACCGCTATAACTCCTACGAGAATCAGACATTAAAGACCAAGTTACCATATAAATTAGAATATTTTTCATTTTGAAGCAATATTATCAAGCACTGGCTTCAGCTTGGAGGAGAGTAATTCTTCTCCCACTCCTGTCAGTAACTAATAAACGATATGTTTGATTCCCTTGGCCGCTATAACTCCTACGAGAATCAGACATTAAAGACCAAGTTACCATATAAATTAGAATATTTTTCATTTTGAAGCAATATTATCAAGCACTGGCTTCAGCTTGGAGGAGAGTAATTCTTCTCCCACTCCTGTCAGTAACTAATAAACGATATGTTTGATTCCCTTGGCCGCTATAACTCCTACGAGAATGAAAGACATTAAAGACCAAGTTACCATATAAATTAGAATATTTTTCATTTTGAAGCAATATTATCAAGCACTGGCTTCAGCTTGGAGGAGAGTAATTCTTCTCCCACTCCTGTCAGTAACTAATAAACGATATGTTTGATTCCCTTGGCCGCTATAACTCCTACGAGAATGAAAGACATTAAAGACCAAGTTACCATATAAATTAGAATATTTTTCATTTTGAAGCAATATTATCAAGCACTGGCTTCAGCTTGGAGGAGAGTAATTCTTCTCCCACTCCTGTCAGTAACTAATAAACGATATGTTTGATTCCCTTGGCCGCTATAACTCCTACGAGAATGAAAGACATTAAAGACCAAGTTACCATATAAATTAGAATATTTTTCATTTTGAAGCAATATTATCAAGCACTGGCTTCAGCTTGGAGGAGAGTAATTCTTCTCCCACTCCTGTCAGTAACTAATAAACGATATGTTTGATTCCCTTGACCGCTATAACTCCTACGAGAATCAGACATTAAAGACCAAGTTACCATATAAATTAGAATATTTTTCATTTTGAAGCAATATTATCAAGCACTGGCTTCAGCTTGGAGGAGAGTAATTCTTCTCCCACTCCTGTCAGTAACTAATAAACGATATGTTTGATTCCCTTGGCCGCTATAACTCCTACGAGAATGAAAGACATTAAAGACCAAGTTACCATATAAATTAGAATATTTTTCATTTTGAAGCAATATTATCAAGCACTGGCTTCAGCTTGGAGGAGAGTAATTCTTCTCCCACTCCTGTCAGTAACTAATAAACGATATGTTTGATTCCCTTGGCCGCTATAACTCCTACGAGAATGAAAGACATTAAAGACCAAGTTACCATATAAATTAGAATATTTTTCATTTTGAAGCAATATTATCAAGCACTGGCTTCAGCTTGGAGGAGAGTAATTCTTCTCCCACTCCTGTCAGTAACTAATAAACGATATGTTTGATTCCCTTGGCCGCTATAACTCCTACGAGAATGAAAGACATTAAAGACCAAGTTACCATATAAATTAGAATATTTTTCATTTTGAAGCAATATTATCAAGCACTGGCTTCAGCTTGGAGGAGAGTAATTCTTCTCCCACTCCTGTCAGTAACTAATAAACGATATGTTTGATTCCCTTGGCCGCTATAACTCCTACGAGAATGAAAGACATTAAAGACCAAGTTACCATATAAATGAGAATATTTTTCATTTTGAAGCAATATTATCAAGCACTGGCTTCAGCTTGGAGGAAAGTAATTCTTCTCCCACTCCTGTCAGTAACTAATAAACGATATGTTTGATTCCCTTGGCCGCTATAACTCCTACGAGAATGAAAGACATTAAAGACCAAGTTACCATATAAATTAGAATATTTTTCATTTTGAAGCAATATTATCAAGCACTGGCTTCAGCTTGGAGGAGAGTAATTCTTCTCCCACTCCTGTCAGTAACTAATAAACTATATGTTTGATTCCCTTGACCGCTATAACTCCTACGAGAATCAGACATTAAAGACCAAGTTACCATATAAATTAGAATATTTTTCATTTTGAAGCAATATTATCAAGCACTGGCTTCAGCTTGGAGGAGAGTAATTCTTCTCCCACTCCTGTCAGTAACTAATAAACGATATGTTTGATTCCCTTGACCGCTATAACTCCTACGAGAATCAGACATTAAAGACCAAGTTACCATATAAATTAGAATATTTTTCATTTTGAAGCAATATTATCAAGCACTGGCTTCAGCTTGGAGGAGAGTAATTCTTCTCCCACTCCTGTCAGTAACTAATAAACTATATGTTTGATTCCCTTGACCGCTATAACTCCTACGAGAATGAAAGACATTAAAGACCAAGTTACCATATAAATTAAAATATTTTTCATTTTGAAGCAATATTATCAAGCACTGGCTTCAGCTTGGAGGAGAGTAATTCTTCTCCCACTCCTGTCAGTAACTAATAAACGATATGTTTGATTCCCTTGGCCGCTATAACTCCTACGAGAATGAAAGACATTAAAGACCAAGTTACCATATAAATTAGAATATTTTTCATTTTGAAGCAATATTATCAAGCACTGGCTTCAGCTTGGAGGAGAGTAATTCTTCTCCCACTCCTGTCAGTAACTAATAAACGATATGTTTGATTCCCTTGGCCGCTATAACTCCTACGAGAATGAAAGACATTAAAGACCAAGTTACCATATAAATTAGAATATTTTTCATTTTGAAGCAATATTATCAAGCACTGGCTTCAGCTTGGAGGAGAGTAATTCTTCTCCCACTCCTGTCAGTAACTAATAAACGATATGTTTGATTCCCTTGACCGCTATAACTCCTACGAGAATCAGACATTAAAGACCAAGTTACCATATAAATTAGAATATTTTTCATTTTAAAGCAATATTATCAAGCACTGGCTTCAGCTTGGAGGAGAGTAATTCTTCTCCCACTCCTGTCAGTAACTAATAAACGATATGTTTGATTCCCTTGACCGCTATAACTCCTACGAGAATCAGACATTAAAGACCAAGTTACCATATAAATTAGAATATTTTTCATTTTGAAGCAATATTATCAAGCACTGGCTTCAGCTTGGAGGAGAGTAATTCTTCTCCCACTCCTGTCAGTAACTAATAAACGATATGTTTGATTCCCTTGACCGCTATAACTCCTACGAGAATCAGACATTAAAGACCAAGTTACCATATAAATTAGAATATTTTTCATTTTGAAGCAATATTATCAAGCACTGGCTTCAGCTTGGAGGAGAGTAATTCTTCTCCCACTCCTGTCAGTAACTAATAAACGATATGTTTGATTCCCTTGGCCGCTATAACTCCTACGAGAATGAATGACATTAAAGACCAAGTTACCATATAAATTAGAATATTTTTCATTTTGAAGCAATATTATCAAGCACTGGCTTCAGCTTGGAGGAGAGTAATTCTTCTCCCACTCCTGTCAGTAACTAATAAACGATATGTTTGATTCCCTTGACCGCTATAACTCCTACGAGAATCAGACATTAAAGACCAAGTTACCATATAAATTAGAATATTTTTTATTTTGAAGCAATATTATCAAGCACTGGCTTCAGCTTGGAGGAGAGTAATTCTTCTCCCACTCCTGTCAGTAACTAATAAACGATATGTTTGATTCCCTTGGCCGCTATAACTCCTACGAGAATGAATGACATTAAAGACCAAGTTACCATATAAATTAGAATATTTTTCATTTTGAAGCAATATTATCAAGCACTGGCTTCAGCTTGGAGGAGAGTAATTCTTCTCCCACTCCTGTCAGTAACTAATAAACGATATGTTTGATTCCCTTGGCCGCTATAACTCCTACGAGAATGAAAGACATTAAAGACCAAGTTACCATATAAATTAGAATATTTTTCATTTTGAAGCAATATTATCAAGCACTGGCTTCAGCTTGGAGGAGAGTAATTCTTCTCCAACTCCTGTCAGTAACTAATAAACGATATGTTTGATTCCCTTGGCCGCTATAACTCCTACGAGAATGAAAGACATTAAAGACCAAGTTACCATATAAATTAGAATATTTTTTATTTTGAAGCAATATTATCAAGCACTGGCTTCAGCTTGGAGGAGAGTAATTCTTCTCCCACTCCTGTCAGTAACTAATAAACGATATGTTTGATTCCCTTGGCCGCTATAACTCCTACGAGAATGAAAGACATTAAAGACCAAGTTACCATATAAATTAGAATATTTTTCATTTTGAAGCAATATTATCAAGCACTGGCTTCAGCTTGGAGGAGAGTAATTCTTCTCCCACTCCTGTCAGTAACTAATAAACGATATGTTTGATTCCCTTGGCCGCTATAACTCCTACGAGAATGAAAGACATTAAAGACCAAGTTACCATATAAATTAGAATATTTTTCATTTTGAAGCAATATTATCAAGCACTGGCTTCAGCTTGGAGGAGAGTAATTCTTCTCCCACTCCTGTCAGTAACTAATAAACGATATGTTTGATTCCCTTGGCCGCTATAACTCCTACGAGAATGAAAGACATTAAAGACCAAGTTACCATATAAATTAGAATATTTTTCATTTTGAAGCAATATTATCAAGCACTGGCTTCAGCTTGGAGGAGAGTAATTCTTCTCCCACTCCTGTCAGTAACTAATAAACGATATGTTTGATTCCCTTGGCCGCTATAACTCCTACGAGAATGAATGACATTAAAGACCAAGTTACCATATAAATTAGAATATTTTTCATTTTGAAGCAATATTATCAAGCACTGGCTTCAGCTTGGAGGAGAGTAATTCTTCTCCCACTCCTGTCAGTAACTAATAAACGATATGTTTGATTCCCTTGGCCGCTATAACTCCTACGAGAATGAATGACATTAAAGACCAAGTTACCATATAAATTAGAATATTTTTCATTTTGAAGCAATATTATCAAGCACTGGCTTCAGCTTGGAGGAGAGTAATTCTTCTCCCACTCCTGTCAGTAACTAATAAACGATATGTTTGATTCCCTTGACCACTATAACTCCTACGAGAATCAGACATTAAAGACCAAGTTACCATATAAATTAGAATATTTTTCATTTTGAAGCAATATTATCAAGCACTGGCTTCAGCTTGGAGGAGAGTAATTCTTCTCCCACTCCTGTCAGTAACTAATAAACGATATGTTTGATTCCCTTGGCCGCTATAACTCCTACGAGAATGAAAGACATTAAAGACCAAGTTACCATATAAATTAGAATATTTTTCATTTTGAAGCAATATTATCAAGCACTGGCTTCAGCTTGGAGGAGAGTAATTCTTCTCCCACTCCTGTCAGTAACTAATAAACGATATGTTTGATTCCCTTGACCGCTATAACTCCTACGAGAATCAGACATTAAAGACCAAGTTACCATATAAATTAGAATATTTTTCATTTTGAAGCAATATTATCAAGCACTAACTTCAGCTTGGAGGAGAGTAATTCTTCTCCCACTCCTGTCAGTAACTAATAAACGATATGTTTGATTCCCTTGGCCGCTATAACTCCTACGAGAATGAAAGACATTAAAGACCAAGTTACCATATAAATTAGAATATTTTTCATTTTGAAGCAATATTATCAAGCACTGGCTTCAGCTTGGAGGAGAGTAATTCTTCTCCCACTCCTGTCAGTAACTAATAAACGATATGTTTGATTCCCTTGACCGCTATAACTCCTACGAGAATCAGACATTAAAGACCAAGTTACCATATAAATTAGAATATTTTTCATTTTGAAGCAATATTATCAAGCACTGGCTTCAGCTTGGAGGAGAGTAATTCTTCTCCCACTCCTGTCAGTAACTAATAAACGATATGTTTGATTCCCTTGGCCGCTATAACTCCTACGAGAATGAATGACATTAAAGACCAAGTTACCATATAAATTAGAATATTTTTCATTTTGAAGCAATATTATCAAGCACTGGCTTCAGCTTGGAGGAGAGTAATTCTTCTCCCACTCCTGTCAGTAACTAATAAACGATATGTTTGATTCCCTTGGCCGCTATAACTCCTACGAGAATGAAAGACATTAAAGACCAAGTTACCATATAAATTAGAATATTTTTCATTTTGAAGCAATATTATCAAGCACTGGCTTCAGCTTGGAGGAGAGTAATTCTTCTCCAACTCCTGTCAGTAACTAATAAACGATATGTTTGATTCCCTTGGCCGCTATAACTCCTACGAGAATGAAAGACATTAAAGACCAAGTTACCATATAAATTAGAATATTTTTCATTTTGAAGCAATATTATCAAGCACTGGCTTCAGCTTGGAGGAGAGTAATTCTTCTCCCACTCCTGTCAGTAACTAATAAACGATATGTTTGATTCCCTTGACCGCTATAACTCCTACGAGAATCAGACATTAAAGACCAAGTTACCATATAAATTAGAATATTTTTCATTTTGAAGCAATATTATCAAGCACTGGCTTCAGCTTGGAGGAGAGTAATTCTTCTCCCACTCCTGTCAGTAACTAATAAACGATATGTTTGATTCCCTTGGCCGCTATAACTCCTACGAGAATGAAAGACATTAAAGACCAAGTTACCATATAAATTAGAATATTTTTCATTTTGAAGCAATATTATCAAGCACTGGCTTCAGCTTGGAGGAGAGTAATTCTTCTCCCACTCCTGTCAGTAACTAATAAACGATATGTTTGATTCCCTTGGCCGCTATAACTCCTACGAGAATGAAAGACATTAAAGACCAAGTTACCATATAAATTAGAATATTTTTCATTTTGAAGCAATATTATCAAGCACTGGCTTCAGCTTGGAGGAGAGTAATTCTTCTCCCACTCCTGTCAGTAACTAATAAACGATATGTTTGATTCCCTTGGCCGCTATAACTCCTACGAGAATGAAAGACATTAAAGACCAAGTTACCATATAAATTAGAATATTTTTCATTTTGAAGCAATATTATCAAGCACTGGCTTCAGCTTGGAGGAGAGTAATTCTTCTCCCACTCCTGTCAGTAACTAATAAACGATATGTTTGATTCCCTTGGCCGCTATAACTCCTACGAGAATGAATGACATTAAAGACCAAGTTACCATATAAATTAGAATATTTTTCATTTTGAAGCAATATTATCAAGCACTGGCTTCAGCTTGGAGGAGAGTAATTCTTCTCCCACTCCTGTCAGTAACTAATAAACGATATGTTTGATTCCCTTGGCCGCTATAACTCCTACGAGAATGAAAGACATTAAAGACCAAGTTACCATATAAATTAGAATATTTTTCATTTTGAAGCAATATTATCAAGCACTGGCTTCAGCTTGGAGGAGAGTAATTCTTCTCCCACTCCTGTCAGTAACTAATAAACGATATGTTTGATTCCCTTGGCCGCTATAACTCCTACGAGAATGAAAGACATTAAAGACCAAGTTACCATATAAATTAGAATATTTTTCATTTTGAAGCAATATTATCAAGCACTGGCTTCAGCTTGGAGGAGAGTAATTCTTCTCCCACTCCTGTCAGTAACTAATAAACGATATGTTTGATTCCCTTGACCGCTATAACTCCTACGAGAATCAGACATTAAAGACCAAGTTACCATATAAATTAGAATATTTTTCATTTTAAAGCAATATTATCAAGCACTGGCTTCAGCTTGGAGGAGAGTAATTCTTCTCCCACTCCTGTCAGTAACTAATAAACGATATGTTTGATTCCCTTGACCGCTATAACTCCTACGAGAATCAGACATTAAAGACCAAGTTACCATATAAATTAGAATATTTTTCATTTTGAAGCAATATTATCAAGCACTGGCTTCAGCTTGGAGGAGAGTAATTCTTCTCCCACTCCTGTCAGTAACTAATAAACGATATGTTTGATTCCCTTGACCGCTATAACTCCTACGAGAATCAGACATTAAAGACCAAGTTACCATATAAATTAGAATATTTTTCATTTTGAAGCAATATTATCAAGCACTGGCTTCAGCTTGGAGGAGAGTAATTCTTCTCCCACTCCTGTCAGTAACTAATAAACGATATGTTTGATTCCCTTGGCCGCTATAACTCCTACGAGAATGAATGACATTAAAGACCAAGTTACCATATAAATTAGAATATTTTTCATTTTGAAGCAATATTATCAAGCACTGGCTTCAGCTTGGAGGAGAGTAATTCTTCTCCCACTCCTGTCAGTAACTAATAAACGATATGTTTGATTCCCTTGACCGCTATAACTCCTACGAGAATCAGACATTAAAGACCAAGTTACCATATAAATTAGAATATTTTTTATTTTGAAGCAATATTATCAAGCACTGGCTTCAGCTTGGAGGAGAGTAATTCTTCTCCCACTCCTGTCAGTAACTAATAAACGATATGTTTGATTCCCTTGGCCGCTATAACTCCTACGAGAATGAATGACATTAAAGACCAAGTTACCATATAAATTAGAATATTTTTCATTTTGAAGCAATATTATCAAGCACTGGCTTCAGCTTGGAGGAGAGTAATTCTTCTCCCACTCCTGTCAGTAACTAATAAACGATATGTTTGATTCCCTTGGCCGCTATAACTCCTACGAGAATGAAAGACATTAAAGACCAAGTTACCATATAAATTAGAATATTTTTCATTTTGAAGCAATATTATCAAGCACTGGCTTCAGCTTGGAGGAGAGTAATTCTTCTCCAACTCCTGTCAGTAACTAATAAACGATATGTTTGATTCCCTTGGCCGCTATAACTCCTACGAGAATGAAAGACATTAAAGACCAAGTTACCATATAAATTAGAATATTTTTTATTTTGAAGCAATATTATCAAGCACTGGCTTCAGCTTGGAGGAGAGTAATTCTTCTCCCACTCCTGTCAGTAACTAATAAACGATATGTTTGATTCCCTTGGCCGCTATAACTCCTACGAGAATGAAAGACATTAAAGACCAAGTTACCATATAAATTAGAATATTTTTCATTTTGAAGCAATATTATCAAGCACTGGCTTCAGCTTGGAGGAGAGTAATTCTTCTCCCACTCCTGTCAGTAACTAATAAACGATATGTTTGATTCCCTTGGCCGCTATAACTCCTACGAGAATGAAAGACATTAAAGACCAAGTTACCATATAAATTAGAATATTTTTCATTTTGAAGCAATATTATCAAGCACTGGCTTCAGCTTGGAGGAGAGTAATTCTTCTCCCACTCCTGTCAGTAACTAATAAACGATATGTTTGATTCCCTTGGCCGCTATAACTCCTACGAGAATGAAAGACATTAAAGACCAAGTTACCATATAAATTAGAATATTTTTCATTTTGAAGCAATATTATCAAGCACTGGCTTCAGCTTGGAGGAGAGTAATTCTTCTCCCACTCCTGTCAGTAACTAATAAACGATATGTTTGATTCCCTTGGCCGCTATAACTCCTACGAGAATGAATGACATTAAAGACCAAGTTACCATATAAATTAGAATATTTTTCATTTTGAAGCAATATTATCAAGCACTGGCTTCAGCTTGGAGGAGAGTAATTCTTCTCCCACTCCTGTCAGTAACTAATAAACGATATGTTTGATTCCCTTGGCCGCTATAACTCCTACGAGAATGAATGACATTAAAGACCAAGTTACCATATAAATTAGAATATTTTTCATTTTGAAGCAATATTATCAAGCACTGGCTTCAGCTTGGAGGAGAGTAATTCTTCTCCCACTCCTGTCAGTAACTAATAAACGATATGTTTGATTCCCTTGACCACTATAACTCCTACGAGAATCAGACATTAAAGACCAAGTTACCATATAAATTAGAATATTTTTCATTTTGAAGCAATATTATCAAGCACTGGCTTCAGCTTGGAGGAGAGTAATTCTTCTCCCACTCCTGTCAGTAACTAATAAACGATATGTTTGATTCCCTTGGCCGCTATAACTCCTACGAGAATGAAAGACATTAAAGACCAAGTTACCATATAAATTAGAATATTTTTCATTCTGAAGCAATATTATCAAGCACTGGCTTCAGCTTGGAGGAGAGTAATTCTTCTCCCACTCCTGTCAGTAACTAATAAACGATATGTTTGATTCCCTTGACCGCTATAACTCCTACGAGAATCAGACATTAAAGACCAAGTTACCATATAAATTAGAATATTATTCATTTTGAAGCAATATTATCAAGCACTAACTTCAGCTTGGAGGAGAGTAATTCTTCTCCCACTCCTGTCAGTAACTAATAAACGATATGTTTGATTCCCTTGGCCGCTATAACTCCTACGAGAATGAAAGACATTAAAGACCAAGTTACCATATAAATTAGAATATTTTTCATTTTGAAGCAATATTATCAAGCACTGGCTTCAGCTTGGAGGAGAGTAATTCTTCTCCCACTCCTGTCAGTAACTAATAAACGATATGTTTGATTCCCTTGGCCGCTATAACTCCTACGAGAATGAAAGACATTAAAGACCAAGTTACCATATAAATTAGAATATTTTTCATTTTGAAGCAATATTATCAAGCACTGGCTTCAGCTTGGAGGAGAGTAATTCTTCTCCCACTCCTGTCAGTAACTAATAAACGATATGTTTGATTCCCTTGGCCGCTATAACTCCTACGAGAATGAAAGACATTAAAGACCAAGTTACCATATAAATTAGAATATTTTTCATTTTGAAGCAATATTATCAAGCACTGGCTTCAGCTTGGAGGAGAGTAATTCTTCTCCCACTCCTGTCAGTAACTAATAAACGATATGTTTGATTCCCTTGGCCGCTATAACTCCTACGAGAATGAATGACATTAAAGACCAAGTTACCATATAAATTAGAATATTTTTCATTTTGAAGCAATATTATCAAGCACTGGCTTCAGCTTGGAGGAGAGTAATTCTTCTCCCACTCCTGTCAGTAACTAATAAACGATATGTTTGATTCCCTTGACCGCTATAACTCCTACGAGAATCAGACATTAAAGACCAAGTTACCATATAAATTAGAATATTTTTCATTTTGAAGCAATATTATCAAGCACTGGCTTCAGCTTGGAGGAGAGTAATTCTTCTCCCACTCCTGTCAGTAACTAATAAACGATATGTTTGATTCCCTTGGCCGCTATAACTCCTACGAGAATGAATGACATTAAAGACCAAGTTACCATATAAATTAGAATATTTTTCATTTTGAAGCAATATTATCAAGCACTGGCTTCAGCTTGGAGGAGAGTAATTCTTCTCCCACTCCTGTCAGTAACTAATAAACGATATGTTTGATTCCCTTGGCCGCTATAACTCCTACGAGAATGAAAGACATTAAAGACCAAGTTACCATATAAATTAGAATATTTTTCATTTTGAAGCAATATTATCAAGCACTGGCTTCAGCTTGGAGGAGAGTAATTCTTCTCCAACTCCTGTCAGTAACTAATAAACGATATGTTTGATTCCCTTGGCCGCTATAACTCCTACGAGAATGAAAGACATTAAAGACCAAGTTACCATATAAATTAGAATATTTTTCATTTTGAAGCAATATTATCAAGCACTGGCTTCAGCTTGGAGGAGAGTAATTCTTCTCCCACTCCTGTCAGTAACTAATAAACGATATGTTTGATTCCCTTGGCCGCTATAACTCCTACGAGAATGAAAGACATTAAAGACCAAGTTACCATATAAATTAGAATATTTTTCATTTTGAAGCAATATTATCAAGCACTGGCTTCAGCTTGGAGGAGAGTAATTCTTCTCCCACTCCTGTCAGTAACTAATAAACGATATGTTTGATTCCCTTGGCCGCTATAACTCCTACGAGAATGAAAGACATTAAAGACCAAGTTACCATATAAATGAGAATATTTTTCATTTTGAAGCAATATTATCAAGCACTGGCTTCAGCTTGGAGGAGAGTAATTCTTCTCCCACTCCTGTCAGTAACTAATAAACGATATGTTTGATTCCCTTGGCCGCTATAACTCCTACGAGAATGAAAGACATTAAAGACCAAGTTACCATATAAATTAGAATATTTTTCATTTTGAAGCAATATTATCAAGCACTGGCTTCAGCTTGGAGGAGAGTAATTCTTCTCCCACTCCTGTCAGTAACTAATAAACGATATGTTTGATTCCCTTGACCGCTATAACTCCTACGAGAATCAGACATTAAAGACCAAGTTACCATATAAATTAGAATATTTTTCATTTTGAAGCAATATTATCAAGCACTGGCTTCAGCTTGGAGGAGAGTAATTCTTCTCCCACTCCTGTCAGTAACTAATAAACGATATGTTTGATTCCCTTGACCGCTATAACTCCTACGAGAATCAGACATTAAAGACCAAGTTACCATATAAATTAGAATATTTTTCATTTTGAAGCAATATTATCAAGCACTGGCTTCAGCTTGGAGGAGAGTAATTCTTCTCCCACTCCTGTCAGTAACTAATAAACGATATGTTTGATTCCCTTGGCCGCTATAACTCCTACGAGAATGAAAGACATTAAAGACCAAGTTACCATATAAATTAGAATATTTTTCATTTTGAAGCAATATTATCAAGCACTGGCTTCAGCTTGGAGGAGAGTAATTCTTCTCCCACTCCTGTCAGTAACTAATAAACGATATGTTTGATTCCCTTGGCCGCTATAACTCCTACGAGAATGAAAGACATTAAAGACCAAGTTACCATATAAATTAGAATATTTTTCATTTTGAAGCAATATTATCAAGCACTGGCTTCAGCTTGGAGGAGAGTAATTCTTCTCCCACTCCTGTCAGTAACTAATAAACGATATGTTTGATTCCCTTGGCCGCTATAACTCCTACGAGAATGAAAGACATTAAAGACCAAGTTACCATATAAATTAGAATATTTTTCATTTTGAAGCAATATTATCAAGCACTGGCTTCAGCTTGGAGGAGAGTAATTCTTCTCCCACTCCTGTCAGTAACTAATAAACGATATGTTTGATTCCCTTGACCGCTATAACTCCTACGAGAATCAGACATTAAAGACCAAGTTACCATATAAATTAGAATATTTTTCATTTTGAAGCAATATTATCAAGCACTGGCTTCAGCTTGGAGGAGAGTAATTCTTCTCCCACTCCTGTCAGTAACTAATAAACGATATGTTTGATTCCCTTGGCCGCTATAACTCCTACGAGAATGAAAGACATTAAAGACCAAGTTACCATATAAATTAGAATATTTTTCATTTTGAAGCAATATTATCAAGCACTGGCTTCAGCTTGGAGGAGAGTAATTCTTCTCCCACTCCTGTCAGTAACTAATAAACGATATGTTTGATTCCCTTGGCCGCTATAACTCCTACGAGAATGAAAGACATTAAAGACCAAGTTACCATATAAATTAGAATATTTTTCATTTTGAAGCAATATTATCAAGCACTGGCTTCAGCTTGGAGGAGAGTAATTCTTCTCCCACTCCTGTCAGTAACTAATAAACGATATGTTTGATTCCCTTGGCCGCTATAACTCCTACGAGAATGAAAGACATTAAAGACCAAGTTACCATATAAATTAGAATATTTTTCATTTTGAAGCAATATTATCAAGCACTGGCTTCAGCTTGGAGGAGAGTAATTCTTCTCCCACTCCTGTCAGTAACTAATAAACGATATGTTTGATTCCCTTGGCCGCTATAACTCCTACGAGAATGAATGACATTAAAGACCAAGTTACCATATAAATTAGAATATTTTTCATTTTGAAGCAATATTATCAAGCACTGGCTTCAGCTTGGAGGAGAGTAATTCTTCTCCCACTCCTGTCAGTAACTAATAAACGATATGTTTGATTCCCTTGGCCGCTATAACTCCTACGAGAATGAATGACATTAAAGACCAAGTTACCATATAAATTAGAATATTTTTCATTTTGAAGCAATATTATCAAGCACTGGCTTCAGCTTGGAGGAGAGTAATTCTTCTCCCACTCCTGTCAGTAACTAATAAACGATATGTTTGATTCCCTTGACCACTATAACTCCTACGAGAATCAGACATTAAAGACCAAGTTACCATATAAATTAGAATATTTTTCATTTTGAAGCAATATTATCAAGCACTGGCTTCAGCTTGGAGGAGAGTAATTCTTCTCCCACTCCTGTCAGTAACTAATAAACGATATGTTTGATTCCCTTGGCCGCTATAACTCCTACGAGAATGAAAGACATTAAAGACCAAGTTACCATATAAATTAGAATATTTTTCATTTTGAAGCAATATTATCAAGCACTGGCTTCAGCTTGGAGGAGAGTAATTCTTCTCCCACTCCTGTCAGTAACTAATAAACGATATGTTTGATTCCCTTGACCGCTATAACTCCTACGAGAATCAGACATTAAAGACCAAGTTACCATATAAATTAGAATATTTTTCATTTTGAAGCAATATTATCAAGCACTGGCTTCAGCTTGGAGGAGAGTAATTCTTCTCCCACTCCTGTCAGTAACTAATAAACGATATGTTTGATTCCCTTGGCCGCTATAACTCCTACGAGAATGAAAGACATTAAAGACCAAGTTACCATATAAATTAGAATATTTTTCATTTTGAAGCAATATTATCAAGCACTGGCTTCAGCTTGGAGGAGAGTAATTCTTCTCCCACTCCTGTCAGTAACTAATAAACGATATGTTTGATTCCCTTGGCCGCTATAACTCCTACGAGAATGAAAGACATTAAAGACCAAGTTACCATATATATTAGAATATTTTTCATTTTGAAGCAATATTATCAAGCACTGGCTTCAGCTTGGAGGAGAGTAATTCTTCTCCCACTCCTGTCAGTAACTAATAAACGATATGTTTGATTCCCTTGGCCGCTATAACTCCTACGAGAATGAAAGACATTAAAGACCAAGTTACCATATAAATTAGAATATTTTTCATTTTGAAGCAATATTATCAAGCACTGGCTTCAGCTTGGAGGAGAGTAATTCTTCTCCCACTCCTGTCAGTAACTAATAAACGATATGTTTGATTCCCTTGGCCGCTATAACTCCTACGAGAATGAAAGACATTAAAGACCAAGTTACCATATAAATTAGAATATTTTTCATTTTGAAGCAATATTATCAAGCACTGGCTTCAGCTTGGAGGAGAGTAATTCTTCTCCCACTCCTGTCAGTAACTAATAAACGATATGTTTGATTCCCTTGACCACTATAACTCCTACGAGAATCAGACATTAAAGACCAAGTTACCATATAAATTAGAATATTTTTCATTTTGAAGCAATATTATCAAGCACTGGCTTCAGCTTGGAGGAGAGTAATTCTTCTCCCACTCCTGTCAGTAACTAATAAACGATATGTTTGATTCCCTTGGCCGCTATAACTCCTACGAGAATGAATGACATTAAAGACCAAGTTACCATATAAATTAGAATATTTTTCATTTTGAAGCAATATTATCAAGCACTGGCTTCAGCTTGGAGGAGAGTAATTCTTCTCCCACTCCTGTCAGTAACTAATAAACGATATGTTTGATTCCCTTGGCCGCTATAACTCCTACGAGAATGAAAGACATTAAAGACCAAGTTACCATATAAATTAGAATATTTGTCATTTTGAAGCAATATTATCAAGCACTGGCTTCAGCTTGGAGGAGAGTAATTCTTCTCCAACTCCTGTCAGTAACTAATAAACGATATGTTTGATTCCCTTGGCCGCTATAACTCCTACGAGAATGAAAGACATTAAAGACCAAGTTACCATATAAATTAGAATATTTTTCATTTTGAAGCAATATTATCAAGCACTGGCTTCAGCTTGGAGGAGAGTAATTCTTCTCCCACTCCTGTCAGTAACTAATAAACGATATGTTTGATTCCCTTGGCCGCTATAACTCCTACGAGAATGAAAGACATTAAAGACCAAGTTACCATATAAATTAGAATATTTTTCATTTTGAAGCAAGATTATCAAGCACTGGCTTCAGCTTGGAGGAGAGTAATTCTTCTCCCACTCCTGTCAGTAACTAATAAACGATATGTTTGATTCCCTTGGCCGCTATAACTCCTACGAGAATGAAAGACATTAAAGACCAAGTTACCATATAAATGAGAATATTTTTCATTTTGAAGCAATATTATCAAGCACTGGCTTCAGCTTGGAGGAGAGTAATTCTTCTCCCACTCCTGTCAGTAACTAATAAACGATATGTTTGATTCCCTTGGCCGCTATAACTCCTACGAGAATGAAAGACATTAAAGACCAAGTTACCATATAAATTAGAATATTTTTCATTTTGAAGCAATATTATCAAGCACTGGCTTCAGCTTGGAGGAGAGTAATTCTTCTCCCACTCCTGTCAGTAACTAATAAACGATATGTTTGATTCCCTTGACCGCTATAACTCCTACGAGAATCAGACATTAAAGACCAAGTTACCATATAAATTAGAATATTTTTCATTTTGAAGCAATATTATCAAGCACTGGCTTCAGCTTGGAGGAGAGTAATTCTTCTCCCACTCCTGTCAGTAACTAATAAACGATATGTTTGATTCCCTTGACCGCTATAACTCCTACGAGAATCAGACATTAAAGACCAAGTTACCATATAAATTAGAATATTTTTCATTTTGAAGCAATATTATCAAGCACTGGCTTCAGCTTGGAGGAGAGTAATTCTTCTCCCACTCCTGTCAGTAACTAATAAACGATATGTTTGATTCCCTTGGCCGCTATAACTCCTACGAGAATCAGACATTAAAGACCAAGTTACCATATAAATTAGAATATTTTTCATTTTGAAGCAATATTATCAAGCACTGGCTTCAGCTTGGAGGAGAGTAATTCTTCTCCCACTCCTGTCAGTAACTAATAAACGATATGTTTGATTCCCTTGGCCGCTATAACTCCTACGAGAATGAATGACATTAAAGACCAAGTTACCATATAAATTAGAATATTTTTCATTTTGAAGCAATATTATCAAGCACTGGCTTCAGCTTGGAGGAGAGTAATTCTTCTCCCACTCCTGTCAGTAACTAATAAACGATATGTTTGATTCCCTTGGCCGCTATAACTCCTACGAGAATGAAAGACATTAAAGACCAAGTTACCATATAAATTAGAATATTTGTCATTTTGAAGCAATATTATCAAGCACTGGCTTCAGCTTGGAGGAGAGTAATTCTTCTCCAACTCCTGTCAGTAACTAATAAACGATATGTTTGATTCCCTTGGCCGCTATAACTCCTACGAGAATGAAAGACATTAAAGACCAAGTTACCATATAAATTAGAATATTTTTCATTTTGAAGCAATATTATCAAGCACTGGCTTCAGCTTGGAGGAGAGTAATTCTTCTCCCACTCCTGTCAGTAACTAATAAACGATATGTTTGATTCCCTTGGCCGCTATAACTCCTACGAGAATGAAAGACATTAAAGACCAAGTTACCATATAAATTAGAATATTTTTCATTTTGAAGCAAGATTATCAAGCACTGGCTTCAGCTTGGAGGAGAGTAATTCTTCTCCCACTCCTGTCAGTAACTAATAAACGATATGTTTGATTCCCTTGGCCGCTATAACTCCTACGAGAATGAAAGACATTAAAGACCAAGTTACCATATAAATGAGAATATTTTTCATTTTGAAGCAATATTATCAAGCACTGGCTTCAGCTTGGAGGAGAGTAATTCTTCTCCCACTCCTGTCAGTAACTAATAAACGATATGTTTGATTCCCTTGGCCGCTATAACTCCTACGAGAATGAAAGACATTAAAGACCAAGTTACCATATAAATTAGAATATTTTTCATTTTGAAGCAATATTATCAAGCACTGGCTTCAGCTTGGAGGAGAGTAATTCTTCTCCCACTCCTGTCAGTAACTAATAAACGATATGTTTGATTCCCTTGACCGCTATAACTCCTACGAGAATCAGACATTAAAGACCAAGTTACCATATAAATTAGAATATTTTTCATTTTGAAGCAATATTATCAAGCACTGGCTTCAGCTTGGAGGAGAGTAATTCTTCTCCCACTCCTGTCAGTAACTAATAAACGATATGTTTGATTCCCTTGACCGCTATAACTCCTACGAGAATCAGACATTAAAGACCAAGTTACCATATAAATTAGAATATTTTTCATTTTGAAGCAATATTATCAAGCACTGGCTTCAGCTTGGAGGAGAGTAATTCTTCTCCCACTCCTGTCAGTAACTAATAAACGATATGTTTGATTCCCTTGGCCGCTATAACTCCTACGAGAATGAAAGACATTAAAGACCAAGTTACCATATAAATTAGAATATTTTTCATTTTGAAGCAATATTATCAAGCACTGGCTTCAGCTTGGAGGAGAGTAATTCTTCTCCCACTCCTGTCAGTAACTAATAAACGATATGTTTGATTCCCTTGGCCGCTATAACTCCTACGAGAATGAAAGACATTAAAGACCAAGTTACCATATAAATTAGAATATTTTTCATTTTGAAGCAATATTATCAAGCACTGGCTTCAGCTTGGAGGAGAGTAATTCTTCTCCCACTCCTGTCAGTAACTAATAAACGATATGTTTGATTCCCTTGGCCGCTATAACTCCTACGAGAATGAAAGACATTAAAGACCAAGTTACCATATAAATTAGAATATTTTTCATTTTGAAGCAATATTATCAAGCACTGGCTTCAGCTTGGAGGAGAGTAATTCTTCTCCCACTCCTGTCAGTAACTAATAAACGATATGTTTGATTCCCTTGGCCGCTATAACTCCTACGAGAATGAAAGACATTAAAGACCAAGTTACCATATAAATGAGAATATTTTTCATTTTGAAGCAATATTATCAAGCACTGGCTTCAGCTTGGAGGAGAGTAATTCTTCTCCCACTGCTGTCAGTAACTAATAAACGATATGTTTGATTCCCTTGGCCGCTATAACTCCTACGAGAATGAAAGACATTAAAGACCAAGTTACCATATAAATTAGAATATTTTTCATTTTGAAGCAATATTATCAAGCACTGGCTTCAGCTTGGAGGAGAGTAATTCTTCTCCCACTCCTGTCAGTAACTAATAAACGATATGTTTGATTCCCTTGACCGCTATAACTCCTACGAGAATCAGACATTAAAGACCAAGTTACCATATAAATTAGAATATTTTTCATTTTGAAGCAATATTATCAAGCACTGGCTTCAGCTTGGAGGAGAGTAATTCTTCTCCCACTCCTGTCAGTAACTAACAAACGATATGTTTGATTCCCTTGACCGCTATAACTCCTACGAGAATCAGACATTAAAGACCAAGTTACCATATAAATTAGAATATTTTTCATTTTGAAGCAATATTATCAAGCACTGGCTTCAGCTTGGAGGAGAGTAATTCTTCTCCCACTCCTGTCAGTAACTAATAAACGATATGTTTGATTCCCTTGACCGCTATAACTCCTACGAGAATGAAAGACATTAAAGACCAAGTTACCATATAAATTAGAATATTTTTCATTTTGAAGCAATATTATCAAGCACTGGCTTCAGCTTGGAGGAGAGTAATTCTTCTCCCACTCCTGTCAGTAACTAATAAACGATATGTTTGATTCCCTTGGCCGCTATAACTCCTACGAGAATGAAAGACATTAAAGACCAAGTTACCATATAAATTAGAATATTTTTCATTTTGAAGCAATATTATCAAGCACTGGCTTCAGCTTGGAGGAGAGTAATTCTTCTCCCACTCCTGTCAGTAACTAATAAACGATATGTTTGATTCCCTTGGCCGCTATAACTCCTACGAGAATGAAAGACATTAAAGACCAAGTTACCATATAAATTAGAATATTTTTTCATTTTGAAGCAATATTATCAAGCACTGGCTTCAGCTTGGAGGAGAGTAATTCTTCTCCCACTCCTGTCAGTAACTAATAAACGATATGTTTGATTCCCTTGACCGCTATAACTCCTACGAGAATCAGACATTAAAGACCAAGTTACCATATAAATTAGAATATTTTTCATTTTGAAGCAATATTATCAAGCACTGGCTTCAGCTTGGAGGAGAGTAATTCTTCTCCCACTCATGTCAGTAACTAATAAACGATATGTTTGATTCCCTTGACCACTATAACTCCTACGAGAATCAGACATTAAAGACCAAGTTACCATATAAATTAGAATATTTTTCATTTTGAAGCAATATTATCAAGCACTGGCTTCAGCTTGGAGGAGAGTAATTCTTCTCCCACTCCTGTCAGTAACAAATAAACGATATGTTTGATTCCCTTGACCGCTATAACTCCTACGAGAATCAGACATTAAAGACCAAGTTACCATATAAATTAGAATATTTTTCATTTTGAAGCAATATTATCAAGCACTGGCTTCAGCTTGGAGGAGAGTAATTCTTCTCCCACTCCTGTCAGTAACTAATAAACGATATGTTTGATTCCCTTGGCCGCTATAACTCCTACGAGAATGAAAGACATTAAAGACCAAGTTACCATATAAATTAGAATATTTTTCATTTTGAAGCAATATTATCAAGCACTGGCTTCAGCTTGGAGGAGAGTAATTCTTCTCCCACTCCTGTCAGTAACTAATAAACGATATGTTTGATTCCCTTGGCCGCTATAACTCCTACGAGAATGAAAGACATTAAAGACCAAGTTACCATATAAATTAGAATATTTTTCATTTTGAAGCAATATTATCAAGCACTGGCTTCAGCTTGGAGGAGAGTAATTCTTCTCCCACTCCTGTCAGTAACTAATAAACGATATGTTTGATTCCCTTGACCACTATAACTCCTACGAGAATCAGACATTAAAGACCAAGTTACCATATAAATTAGAATATTTTTCATTTTGAAGCAATATTATCAAGCACTGGCTTCAGCTTGGAGGAGAGTAATTCTTCTCCCACTCCTGTCAGTAACTAATAAACGATATGTTTGATTCCCTTGGCCGCTATAACTCCTACGAGAATGAAAGACATTAAAGACCAAGTTACCATATAAATTAGAATATTTTTCATTTTGAAGCAATATTATCAAGCACTGGCTTCAGCTTGGAGGAGAGTAATTCTTCTCCCACTCCTGTCAGTAACTAATAAACGATATGTTTGATTCCCTTGGCCGCTATAACTCCTACGAGAATGAATGACATTAAAGACCAAGTTACCATATAAATTAGAATATTTGTCATTTTGAAGCAATATTATCAAGCACTGGCTTCAGCTTGGAGGAGAGTAATTCTTCTCCCACTCCTGTCAGTAACTAATAAACGATATGTTTGATTCCCTTGACCGCTATAACTCCTACGAGAATCAGACATTAAAGACCAAGTTACCATATAAATTAGAATATTTTTCATTTTGAAGCAATATTATCAAGCACTGGCTTCAGCTTGGAGGAGAGTAATTCTTCTCCCACTCCTGTCAGTAACTAATAAACGATATGTTTGATTCCCTTGGCCGCTATAACTCCTACGAGAATGAATGACATTAAAGACCAAGTTACCATATAAATTAGAATATTTTTCATTTTGAAGCAATATTATCAAGCACTGGCTTCAGCTTGGAGGAGAGTAATTCTTCTCCCACTCCTGTCAGTAACTAATAAACGATATGTTTGATTCCCTTGGCCGCTATAACTCCTACGAGAATGAAAGACATTAAAGACCAAGTTACCATATAAATTAGAATATTTTTCATTTTGAAGCAATATTATCAAGCACTGGCTTCAGCTTGGAGGAGAGTAATTCTTCTCCAACTCCTGTCAGTAACTAATAAACGATATGTTTGATTCCCTTGGCCGCTATAACTCCTACGAGAATGAAAGACATTAAAGACCAAGTTACCATATAAATTAGAATATTTTTCATTTTGAAGCAATATTATCAAGCACTGGCTTCAGCTTGGAGGAGAGTAATTCTTCTCCCACTCCTGTCAGTAACTAATAAACGATATGTTTGATTCCCTTGGCCGCTATAACTCCTACGAGAATGAAAGACATTAAAGACCAAGTTACCATATAAATGAGAATATTTTTCATTTTGAAGCAATATTATCAAGCACTGGCTTCAGCTTGGAGGAGAGTAATTCTTCTCCCACTCCTGTCAGTAACTAATAAACGATATGTTTGATTCCCTTGGCCGCTATAACTCCTACGAGAATGAAAGACATTAAAGACCAAGTTACCATATAAATTAGAATATTTTTCATTTTGAAGCAATATTATCAAGCACTGGCTTCAGCTTGGAGGAGAGTAATTCTTCTCCCACTCCTGTCAGTAACTAATAAACGATATGTTTGATTCCCTTGACCGCTATAACTCCTACGAGAATCAGACATTAAAGACCAAGTTACCATATAAATTAGAATATTTTTCATTTTGAAGCAATATTATCAAGCACTGGCTTCAGCTTGGAGGAGAGTAATTCTTCTCCCACTCCTGTCAGTAACTAATAAACGATATGTTTGATTCCCTTGACCGCTATAACTCCTACGAGAATCAGACATTAAAGACCAAGTTACCATATATATTAGAATATTTTTCATTTTGAAGCAATATTATCAAGCACTGGCTTCAGCTTGGAGGAGAGTAATTCTTCTCCCACTCCTGTCAGTAACTAATAAACGATATGTTTGATTCCCTTGACCGCTATAACTCCTACGAGAATCAGACATTAAAGACCAAGTTACCATATAAATTAGAATATTTTTCATTTTGAAGCAATATTATCAAGCACTGGCTTCAGCTTGGAGGAGAGTAATTCTTCTCCCACTCCTGTCAGTAACTAATAAACGATATGTTTGATTCCCTTGGCCGCTATAACTCCTACGAGAATGAAAGACATTAAAGACCAAGTTACCATATAAATTAGAATATTTTTCATTTTGAAGCAATATTATCAAGCACTGGCTTCAGCTTGGAGGAGAGTAATTCTTCTCCCACTCCTGTCAGTAACTAATAAACGATATGTTTGATTCCCTTGACCGCTATAACTCCTACGAGAATCAGACATTAAAGACCAAGTTACCATATATATTAGAATATTTTTCATTTTGAAGCAATATTATCAAGCACTGGCTTCAGCTTGGAGGAGAGTAATTCTTCTCCCACTCCTGTCAGTAACTAATAAACGATATGTTTGATTCCCTTGACCGCTATAACTCCTACGAGAATCAGACATTAAAGACCAAGTTACCATATAAATTAGAATATTTTTCATTTTGAAGCAATATTATCAAGCACTGGCTTCAGCTTGGAGGAGAGTAATTCTTCTCCCACTCCTGTCAGTAACTAATAAACGATATGTTTGATTCCCTTGGCCGCTATAACTCCTACGAGAATGAAAGACATTAAAGACCAAGTTACCATATAAATTAGAATATTTTTCATTTTGAAGCAATATTATCAAGCACTGGCTTCAGCTTGGAGGAGAGTAATTCTTCTCCCACTCCTGTCAGTAACTAATAAACGATATGTTTGATTCCCTTGGCCGCTATAACTCCTACGAGAATGAAAGACATTAAAGACCAAGTTACCATATAAATTAGAATATTTTTCATTTTGAAGCAATATTATCAAGCACTGGCTTCAGCTTGGAGGAGAGTAATTCTTCTCCCACTCCTGTCAGTAACTAATAAACGATATGTTTGATTCCCTTGGCCGCTATAACTCCTACGAGAATGAAAGACATTAAAGACCAAGTTACCATATAAATTAGAATATTTTTCATTTTGAAGCAATATTATCAAGCACTGGCTTCAGCTTGGAGGAGAGTAATTCTTCTCCCACTCCTGTCAGTAACTAATAAACGATATGTTTGATTCCCTTGACCGCTATAACTCCTACGAGAATCAGACATTAAAGACCAAGTTACCATATAAATTAGAATATTTTTCATTTTGAAGCAATATTATCAAGCACTGGCTTCAGCTTGGAGGAGAGTAATTCTTCTCCCACTCCTGTCAGTAACTAATAAACGATATGTTTGATTCCCTTGGCCGCTATAACTCCTACGAGAATGAATGACATTAAAGACCAAGAATCCATTCAGTGTGAGTTTATGGTATAACATAAAATAAATATATAATATGTCATATTTATGGACAAAAAAAATGAAATGTAAAAATAAAATAGACCATAACACAACTTAACATAAGATGCCTGATGATGGACAGGTTCGAAACGTCGCTAATGTAAGTTAATGTTTTAAACAATTTTGGGGAGCAGCCCCTGCCAGGTTCATCAATAATAATGCCTCCTAAAATCTCACTTTTCCTCAAGATATTATTGGAGTAGACGTTTAAATATTCAAAAAAATAAGAACTATATCCGTTCTAAGCATTCCAAATGACGAACGTTAAACCAACGCGCTAAGATGACGCAGTATCTGCTACTTTAGTTGTCATTTGTATAATTCAAATGTTGATTTAAATTATTTATGAATATATTCTGAACGATTCTTTTATTCATTTGTCATAGCTAACATCTTGAGCAATATCATTTTTATAAATGTCACGTCTCCTGTCAATTGGAAAAATCGCTTTAGATCTTGTGCAAGTTACTAAATAATCACCAATTTTTTCCCATAATTCTATTGGGCAATGCATCCCATCTTTAGATTGGGGCAACAAAAATTCTTAAAAATATCTGAGAGTTAGGGTATTAAATATCGAATATCTGAGAGTTAGGGTATTAAATATCGAATATCTGAGAGTTAGGGTATTAAATATCGAATATCTGAGAGATAGGGTATTAAATATGGAATATCTGAGAGTTAGGGTATTAAATATCGAATAACTGAGAGTTAGGGTATTAAATATCGAATATCTGAGAGTTAGGGTATTAAATATCGAATAACTGAGAGTTAGGGTATTAAATATCGAATATCTGAGAGTTAGGGTATTAAATATCGAATATCTGAGAGTTAGGGTATTAAATATCAAATATCTGAGAGTTAGGGTATTAAATATCGAATATCTGAGAGTTAGGGTATTAAATATCGAATATCTGAGAGTTAGGGTATTAAATATCGAATATCTGAGAGTTAGGGTATTAAATATCGAATATCTGAGAGTTAGGGTATTAAATATCGAATATCTGAGAGTTAGGGTATTAAATATCAAATATCTGAGAGTTAGGGTATTAAATATCGAATAAGGACCTCTCTAAGAGGTCATTCACGAAACCAATATTTCCAAATCTCGAAGGAACATTTTATTAAAACTTTTCGAAGGAATGTAGCTACTATGGTTGCACTCTGAAAAAAGGTTGAAAGAAGTTTTGAAAAAGTATTCAAATCTTCATAGATCCTTCCTAGTAGATATAAAAATAAAGCCCGTCACACTTTTCTCACAATTTGGGTAGTGTAGACAGCATTCCTGAATTCTTATCTTTTACATTTGAAATGAGCAACTGTTTCAATTATTAATTTGCTTCCAGAGTTTTGTTTTGTACACGGTACTATACTACTTAATAAATACACAAAAACTTGACATTATCGTCTTTTGATCTGACGCAGGAACGGGATACAGCCCCCCTAGTGGTAGAAATCAGAAGTCATATCAAAACGAAGGCGCTCCTAGCGGCAGCTTTGCTAACTTACGTTTTGGCGGACAAATTCTATTCGAACATATTACAAGTAATCCTCCCCCTTCTGTAGTCCGATTTAATTCGTTTTTACAACACATTTTTCTCTGTAGATTTCTACGAATACTGAGTTTCATTGAAATAAAACAACAATTACGGCTGGTATTGGAAAATTGGTAATGTCGGTCCGAAGTAAACCCCCCTCCCAATGAACCGATTTAGTTCATTTTTGCAATATTTGTTTCTATTACAAATTCCACAACAAAAGCCCCTTTTTTACGACAAGGGACAAAAGCCCCTTTTTTACGACAAGGGACAAAAGCCCCTTTTTTACGACAAGGGACAAAAGCCCCTTTTTTACGACAAGGGACAAAAGTCCGTTCTTATTTACATCATTTTCTACTAATTGAGGTAAACTTTTCATGTAATGACACGGGACTACAGATCTGATCAGGTACATCCAGACATCACTGCATATACAAATTTGAAATTGTCTCATCGGTTTCTCGTTATTAGCGGCTCACGCCATATAAGAAGAGAGATTACACGTTGGAACGGTTGCCAGAAAAATAAAGAGTGTAATGGAATACTAAACACTAAAAAGATGTTATACATGTAAAATAATTCGTCTTCCGTACTCAAGAATAAACTGAAATTCCAAACATTATGTTAGTATACTCAATACTAAAATTACAATATTTTATAGCAATGGCGTTCGAAATGGAGGAATAATAATAATGATGTATTGATTTTTTTTTCTCGTTAATTTGATTTACCTATTTATTTTTTCCTTACTTTTATACCTTCCTAAATTTTCCTTTAAATTTATTTATTTTACTTCTTTTAAAAATAACAGGTTATATACTATCTGTAAAATAACTCCTTATTAGAATAGTTAAACACTTTACAACACTAATCATTTATTACAAGCAGAATGAAAACCAATATGATAAATTCCAGCAATAAAATGTTATCAAGACGCTTGATAATGAGGGATATTTATAAAAATAGCGGAGAGAATGATAAATGAAAGGCTAACTAAAGAGGAACCATTAGAAGAACGAGCTGAGAACAGGATCAGATAGCAACTCTCTCAGCTGGCTGTTTGAGTGGTTATTATTCTGCTTGGTAGGTGGGGAATTAAATTGTGGAATATTTTCAGCTCAGGGGGGGGGTTGGCTCAGTGGTAGAGCACTTGACTTATGTTCTGGAGGACCTGATTTCGAAACCAGGATGTGGTCTAAAGATTTTATGTTGTAGTCAAAATAACCTTGTCTTGGTTCGAGCATAGGACTGACCACAATGTCTCCCTAGTACATGTTAAAGTATCAGATATCTCTAATTTATCTGCCCCCCTGGGTCTGTTACAGGGATAAATATTTTCAGCTATATAAACAAAAAACAACGCGCTCTCTCCCTCTCTCTCTATCTCTCTCTATATATATATATATATATATGCATAGCCGTCGTGAAGATGTCCCAATCCCCTGTAGTGATTGCATAATTTCCGTTAGACTTATTTACAACGATTTTGTGATAAAACCGAATGACGTAGAGGCGAAATTTACTTGTAAAGACTCGTCTAATTGAAGTTCAGGGGACTTGAATGTGTGTGTGTATATATATATATATATATATGTATATATATATATATATATATATATATGGGGGGGAGGATAACTTAGTGGTAGACCACTCGTCTAATGAGCTGGAGGGCCTAAGTTCAAAACCCGGCCAAAATAAATATTTTTATTTACTAGTATCATCATTCGAGGGATGGATTCGGGGTCGCAGACCGTCCCTAGGCTCACTCAGCCATGAATAAATTTATTAATGGGTACCTACCTGCAAAGGGAGAGATCAGGCGGCCGGAGCATACTGATCTCTACTGTATGTGCCCCTCTAGGCCCTTGTGGCATATATATATATATATATATATATATATATATATATATATATATATATATATGCATAAGGTGCAATGATATTAAATGTGAATAAAATATCCATATAAATGAGAAGAGATAAATTTCGCATTCAAGACAATCCATTTCAGAGGAATTTATATATTATTATGCAAGAGTGATCTCATCTGAGTAACTGATTTAAATTCTTCCTGCTCTTTCCTTTTTATAATTAGACTCCTTTGTATGTTCCGTTGTCGGTAGATCCTTCATAATGGTAGTTTTAGGACGATGTAAATGAGAACAATATTATAAATATTCAACTCAAGATGATCGGTAAAAAAGTGAACACAAGCAGAATAATAGATATGACCGCATGAACGAAAATGGAGACCGCCTTCCGCCATTTAAATAGTATTGCAAATCAAGCATTTCTACTCACGTATATTCACTCACAGAAAAAAAGGTAGCTCCATAGCTTAAACAATTTTTTGGTAAGTTGTTTAGTTTAAAACATTCTAACTGACACCCAGGGAGTTTGTAAGACAAAGGCTAGTTCAAGAATCTTCGAAGAGTTCCAAGTAAGGCTAAATAAACCAGCCCAAAACAATAAAGTTGTAATTTACTGGATACCGGGACATCGAGGTATCGTAGGAAACGAGAAAGCAGACAAGTTGGCAGGACTGGGTTCGGAAACGGCAACTATAGGATTATCAATGGCCTGTGCTAATGTGTCAATAGTAGCAAGAGCAACATGTTGGAATTTCTGGGGACCGTTCCGGGACCTATCTTCATGCCTGGTTGACCTACCCCACTCTTTCTGGTTGACTTCACGAAAAGCCGATAGAATTATTTATACAAATGCACTTATTTAATTCTATATTTATTGACCTCACAATGCCTGACATCACATAAAATAACAAAAATACGATCTCTTCTCAATAAATAGTTTTTTTCACTTTTCATTTCAAATTACGCAATTTATTTATTCTTCATTGAAATCTGTTTGGCCTTAACCCAACTTCTAAGTTTCGATTCGTAACCGATTTTCCTTCTTTTCTGTTTCCCCCCCCCCCACACACACATTTCTTATTAGTTTGGCACATTATCTATCTGAGTTTCGTTGCAAGGAGTAAATCATGAAGACCGGTACATGGATATCACTAGTAGTAGTAGTAAAATACATTTTATTATCAACATACATAAATAATAGGTACTTGAGATATTTCCAAGAAATTTACGATAAGCTTGGATACAATCCGTCAGCTAAGTCAATCAATCAATATTTACTTCAACCAATACATATAGTATTATTTACAAATGGTTAAGGGAGACAAAAAAAATACATACATTAACAAAATAAATACAAAAATAAAAAAATAAAATAAAAAATAGGAATAAACTGACAAAATAAAAATAGAACATGAACAAAAGGTAAAAAGAACATGATAGGTAAACGGAACATGAGGTAAACAGAACATGAATTAGAAAATAACAAATTATTGTAAATTAAAGAAATCTTGATAACATCTTGGCTTTAGTCGTGTTGCAATCCTTTCTCCTAGCTGAAAGTAGCTGGCTCCTTCTATTGTTGGTAGTTTTCCGTAGTGCCTTTAGGTGAGTTTTTCAATGTGCCGTCAGCTAAGTGACATCACATAATTCTATATACACTAAAATAAAATAACAATATAAGAAATTTGAAATTATATCAAAAAATAAAAAGGATGAAGTAAAACAAACATTATTCTTTTTATAGGTTATCAATAGTTTGGTTTCTGAATATTTCCCTTTTCCAAATTAGACCAATTTATATTAGTTTTACAGTAAATTTTCCTCTCTTGAAGATAACGATGTATGCAAAAATTCGTTGAAAAATAACAAAAATGTCAATCGTTTGGAGCATATTTATAATTTCCTGTGGAGTAACCCCCCACCTAAATGGACCGATTTAGCCGGTTTAGGAATTCGCCCCATCGTTTGTTACAGGAATGCTATATACTAAGTTCCGTGCAAAAAAAAATTCAAATAGTATTTTAGTCAAAATAATGATATATTTCCACTTGCTCCAAACAACGGACTTGAAATTTATGAGACTGTCGTAAATCAAAACGAAAGTTTTATAATTTAAACATTTTAAGTTTAGCCTTCTCCAAATAGTCCCCTTCAAAAACTGTGTGTTCTACCGAGTTAAACAGCATACATACATGTATATATATATATATATATATATATATATATATATATATATATATATGTGTGTGTGTGTGTGTGTGTGTTGTGTGGTATCTATTAGATAGGATCGATCAAGATTTGAAGAAATTTTCAAAAATTCTTTCACGAGTGCAACCTTATAAGCTCATTCCTTCCGAAAGCCCTACGTAATGCCCAGAACGTATAGTATTTACATAAAAGCGGTTTGTTTTATATATAATTTAGAGTGTCACGATCGTTAAAATGAGACTACTTTCAATTTTACGTAAAACTTATTCAATTTTAAGGTACTAATTGAAATTCTTAAGATAAAGAAAGAATGCCATAAATTTTACCAAGGCGACTTGCTATTATAGACTAACGGAGTGGAGTTAAAGATTTTTAAAACACAAAATCGTTTGCTGTTAGATCTAGAGATTAGTGTGTTTCAAAAGACCCCATGTTCCTTGAAATAAGACTGACCTCAGAATTTTTCCTTTTTTTGGAGAAAAAAAGGATAATTTTTATTAAAAAAAAAAATTACATACAGACGTTATAGTGTTATTTTATTTTGATAACATATTTTTTAAATTACAGTCAAGGTTATGGATATAGGATCAATCCATTTTGAAGACCCACGAACCTACAAATAATGATTGATTGATAAAATTAAATCTAAAAATGTTATTTCCATATAAATTGCTTCGAGGCTCTCCTCATGTAATTTCTAACGTGGAGTTGCTTGGTTCATCGGCACCACCCTTCCCTCTTCTGAAATATCCTCCAGTTTCCGTTAATTATATATATATATATATATATATATATATATATATATATGTTCGTCTGTATACACGATAGCAGCCACATTTTTTTTCGTCCCGAACCTTGGTAAATAGTATTCCCCACAACAAACTATTGGACGAGTTCGTTAAAATCAATCTATGTCATTCGGACACACCCATTATATTTGCGAGCATTACCAAGATGTGTTCTGACTAGGGATGCTGATGGGTGAAGAGGCTGTGCAAGGGTGCGGGATATTATTACCTCGGATGGACCATCGAACTCTATGAGAGGCAAAATTACATTTTATTCCTAATAATTCAAGGTCTGCCATCATAGTTGAAATGAACTGCAAAGACAACAGCAGTTATGAAATTGTAGGGTAAGAGCTGACCTGTTATCGTCCAAGCAACGAATGCTGCCTAGCAATTCAAACCCCTCTAAATATACTTTAAGATTTGAATATCAAAAAACCCTTTCTTAGCGAGTATTTTCGTTTTAAAGGGAGTGTCCATGAAAAATTTCCAATTTTTCTGTCAAGTACTTTGGGCTGGGCGATGACAGACTTTTAAGTTTGCCTAATCCAGTAAAAACATTGCTAATACTGTAAATATGTCCAACTGTCCAGCTATGAAGGTTGAAATAAGGTTAGAACTAGGGAGTATAAAGGGTTATAGAATAGAGAGGCAATCTATTCAAGATTAGATATGTCCTATTTCAGGCACTTAACCACTCATCTACAATCTACTTCCAGTTATCTCTATCTACTTTCCTATTTTTACAAAAATCATTTTATAATTATGCTTATTTCATTAGGGGTAGCTGTTCATAATTCTATTGCAATCGAAAGGAATTTATTTAGCTATTGATTTTGGACTCATGAAACAGTTTTAGCATTTTGTTTTTGAAATTTTTATCCATCTTAGTCACAGTGTACCAAAAGTGGCCCTCGTTAAAATTTATGTCACCTATAAACATATAGCACGAAACATATATGTGCTTTTAATGATATAAAATGCGGGAGATGTGGGTTCGAGTCCCACCTGCAGCAGGTTGAGCCCGTTGAAGAGATCCTCTTCTCCATCATGGCTGTTTAGGAAGGGTGGCAACCTAAAAATAACCCGGCTCTAATGGCTTAGATGTCGCCAGACTGTAAAAAATAATAAATAATAGACAAAATTACATTTTATTACTACTTCTTTCGCTTACAACTCCGAAAGTAGTCACGCTGAAATTTCTTATAATTTGCTATTATTTGGAAATGGTAAACTTTATTTACTAATTTGCAAAATAACAATAGCAATGAAAATACAAAAAACTTCATATTTTCGTCTTTTGATCTGACGCAAGAACAGGATACAGTCCCTCTAGTGGTAGAAAGTGCTCCTTGCGGCGGCCTTGCGAACCTACGTCTGGCGGGCTAACTCTATTGAAATATATTACAAAGTAAACCCCCCTTTCCGATTGACCGATTTAGCTCATTTTTACAACACTTCTTTCTCATGAGTTACCCACGACGTATACCGCGTTTCGTTACAATACAGCAGAAATTACCACCGGTATGAGCATATTAGTAATTTGGGTCCGGAGTAAACCCCCCCCCCCTCCTAATGAACCCATTTAGTTTATTTTTACAACACATTTTTACCTGTAGATTACCACTACGAATACCGAGTTTCGTCGAGATATAACAAAAATCACGGCTGGTAGTAGCGAATTGGTATTGTGGATCCTAAGTAAACCCCACCCCCTTCTAATGAACCGATTTAGTTTATTTTTACATCTCACTTTTCTCTCTATATTACCACTACGAATACCAAGTTTCGCTGAAATATAACAAATATTACGGCTGGCATGGTCAAATTAGTGTTTTGGGTACGGGGTAAAACCCCCCCTTCCGGTGGACCGATTTTGGTGGTTAACGAACTCGTTCAATCGTTTGCCAATTGAATGTTATATACCAAGTTTCGTGACAAAAAAAGAAAAACTCTGGCCGCTATCGTGTTAACAGACACATATATATATATATATATATATATATATATATATATATATATATATATATATATATATGTGTGTATGGGTGTGTGTATATATATATATGCATATATATATATATATATATATACAAATTGTAACGGGGGTCTTTTTCGGCGTCTACTAGGTAGGATCGATAAAGATTCGAAGAAATTTTTCAAAAATTCCGTCATGAGTGCTACCTCAATAGCTACTTTCCTTCGGAGGAAGGTGCTAAAAGGTAAAAATATAAATAAACAACCGATTAAATTCGTTATAATAATTTTGGAATAAGGGTATCAGTGAAGAAAATATTTTTTTTTAAAAATTGTTAATTTGAAAGAAAAAAAATGTTTTTTTCCGATTAAAAAAATAGCCAGTATATTATTAAAAAAAAAAATGTGTTCCGCAAACTTTCGTATATCTAAATTACTGTTATTTGTGTTGTTCCGAAGATATTCCCACAACAACTAGCTTGCCCCACCTCAACATCCAAGTACAGCTATGATTTCACAGATGTGCCGTGGTACTAATAGGTAAGGACTAAGAGTTTCTCCTTGTAACACGCCTTCACTAATTTCTAGCTCAGTATTCACCTCATGGTTAATGAGTAGGCCTGATTGTGAATGTCTCGTGTAATCCTCAACCATTTTGCACTTTTTCATTTTAAATAGTTTTTCCAATACGAGATGGTACTGGATTGAGTCAAAATTCCGTTTAAAATCAATAAATACTCTTTTATTACTTATGGGGATTAAATATTGCTAATACTTTCCGTATATACCTACAGAAATGAAATCTCTTGCATGGGCATATATAAGGGTTACGCCCCCAAAAATTTTCATTTGGTGACATTTCATGTAAAAAAAGCCTATAAAATCGAAAAATGTCTTCTACGTTTACCCTGGTCTACTAGGTCTCTAGAGGACCTTAAACCTCTCCATTTTACTCTAAAATATTTAAAACTAGGTGCTCCTAGCCCCCCCCCCGAAATTATTTTCTTGTCCGTTCAACAGACGGACAGAAGTATTACGGACAGAAGTATTTATGTTCGTTTTATACGCTTGACATATAAAACGGACAGTAATACTTCTGCACAAATGCACTGTATAAACAGGTTCAAATCCTAAGAGAAATGATTATATTAAGACTAGGTAATAATATTCCAAACTCTGGACTTGTCATCGAGTATTGAGCTGTGTTTACATTTGGGCTGAACCGTATTCTAGTCACGTACACACTCATGTGGCGATAAGGAGCTGTAATTAGCTTCATGAGTGTTATTATGACATTATTAACTTGCAATAAGTGAAATGTCGTGAGAATATTATCAGTTCTAGGCTGTCGGAAGGACTTTTACTTCTAAATCGTCGTTCTGGGTTCAAACCATACTGCTTCCTTAATGTGCCACACGACCAATGACCGGATACCTAGGCAGTGTTTCCGCTTCTGGATATTTACGGTTACATTCCATATTACATATCCTTGAAGCGATGAAAGTTCGTCACTGCATTCCCCAAATATACATTTTTAAGGTAATACATAAAAGTTATAAACATCATACAGTATAAGGAAAATATCAAAAGAAGTCATGTCCTATTTTATTTAGCACTTGCTGTTAACCGGCGTGCTATGCTACACCTACTTTCTGCATCTAGAAAAGCCCAAATAAATTAGGAACCAAATAAGTAATATTAAAATCTAATAACACAAATCTGTAGCTGTTTAGGTTCACAGTTTCAAACCCGTTACCTCGGAACTGTTAGTCCTAGACGATTTTAACCTATCCTGTGACACTCATCGGATCAAGACCTACATGTGTGCCAAGTTTGGTCAAATACAGCCAAACGGTGTGGATTTGTATAAGGAACACACATACAGACAAACAGCTGGTAGACATTTTTGACTTAGCCTACGAGACTTCCCGTATGAAGAACTACCAGTATTCCAAGTTTTGTCAAACGGTGTGGATTTGTATAAGGAACAAACTGACAAACCGACAAACAGACAGACATGTGATTTATATATATATATATATATATATATATATATATATATATATATATATATATATATATATACAATCACAGTGGTATACAATGGTATGGACGAATCGCCTTGAGACTAAAATTTAAAAATAATTTTATTAATATCATTAACTTTGAAAATTAAACTGCGCAGGAATAAATTAAATATGAAAAATGGACCTTTATAGAGATAAATATGGTAGGATTGTTGAGGTTATATTAAAATTTTAATAACGTTCATCGATTCATGACGGATGGTATCAGATGAGGTGATAAAGTTACAATTGTTTTTGAATAGGGGGGAGGGCGGTGAAATTTTGAGGCAGGAAGACGCGGTGGATAACCGGTTTCGACACTAGGACCGGTCTAGGCAACACCACTCCCAGGATAATCTAGGAGAAAATAGAACAATATTATTTTGGGCGTTGTTTGTAAACAATATACATTTAATTTTTAAATGTTGTTTTAAAATATCCAACGAGTGCCTGGAAATGGACTCATGGAGGAGAGCGCAATTTTCGATCCTTCAGAACTGCTTGAAAAATACTTGTCATTAGTGCTTGTTACCCAAGCATTTGAGTATAAATGTAAACAAGCTGCTTAGTGGCGTGTCCGTTCTTCTCTGAAGAGTCATTTGGGAAGATTAGAACAGAAAATTTGAACATGTAAAAATGTAAAATTAATTCAAAAAACGAAGCAAATTCATGGGCTCCACAACAGGAAAGTGGCAGTATCCAAAGTGGAAATTCATGGGCTCCACAACAGGAAAGTGGCAGTATCCAAAGTGGAAATTCGCTCTATCTAAACTTTCTTAGAAAACGTATTTAAAGGCAACTTTTAGAATAAATCCTGTACATTTACTACTCGCTTATGAGGTTGACCTCATGACGCAATCTGGAAGTACCTTCTAGAAAACTTACGGAAATAACAGTGGTTCAAATTTATTTATATATATATATATATATATATATATATATATATATATATATATATATATATATGGTCATGAATCAGATACTTCTACAGTATCTGCCCCTCTGGGCCACCGTGGCCTGTTACGGGACTGATTTTTTTTATATATATAAATAACAGTGGTTCAAATTTATTTATAAATATATTTGCCTGTTTGCTCTGTAGCTGGCTCAAAAATGGTCCGATTTTGTTGATATTTGGTATAAAATCTTTCGTCTAATTTGAATGGTGAAGTTAGTTATCAAGCGAAATCCGTCCGCGTGAACATGGTGTTTGGAGCAAAATTCGCGCAAATAAAATCGTAATACTTACGTTTTCGAGGTCATATGTTTGCAGGCACTAGTTTTATAGGTTTCTTACCATAGGAAAACGAATGAAACCACTTTTAAGGCAATATCTTTAACCGTTTTTGAGAAAAGTGTAACAAATGTTTTTATAACTCGTTTGTTTTTGGTGGGTACTTAGTATCGTGGGATTCACTTGAAATATTTTCTATATCTTTAACATTTATCTAAACTATGATATTTCAATTTTTGTTACATTTGGAGTTAAGGAATTATTCGAAAAAAATATGTTATTGTAGCAGCAAGAGACTGACAGAAAGCATGGTTGCTAGGGACTTGCCTAAGAGAGGAGTATCTAGGAACCAGCTGTTCTAATTAAACTATTACACACAGTGTACTATAACCTCAGTCTTGTTTCTTCTTCTCTTGTGAGTGCATCTATAAAAACAGACACAATTTAAAAGGCTATACTCTCGACTGTTATTGTAGCAGCAAGAGACTGAGAGAAAGCATGGTTGCTAGGGACTTGCCTAAGAGAGGAGTATCTAGCAACCAGCTGTTCTAATTAAACTATTACAAACAGTGTACTATAACCTCAGTCTTGTTTCTTCTTCTCTTGTGAGTGCATCTATAAAAACAGACACAATTTAAAAGGCTATACTCTCGACTGTTATTGTAGCAGGAAGAGACTGACAGAAAGCATGGTTGCTAGGGCTTGCCTAAAAGAGGAGTATCTAGGAACCAGCTGTTCTAATTAAACTATTACACACAGTGTACTATAACCTCAGTCTTGTTTCTTCTTCTCTTGTGAGTGCATCTATAAAAACAGACACAATTTAAAAGGCTATACTCTCGACTGTTATTGTAGCAGCAAGAGACTGACAGAAAGCATGGTTGCTAGGGACTTGCCTAAGAGAGGAGTATCTAGCAACCAGCTGTTCTAATTAAACTATTACAAACAGTGTACTATAACCTCAGTCTTGTTTCTTCTTCTCTTGTGAGTGCATCTATAAAAACAGACACAATTTAAAAGGCTATACTCTCGACTGTTATTGTAGCAGCAAGAGACTGAGAGAAAGCATGGTTGCTAGGGACTTGCCTAAGAGAGGAGTATCTAGCAACCAGCTGTTCTAATTAAACTATTACAAACAGTGTACTATAACCTCAGTCTTGTTTCTTCTTCTCTTGTGAGTGCATCTATAAAAACAGAGACAATTTAAAAGGCTATACTCTCGACTGTTATTGTAGCAGCAAGAGACTGACAGAAAGCATGGTTGCTAGGGACTTGCCTAAGAGAGGAGTATCTAGCAACCAGCTGTTCTAATTAAACTATTACAAACAGTGTACTATAACCTCAGTCTTGTTTCTTCTTCTCTTGTGAGTGCATCTATAAAAACAGACACAATTTAAAAGGCTATACTCTCGACTGTTAGTGTAGCAGCAAGAGACTGAGAGAAAGCATGGTTGCTAGGGACTTGCCTAAGAGAGGAGTATCTAGCAACCAGCTGTTCTAATTAAACTATTACAAACAGTGTACTATAACCTCAGTCTTGCTTCTTCTTCTCTTGTGAGTGCATCTATAAAAACAGACACAATTTAAAAGGCTATACTCTCGACTGTTATTGTAGCAGGAAGAGACTGACAGAAAGCATGGTTGCTAGGGCTTGCCTAAGAGAGGAGTATCTAGGAACCAGCTGTTCTAATTAAACTATTACACACAGTGTACTATAACCTCAGTCTTGTTTCTTCTTCTCTTGTGAGTGCATCTATAAAAACAGACACAATTTAAAAGGCTATACTCTCGACTGTTATTGTAGCAGCAAGAGACTGACAGAAAGCATGGTTGCTAGGGACTTGCCTAAGAGAGGAGTATCTAGCAACCAGCTGTTCTAATTAAACTATTACAAACAGTGTACTATAACCTCAGTCTTGTTTCTTCTTCTCTTGTGAGTGCATCTATAAAAACAGACACAATTTAAAAGGCTATACTCTCGACTGTTATTGTAGCAGGAAGAGACTGACAGAAAGCATGGTTGCTAGGGCTTGCCTAAAAGAGGTGTATCTAGGAACCAGCTGTTCTAATTAAACTATTACACACAGTGTACTATAACCTCAGTCTTGTTTCTTCTTCTCTTGTGAGTGCATCTATAAAAACAGACACAATTTAAAAGGCTATACTCTCGACTGTTATTGTAGCAGCAAGAGACTGACAGAAAGCATGGTTGCTAGGGACTTGCCTAAGAGAGGAGTATCTAGCAACCAGCTGTTCTAATTAAACTATTACACACAGTGTACTATAACCTCAGTCTTGTTTCTTCTTCTCTTGTGAGTGCATCTATAAAAACAGAGACAATTTAAAAGGCTATACTCTCGACTGTTATTGTAGCAGCAAGAGACTGACAGAAAGCATGGTTGCTAGGGACTTGCCTAAGAGAGGAGTATCTAGCAACCAGCTGTTCTAATTAAACTATTACAAACAGTGTACTATAACCTCAGTCTTGTTTCTTCTTCTCTTGTGAGTGCATCTATAAAAACAGACACAATTTAAAAGGCTATACTCTCGACTGTTATTGTAGCTTGAAGAGACTGACTGAAAGCATGGTTGCTAGGGCTTGCCTAAGAGAGGAGTATCTAGGAACCAGCTGTTCTAACTAAACTATTACAAACAGTGTACTATAACCTCAGTCTTGTTTCTTCTTCTCTTGTGAGTGCATCTATAAAAACAGAGACAATTTAAAAGGCTATACTCTCGACTGTTATTGTAGCAGCAAGAGACTGACAGAAAGCATGGTTGCTAGGGACTTGCCTAAGAGAGGAGTATCTAGCAACCAGCTGTTCTAATTAAACTATTACAAACAGTGTACTATAACCTCAGTCTTGTTTCTTCTTCTCTTGTGAGTGCATCTATAAAAACAGACACAATTTAAAAGGCTATACTCTCGACTGTTATTGTAGCTTGAAGAGACTGACTGAAAGCATGGTTGCTAGGGCTTGCCTAAGAGAGGAGTATCTAGGAACCAGCTGTTCTAACTAAACTATTACAAACAGTGTACTATAACCTCAGTCTTGTTTCTTCTTCTCTTGTGAGTGCATCTATAAAAACAGACACAATTTAAACTGCTCTGGACTGTTCGCGGTAGCTAGCCTCAGCAAACACAGCACCCTCCAGGAACCCATAACCAGCTCATAAAACTACAAGGAATCTACTCAATTTTTGGACAATTTTATATTTCTATTTTCACTTCCGCTCAAGGCAATTTATGTAAATATGTTATTTTTATTTTGCATTTAATTATATACTGTTGGCGTTCTACATATTTATTTATAGTTTCTTCTGGTAAATGTGAAGGAGCGCGGTCTCCACACCGATCCTTTTGAAATGTTGCTCTATAACGTATTTTGATGCACTAAACACGAATCCGTTAAAAAAAAAAACTCGCTTTTCACTAGGAAAGAAGTTATGAAACACTAAAGTTCACTGTTGTGCGGGTTCTGAAAGGTAATGTAACCTACTATGTTTGTCAACATGCGCATGCGCGGGTATGGAAAAGTTCGTAATAAGGATGTCGAATTGAAATTTACCATGAATTATTTATCTCCAGTTAGTTATTCAAAATTTTTTTTTTTAAATAATAAATCATTCTTTAATTTTTTTTAAAAATTTTAAGAAGATATCAAAACTCTAGTCAATCCAACTCGCTAAAATTAATAGAATTCTATTAATTTTAGCGAGTTGGATTGGCTAGGGGTTTTGATATCTTCTTCAGCGAGCGGAAACGCATAGCACGTATGCCCAAAAGAGACAATTTACGACCAAGTCAGCTACCACAAGGTGAGTCTAAATTTCAATTACACTTCGTCATTAAGGACTATTGCGCATGCGCGTGTTTACAAATACGCTGTTACCCCGTCTTTTATAACCTCCATAACAGTGAACTTTAGTGCTTAATAACTTCTTTCCTAGTGAAAAGCGAGCTTTTTTTTAACGGATTCATGTTTAGTGCATCAAAATACGTTCTAGTGCAACATTTCAAAAGGATCGGTGTGGAGACCGCGCTCCTTCTCGTTTACCGTTTCTTCTTATTTGTTTATTGTGTTATTAGTTAATTTAATTTCTGAACATGCAATAATATTCTTGTTGGGACCTTCTGATTTAAATAATCATGCACAAGCTTACATAACCCAACATTATTAAAAGTTTTGGGATCTTTGTATATTGTCGTGAATATCTCGAAAACGGTTAGGAAATCTTGGTAAATGGCAGTTGAGGATTCGAAAGTTTACTAAACTCTTTACTAAAAAGGTTCTAAAGCAATTTTCGATGGGACGACGTCATCCGAGAAATAACCGCTTAAAAATTATTTCGGTAAATGTGAAGGAGCGCGGTCTCCACGCCGATCCTTTTGAAATGTCGCACTATAACGTATTTTGATGCACTAAACACGAATCCGTTAAAAAAAAGCTCGCTTTTTACTAGGAAAGAAGTTATTAAGCACTAAAGTTCACTGTTATGGAGGTTATAAAAGAGGGGGTAACAGCGTATTTGTAAACACGCGCATGCGCAATAGTCCTTGATGACGAAGTGTAATTGAAATTTAGACTCACCTGTGGTAGCTGACTTGGTCGTAAATTGTCGCTTTTGGGCATACGTGCTATGCGTTTCCGCTCGCTCCGCTCGCTCAAGAAGACATCAAAACCCCTAGCCAATCCAACTCGCTAAAATTAATAGAATTCTATTAATTTTAGCGAGTTGAATTGACTAGAGTTTTGATATCTTCTTAAAATTTAAAAAAAAAAAAAAAAATTAAAGAATGGTTTATTATTTTAAAAAAATATTTTTGAATAACTAACTGGAGATAAATTGATAAATAATTGATGGTAAATTTCAATTAGACATCCTTATTACGAACTTTCCATACCCGCGCATGCGCATGTTGACAAACATAGTAGGTTACATTACCTTTCAGAACCCGCACAACAGTGAACTTTAGTGTTTCATAACTTCTTTCCTAGTGAAAAGCGAGCTTTTTTTTTTAACGGATTCGTGTTTTGTGCATCAAAATACGTTATAGTGCAACATTTCAAAAGGATCGGTGTGGAGACCGCGCTCCTTCACATTTACCCTTATTTCTTTAACTCAAGTTTTAATTGTTTGTTTTGATTAAAATTACCGTTTATTAGTGAATTTAGAATTTTAGTTGAAGAAGATGAGGAACGTATAGGTAATAGTGATTTCCTAGAGCGAATGTTGAGATGGCGAGGTATCATTTCCGCTAAGGATACGTTCAGTTTCCTGTTTTCGTGCCTTAAGCTTCCTTCTCGTTAAGATTTTATTTTTGTATTTTTAACGAAAAATCAAACCCTACCAACAACTGCTTCTATCCTTTACCAATAGGGTACGAAACCTCGCTAAGATGAAGCAGTTCCTGCGAGTCAGACTTTTTTTTATGATGCTACTGTTAACAGTTGTGCTGAATTACCAATAGTCTCTTTTCGTAGCATCCACTATCTGTCCCAAAACCGCTTTCTCTTAAGCGGCCCCTACACGGTGAGTAATAATGACATTATCAGTAATGCCATTACTATTCAACTCTCGTCATTCCATATCATCATTACAATGTACACCTTACACCGTCATTCCACGGATCATTTTTAATGTCATTACTTTTCTTCAGTATGCATTGTCATCTCCGTGACAGAAGCGTTTTGTTAATAATGGATCCTCGCAAAGTCGCCTCTGTAGCTATAATTGCGACACTAGCCACGAAAAAAAACACGTGAAACGTTCGTAAAGGCCTTAATATGACACATATCCTTCCAATCGGGGCGTTTCTAAGTGTTTACATTTTATTTTTATTTTGAGAACTATTTTTTGCAAGTACCTTTTGAGATAATACAATAGTCATTTATATGGTTAGAAAAAGGAGTCTTTCTTCTTTTGAAAGATTTTAATGACGTAAAAATCGAATTATCTCAAGGGGAGATATTGAATTTCAAAACGTCACATTACTTTTTCCTTACAAATTTTTATTCTCTTCCAGACTGGGAAAAATCACTATTTTTTGTTTTCAATATTACTCACCACGTTAGGGTTTCTTGGGGTGCTGATTTTAAATCTACTATTATTTTTGGTGTAAAAAAATGTATAATACTAGTTTGCTTGAAAACGTAAGCATATTTTTGAATATATTTGACGAAATATAAATTATAGTTTAACGATTATATTTTCTTCTAATCTACTCTATAAGACAAATGAATTGGTAAAAGAATCACGTCAACATTATTTTCTAAAGTCGATATAAAAAATAAAGCACTTTCAACCTATTTTATATCGTCGATACAAATGCAAAGTAACGAATGTGAAAAGTTGTTGGTACCTTATAGATGACTATTTTAATTAGACTTAATGCGGATTCGTTACTTTGATATATATATATATATATATATATATATATATATATATATATATATATATATTACTTTTAAAACTATTTTATAACTATAATGTTACCAAGGTAGAGTCATACATTTCAATTCATCTTATTTTTTGCCCTTTGCTACTCAATCTAGTTTAACCTTTACATCTGTTTCACCTAGTTACAGCTCGAGATAGACTGAGTAATGACGGATTAATGATGTAGCGCTCCCTACATCATCATTACTAATGACAGTATCCCCTCCACTTTCAGTAATGATGAAGCCGAGATCAGAAAATCCGGATTCACATCATTACTGTTCGTCATTCCAACTTTGTCCACCTTACACTATCATTATTACTGTCATTTTGATAAGGTAATGTCATTATTACTGACCGCGTAGGGGCCGCTTTATTCTTCTTCTAGTCCTATAACTGTCGATAAAACAACGTTTGACAAATGTTAAAAACATTTCTCTCAAAAGAACACGAAGACGATGCTCCATTCCATGAACGGATCTCTTGATACTGATTAGTTTACGAACACAACAACGCGTGGACGTTTACTTGTCACTAAGCCAGCTTAACGAGATTGACAATCACTAATGACAAATATTAACCTCCTGTCATCGAGGCCTAATTGAAAGCATAACAATGAACAAGGCTGCGAATCCTTGTCTTCAAGATCAAACATAACTACCTATCGAATCCATCAACTAGATTTCATGGCTACAGAGTTTCTCATTCTTCTCAACTAGACCAGCCATATTAAATATTTTGGACGAAGACCAGTACTGATTAGCCTAAATCATTTGGTATATTTATAGTCTAGATAACCTTCATCTCAGGAAATTGGGAAGTTTGATAAGGAAAGTTTATAAAAATATCAAACCACACCATTAGGAAACGAAGGCTTTTATAAATAATAATAACTGAACACAAGGTTTCATTAAATTTATCAATTTTTACTTGTAAGTTAATTTTTGAAATATTATAATACACATTCTGTTGAAGTAGCTGATTGTTCATTAAATATGACTGAGGGTTTGTCCGCACCACAAAGATCAGTTTCGTTTAAGTCCAAAATGTTTTTAGTATATTCTTGTAAGTAGTGAGCTCCTCTCGGCCTTATTGTAAGGCCTTGCGGATTTGTGTAAATATTAGGTCCTCGCAGAGCTAGTATAAATCTTGTGGATTACTTTATGTAATAAGAACATTGCGGGTAAGTGTAAGTAAATAGTAAGGTTCTTGTGGTTTTGTTTTAAGGCCCTTGTATAAGAAATTACACGCTTGCTATCTTCTTACACTTTCTAAAGGCTTGGAGTATGCAGTTAGAACCTCTCAATAATCGTGTAATTTCTATGGGCGTGGAGCAAGTAATTAGATCCTTGCGAATTCGTGCAGCTAATTGAATTATTATTATTATTATTAAGCTCAGAAGTATTACTTTTATTTATTTATTTTGAATTTATAAAATACAAGTATTACTTTGAGTTGCTGGATCCGTTGAATTATGTGGGCAACAAAGATAATGAACCCATTAATACGATTTCCAAAACCACTCTAATAAATTAGGTTTTAACTTCTATTTCTAGATAATATCTAATGGCTCGCATTAAGCTACGTCCGTAGCTAAAAACGGATAATACTCCGAGATTTTTTACACCGTACACCTTGTTGCCTTGACATACTGTCAGCCGGTCTACGTTTCCACTTCATGCTGCTTAATAGGAGTTGAAAATGTGTAGCTATGAAGGAAAGCGATTAAAAAGGTTCAGGAAGATCAATCCGTTTCCGTTCTTATCCCTAGGGTAATTTAGAGGGCTTGGAATAGAAACATATACTGTTTTGTTTTGATAATTCCTGAAAATGTAAAAACCAACCCCAATGACATCTCGAAGAAAAGCGAGATTTTAGTAAGCGCTACATGAACCCTTCAGAAGCCGACAATAAGCGAAAATGACTAACATCGCCAGCAAGACTTCCGCTCTATCTTATGGGGTAATACTACCTTGTAACTTTTAGCATAAATATGCTTTAGCGATGACTAAACTGAAAAAAACGTTACAAAAAAGTGTCCGCTGGAAATCGCGAATGCGCGGCAGCCACGTACGAAAAATAAGACTAAGTTATACAGTACATTACGTAGGTCTGTCGGGTGTACCTATAGCATATTTATGTTCCTGAATTTTCGCAGAATGCTCTAAACTAAAATATTTTTTTTTTTCCAATTTCTTTATAGGCTAAAATTAAAATTATTATTATTATCATTAACTAATCAAATATGATATCCAAGAGTGTTTGAGTGAAGACTTTTTTTTTTTTAAATTGGCAAAAAATACGATTTTCCGAGTGAAATGCAGATGCTGAGTAAACGCGATCCTGATTTAAAGATTATTTTTTGAGCGAGTTTCGATTGGTCCCTTTTAGCACTTTCCTCCGAAGGAAAGTAGCTATTGAGGTTGGACTCATGATGGAATTTTTGAAAAATTTCTTCAAATCTTTATCGATCCTACCTAGTAGACACCGAAAATGACCCCCGTTAAAATTTATATATATATATATTTGTGTGTGTGTGTGTGTGTGTGTGTGTGTGTGTGTGTGTGTGTGTGTGTGTGTGTGTGTGTGTGTGTGTGTGTGTGTGTGTGTGTGTGTGTGTGTGTGTGTGTGTGTGTGTGTGTTAACACGATAGCGGCCAGAGTTTTTGTTTTTTCGTCACGAAACTTGGTATATAGCATTCAATTAGCAAACGATTGAACGAGTTCGTTAACCACCAAAGTTGGTCCACCGGAAGGGGGGGTTTACCCCGAACCCAAAACACTAATTTGACTATGTCAGCCGTAATATTTGTTATATTTCAACGAAACTTGGTATTCGTAGTGTTAATATAGAGAGAAAAGTGAGATATAAAAATTAACTAAATCGGTTCATTAGAAGGGGGGGGGGGTTTACTCCGGACCCACAATACCAATTCGTCACTACCAGCCGTGATTTTTGGTATATTTCGACGAAACTCGGTATTCGTAGTGGTAATCCACAGGTAAATACGTGTTGTAAAAATAAACTAAATCGGTTCATTAGGAGGGGGGGGTTACTCTGGACCCACAATACCAATTCGCCACTACCAGCCGTGATTTTTGGTATATTTCGACGAAACTCGGTATTCGTAGGGGTAATCTACAGGTAAATATGTGTTGTAAAAATAAACTAAATCGGCTCATTAGAAGGGGGGGGGGTTTACTCCGGACCCAAATTCCTAATATACTCATACCGGTCGTAATTTCTGCTGTATTGTAACGAAACGCGGTATACGTCGTGGGTACCTCATGAGAAAGAAGTGTTGTAAAAATGAGCTGAATCGGTCAATCGGAAAGCGGGGGTTTAATTTGTAATATATTTCAATAGAAAAGCCCGTCAGACGTAGGTTCACAAAGCCGCCGCAAGGAGCGCTTTCTACCACTAGAGTGACTGTGTCCTGTTCCTGCGTTAGATCAAAATACGATAATATGAGGATTTTTGTATTTATTACGTAGTGTAATAGGTACCATGTGTAAACATAACTCTGGAAGCAAATTAATAATTGATCAGTTACTCATTACAAATTTAAAAGAGAACTATTCATGTTTTTATTTTATTTATGTAGGATATTTTAAGCAAATTGTTCTGGAAACCAGTCTACACTACCCAAATTCTGAGGAAAGTGCTTAGTTATGCAGCTCCTGCGTGACGGACTTTTTAATTTTAATTTGTTTTGGCCCTCCTTCAATACATTTCAAATTTAAAAACCATTTTGTTATACCTCTATTACAAGAAAGTGTTAAAAACAATTAAATAAAAAAAAAAAAAATGAACATTTCACAACATTAAAATTCTAAGTCGTTGTTTATCAAACCGGGAGAAACTCTGGCGTCTTCAATTTTTGCCCGATCCACTTCAAATTTTAACTGCAGCTTCCTAATGATATTTTTTAGTAAAGTATGTAGAGATTTTTCGATTTAATAAACGACTTTATGACCGATTTTGTAATAGAAAATGAATAATTGTTCCATTTTCGAAAAAATAAATATTTCTTAAAAATCCTACGTACTTTGTTAGATTTTACCTTTTTCTTTCGAAATAATTTTAGTATTTCGTTCTAGATTAAAAATTGCCGCCTGCAGACTATCGCCCGTGAAAAAAGAGTGTTTCCGTTCGTCAGACCCAGCGCCGCCATTTTTTTTTTTAAGAATTGAAACTTTTTTTTGGAGGGGGGGAGGGATACTTTAACATTCATTTCTTATAACGTTTGACATAATAAAACTTGTTATACTGAAACAATTACTTTTCAGCTAAATTCAAGTAAATAATTAAACCTCTTCACAACAAAGAAACGGACTTTTCAGAACATTAAGCTCTGATTTTTCCGAATTATATCACTCTATCAAAAATTTTAAAATAACCATTTTTATAGGAAATTCATTAAGCATTCGAAAATATACCTTGGGTTTGCCACGTTTTCTTAACTGGTTTCGAGATATTTAGGAAAATCCCCCAAAAAAGTATATTTTTCCCACTTTTCTTAAAAACAGCTGAAGATATGACCATAAAATTGGCTTCATTTGATTCCACGACATTAATTATAAAAGGTTTGGTAAAACTGAAGGAGAGTGTCCTCAGCACCGATTTTCTTCAAAGTTTGCACTATAACGTATTTTGATGCACTAAACACGAATCTGTTGAAAAAAAAAGTTGCTCGCAACTAGGAAAGAAGTTATTTTAAAAAAAAGTTCACTGTTATGAAGGTTAGGGAAGACTGCCTTGGACGACTTTTGGGCCATAGAATTCTTTTCATTTCTGCGAGTTGGATTGACTAGGGGTTTTGATGTTTTCTTGAGCGAGCGGAAACGCATAGCACGTATGCCCAAAAGCGACAGTTTACGACCAAGTCAGCTACCACAGGTGAGTCTAAATTTCAATTACACTTCGTCATTAAGGACTATTGCGCAGGCGCGTGTTTACATATAAGCTGTTTATCCCGTCTTTTATAACCTCCATAACAGTGAACTTTAGTGCTTAATAACTTCTTTCCTAGTTGCGAGCAACTTTTTTTTTTCAACGGATTCGTGTTTAGTGCATCAAAATACGTTATAGTGCAAATTTTGAAGAACATCGGTGCTGAGGACACTCTCCTTCAGTATTACCAAAGGTTTACCAGCTTACCTAATTTAATTTATTTTTAAGGTTTTTATGACGCACTTTTACCGTCATCGGGTCGGCGTCATAAGATGGTAACCTCCTTATGGAAAGAGGGAGGAAGCGCGCTGGAAGGTATCTATGTCCAATGTAGCTTAACCTGAAATCCAAAAGTTTATAATGGATTAGCGTCATTACTGTTTGCATCAATTCCCTCTGAAGAAGAACCAGTCTATATATATTTTACAGAAGAAGAGGACTGACGCAACGACTTGGACATATGAAAAGATAAATGGGTGGAGAAGTGATGTGTTCAACGTTACAGATGATATATTGGCGACAATCAATTACTCTCTTGGTAGCCTTGTTCTTGGTAACACTCAAGAAATTTATAGTTCTCTACGTGTCAATTGGATCTTTTAGGTACTTTCTGTCGTCAAAATGTCTATCTACTATATATTTGTCAAATACCACTCACTGACCTATCATCGCCCAGCCCAAACCACTTGACAGACAAATTTGAAATTTTGCAAGGACACTCACTTTGGAATGTAAACATTCGCTATGAAAGGTTTTTTTTCCCCAACTTATATGATATTCAACTTTTTAAGTATTTTTATAGGATCTTAAATTTTTAGTTGGTTTTAAAGAGAGTGTAGCACCACAAACGTAAACTGACTGACAACACCGTAATCTGATTTTCCTCTGTCTGCATTTCTTCTTTCTTTTCGCCTTCACTCATCGCGTCGGGGTCGCCACTTTAGAGGAGTGTCAGGAAAAAATAAATAAAATAAACTGGATAAAAAAATAAAGGTAAAAATGCAGTTTCACGCCCTCCAAACCGATTTCTTCCAAATTTTGTACAATAACTTATTTTGATGCACTAAACACGAATACGATAAAAAAAAAAAAAAAAACGTTGGATTTAACTAGGAAAGAAGTTATTAAGCACTAAAGTTCACTGTTATGCGGGTTATGAGAGCTAATGTAAACAACTAAATTTGTGACGACTTTAAGGCATAAATGATGACTTTAAGGCATACATGCTATCTGTTTCTTTACAAAGGTTCGGAGCGCCCCAATTTCAAGAAACATTATACCTTGATTAGTTATCAATTGATGAATAACTGATAGTATGACGGGAACCGTGCTGTAATAAACTGCACAAAATTATGTAGTAGCGTTAATTTTGATTATACATTATTTAACGCAATAAAATAACTACTTATCTGCCGTGACGTAGCACGGGTCGTCAGCTAGTTTGTTATATATGCTTAGTGTTTTAAAATGGCTGAGTATTGTATCAATGTATGTACCACCTTCAGTAAATATGTTTTGAAGGCCTTTTTTTTTTTTTTTTTTTTTTTTCTCTTCATAGTATCCCTATGAAGAGTGCATTTATTTTGAACACATGCGCCATTGCCTTATTGGGCATAGTACATGTAGTGATTATGTGTTTTATTACATAAAACATTGTGAAGGTCATGAAAAATGGTTGTGAAGGTCATGAAAAATGGTTTAGGTCACTGCAACATTCTGTATAGTCTACACAACCTTAGTACTACTTGTCACCTAAGCACTTGTACCTACAATACAAGTGAATAGGATTGGATTCCGTTTACTAAGCGACAAGTAATCTCCCCAACCACCATTCTATTATGCAGTTGTCCCTCGTCACATCGTGTAAAAAGCCCAGCAAGTGTTTAGTGACAAGTTAGTTACTGGACGGACCGCACTGTACGCACGTTTTCACTAAGTGTCAACATGTACTTGTCACTAAGCTAGTTTAATGACAGGGATAAGAACGAATGGACCGAAATGCGCGCATTTGTCTCCCAGTGTGTGAAGGAGTACTTGTCACTTGTCACAACGGTTGCTTAATGCGGGGGATTAGCACTAATCACAAGTACTAACATCTTGTAAACTTAACTTAACAATCAAGGTTCCATTACAACTTGCAATGATTGGTCTCCGTCTGTTTTCAATTAAGTACAAATGGGTTGGTGTCCAATAAGAAGCCAAGTCAAAATCAACACTTCACACATGTGGTGTTCATTTGATCAGGCTATATTAAATATAATTTTATGCTAGGCACTTATAAGCACAATATCATTTTATGCTAACACATGTAAGTTATAGACAATACAAGCTATGAACTAATAATTTTATATTAAGTAATATAGAAGCAAAACATAACACTTTCTTCTGTTTCTTAATTTCAGCATGTAACAGTCTCATGTCTTCGTAAAGGAACCTATATGCTCTTGCTGCTAAACCTGACTATTGTATGCATGCCGTTTTTAGGCTTCGGTGCATACTATGACGAAAAAACGAGCACATGTGTCCGTTACAAGAATGCAACTCGACCCATCGACGTTGCATATGCATATGTGTACATGACGTTTGGTAAGTGGGTTATAACAAAAGGGAAAGATCATTTCTTCAAAAAGGCTTTTACATGTTAGAAATAACTTTAGGAGTTTTAGAGGGACTTTTGATGTAAGTGTTGTTTGCAATCATTTAAAAATCCCAGAACTTGCACGATAGAAAATGTAGTTTTAATTACTAATAATTTAACATAATTGTAATAAAGTTAAGATATTAATTTATGCCAAAAGTACTTTATTTGCATAGTAAAAATAACTTAATTTGTCAAAGGACTGCTATTAGTTCAATAATTTTAAGTGTTATTCAGCAGTGCTTAACGGTTATTTAAGCAATTGGACATTTATTTTTTACAAAATTTGTTATACATTTTTTCATGGAATACTCATACAAATTTTCTTTCCTTAAAACATTCTGGGAGCAGTTTTATTCTGAAAAGAACATTAGCCCCTGGTATGTATAAAGTGTCTGATAGACACTAGGGAAATTTCTGTGAAGTATGTTGGTAGCAGAGAGCATCTAGAATCTAGATACGTACTACCGCTGATAAAAGTTTGTTTCAATATTTTGAACATTAAAGAAACCAGGAAAGTAAAAATTAATAAAAAGATTATGAATTGTCGCATTTCTCGGGAAGTCTGGAAATGATTAAATCCTCCAAAATAACACCTTTATTTGATATTATTTTAGGTGAATAGCAGAACCCCAAATTAACTATATCTTTGATTTCCGAAAAAGGGGAGAACAGCAAAAATGCTGTATTTCTACTTCAAAATAAAAGTTATTTAGATTATGCCTTTTTTTTTTTTTTTTTCATAATAATGGTAGGTGGGCTAATAAGCATTATAGTGAAAGTAAAAAAAAGTTCATATTAGAATAATAAAATAAAATAATAATATCTTCTTTGTCGATTTCTATAAAATAAATAAAACATAAAGAGGGTATTTTACAAATATTCAAAAATTCTCATTCAGGATAGTATTTTAAACTCTACAAGAGGACAATATTTTAGTTTAAAAAAATTAAATAGAGTCATGAGGTCCCTTTATTAACAGGATAATGAGACTGTAATAAAGTCAATGAAGTATCTCTTATTCTAAAATATAGAATTATTGTAAACCTTTCTTGTAATTATTCTAGTGTCTAATTATTAATATAAATTTATTATTGCTAATGCCTATCTAATTATGTTTTATATATTTTTAGGAACAATGCTGTGCATATGCTTAGTGGTTTGCAACTTTTGGGTTATAATATCGCTAACGATGAACTACAAAGCAGGCAAGAAGCACCCACAAGTACTTGTTCGGAGACATTCAAGAAATCGCGACTTAGTGGCGAGCTCAACGGAGGAGGAGAAAACGTTCGCTAGAGTTATGGTGTTCATTAGTTTGGTGTTCGTTGCTTCATGGTTACCACAACTTGTAAGTTGACATTACTAAATCCCGTTACCAAAATAAATATACATTTAATAGTTACTAAAATGAAATTACTAGGGAACTAGGAGGAAGAAAACATTTTTTCCAATTTCTTTGCTAGATAATATCTGTGTGTGTGTGTGTATATATATATATATATATATATATATATATATATATATATATATACATATATACATACAGTGACTCACAAAACCGTTGCAATGATATGAAAGTTAAGTTATATCATAGCAAAAAAATTAAACCAGTATAATATTTACTCCTTTGGGTCAATATAATTTAGTTGGTACTAGGAGGTATAATTCTAGAAGGATCTTCAAGGGATTAGTCAATGTTTACTCTCTCAGGGATACGCTTTCCTTTGTTGGTTCATTGCAACAGTTTTGTGGCAGATGTTGTGGAGTGAAGTTAAAGATATAGAGTGTCAAGTTAACTATTTATAATAGTTACTATCGAGCAAAACGGTCATAATTAATAACATTTAAGCCAGAAAAATTAAAAAAATGAGGATGAACTCAATTTTCTCTGACATAAATAACAGTATTAAGCTTTTGGTCAATGAAGGCCATTCAATGAGACAAATTGCTGCTCAAGTTGGTTTGAATGTTTTTACAGAAAGTAGGTATGTTATAAAAAATACTCTTTATTGTTCTAAACATGTTGGAGGTCAACCAAGAAAAATTTCATAAAGCAACAGCGAGTTACTAGTTCGACTGATTAGGATGGGCAAGATCGACACTCCTCTACAAGGCCAGCATTGACTTAAAACATACATGGGGCTTCACATTAGTGCTGAAATTATTCCAAGAACACTAATAAGTCAGGGAAATATGACAAGGGTAAAGGTGAAGAAGCCATTGCATTAAAAAGAACACAGGCAACTATGACTGGAATTTTGTGGTAATCATGAAAATAGGACAACTGCTGACTGGAGAAGAGATGTAAGGTCAGTCAATACAAAAGTGAACCGTTTTGGGGCTGATGGACAATGCTGGCTTTGGAAAAAACCTGGGTCTCCCATTACTAACCGGGAATTCCAGTCTACTCGAAAATTTGCTGGTGGCAGTCAAATGGTTTGGGGTGCATAAAGGACCAAAATGTTGGACGGATTGCCAGAATAGGAAGGAAAATCCCTGAGGAATATCTAAGTATTTTCGAGTCATCTCGAATGCCAAGTTGTAAATTCCAAAATGAAGATATTAATTTTCAATAGGATAATGATCCAAAGTAAATTGCAAAAATAAGTAGAATGGTTTGAAAATCATCCAATTGACTTGTTAGATTGGCCCCTCGGTCTCCTAATATAGATATTATTGAGCACTTTTCGTTCCGTAAAAAACAAAATTTGGCCAAGTGCAAAAATTCATCATAATTGAAGAATTATGTGGGCGAAATTAATTGATATAGAACGATATCCCATCATAATTTTCAAACAATCTTGTGAAAAGTACTCGAAATAGAATTCAGATCATAATTAAAGCCAAAGGAAGCCATAGAAAGTACTAAATTATAAGGTTTTGTAATAGTTTTTATTCAGTCACAAAATCAGCTCAATTTGCAATGTTTTTCAGAATTTATTTTTATACCTCAATAAAATTATTATTATGTTAATTTCTAATTATTAAGTATGTGTTAAAACCATATATATTTGTTTCAATACCCAACACGGGGTCTCCCGTGGTCTAGTGGCTAGCGCACTAGATTCATAAGCGGGAGATGGTGGGTTCGATCCCCACCGGTGGCAGGAATTTTCTCGTCTCAGGGCTCGCTGAGAAAATTCCTGGCTGCACCCTGGAAGTCGGCGCTAATGGCCATGATTTGTCGATGCGCCGTAAAAAAGGGGGGGGGGAAAAAAAAAAAAGAAAGAATTACCCAACACACATTTCTAACAGCGAGGTATTCAAATTTTGTAAGCAAGAGCTATCATTGCAACGGTTTTGCGAGTCACTGTGTATATATATATATATATCATCTACAAGAATAATAATATATATATATATATATATATATATATATATATATATATATATATATATAATTAATATATATAGGGGAAGGTGTTGTACCTTTGACCACTTTGCAAAATTGATATTTTTTTAGCTTGAATATTAAGGCTAAATTCATTTTTTTTATTTCATTGTAATTAGTATTCTATTGGTTATCATATTTAATTGTTTCAAGGTTCTAGCTTTACATTTAATATTTTTTATTAATTTAAAAAAAAATAATCATACGGTGGTCAAATTTAATTTAATTTAAATTTTAACGTCCAGTTATTATTAACTAAGAATTTTAGGACGGGTTATCTATAGGTTACCACCCTTTTCTAGCCAGGATAGGGGTGATGCCTTTTCTTTTTTTCGAAAAAAAAGTCACCACCCCTAGTGGGAATCGAACCCACGACCTTTGGCACAGAGTGTTAAGAGCTCACGCCTTAACCCTCACGGCTGCCGGGCAGTGGTCAAAGGTACAACATGTAGTTGTACCTTTGACCATGGGGTGTTGTACCTCTGACCAGGTAAAAACAATACAGCAGTCCAGAAAAAAAATTGTATTCAGTAGTATTGTAATTAATCGTAAGTTTAATAAATGCAGGACAAGGATGTAAACATAATAAAAAAAAAAACTATTATTGATATTATGTTATGCTTAATATGCTGAAAAATCCAGTCCAACCGATAAACGTTTTAACTGTCAAGCAGATTCACTATAATTTTTAGTTTTAGTATGAGTTTTTAGTATAGTAATTAGTATAATTTAACCAAAAGTGACATTAATTAATGATTTTAATTTATTTTTAATTCACTAATTATTTTATTTAAAAAATATACTGTGCATTTTCCTCCATTCACTAATGCATACTTTGATTCAGAACAAGGGTAAAAAAATTGGTATGTATGTATTTTTGTTTAAATAAAGAATGCTTATTTATGAACAATAATGGAAACTAACAGAAAATGAGGTTACAACTTACAACTTTAGCCTATTTATAACCAAATTAAAACAAATTAACAAGTTCTATTAGTTTTAATCATTTACTTAATTATCTAAATAACATATGATTTACATTAATTCACGTTATTTTTGTGAAACTAAACTAAATTAAAGCTTTAATTTAGTTTTTAATCAATTCCCAATGATTTAGTTTTAATTTTAGTTTAACTAATTTCCATTAATTAAGTTATTTTAGTTTTATTTTTTTTTAGGTTGCAATTTTTAGTTTATATTTAGTTTATTCTAAAAAGTGAATGTACTTTTAATTTCTTGTTTTGCCGAACATTGCTTGAAAGTGTTATGTGCTTGTATAATCTGTTTTTGTAAAGGGATGACCTTTTTATTTAATAATATTGGATAATGAAATTGGCGTCCAGAAAAGATAATATTACTGGCCACAGAATCTCCCTAGAATAAATAGATAATCTGTTACTTGATTTGCATTTCTAATAATCAAAATTTTTTGTTCACAGGCCAGTGTACCCATTGCACGTTTTGTTAGTGCAGCGACATGCAAGAAGTATTTCCGGATTGCAGATATAGTATTAGCTTGTCACTTCATTATCGATCCTTATATATATATTCTGCAAAAATACTTTCGTCCATCAAGATGGTGTCGAAAAGCTAATTCAAGAACTAGTTCAGTAAAAACTTCAAACGAAATGTGTTCGCTGTAATGCCATATACACAATGGATTAAGTGGTAAATGTGGAGTAGTCTAAAATTCGAGAATTACATGGATTACAATATTTTGTGAGTTTTACTCAGAAGTTTATGTATGAAGACTACTCCATTGAGTAACATCATTACTTTTTTTTTGTTTTAATTTATCAGTATAAGGTCAGTAACACACAGAGTGGAAGAACGCACTTTGACCTTTATGCTTGTTAATTAAGAATTAAATTCTATTTTTATATTTTAACGAGTTTAAAGTTTCATTTACTTTGCTCATCTCGTTAGATATATTTATAAGGTGGCTAATTTAACACTTTACGGGGAATAGTTTATCGAGCCTTCGAATTCATAAACATTTTACCTCGTAAGTGTTGGCACGCAGGGCTTACTCTAGTCGATATTCATCCGCTATATGGCTTATCATCAAGTGACTTTACTTCCCTACTAACATTCCGATGCTGGTGCCCCTAAAGTCGCACGGATACTGGTGCAAGATCTGTGAGTTACATTCCCACAAATTGAAAATTCTTTAAAAATTGTCCATGATTGGTGAACTCCAGTGTTTTATACGGTATCCTGTTTATTTTTTAAGAGATATAATAAAAAAATATTATATATTTTGAGGCAGAATTTCTGTAATCCGTGTAGACAGGGTCTGTTTTACCTGCTGAAATCCAATGAGTTCTCATTCAAGCCGACGAAGAATCAGCCGTCGGCGGAAGACACCATTACCAATTCCAACACAAATGGTCTGCAAATTTATCCCAGCAACATTCAGCAACAAATAAAATACTACCGTTAGCCATTGTCAAGCATATCAACAACACTTTTATGTGTATTTTAATAAGTTTTTTCGTTTTGTCAAACATAGGAAACAATGGTACCTTCTTTTCCGTAGCCAAACATAATAATTTCTATTTCAAACGCAGAATGTTCTAACGAAATATAAGAATTAGCTTTAAATTGAGAAAAATCAAATGAAACAAAAATACTTACGGGGATAATGGCGTGATATCTGACACACCTTTCTAGAAAGTTTGATGTACACGCAAAGTTCAACTCACTACTGTCTGAATCCCTAAGTCAGGAAGATAGAGAAAATCGGAGAACCGCCGACATTTCGTCGGCTACAGCCTCTAAATCTTAACTGATTTCAATGCATTTTTTTTTTTTTAAATGAAAGCTAATAAAATTTAGAAGATTTTTGGCTGGAGATTTTTGTTTCTTTTGTTTATTAAATTACGAGTAAATAATTCAGGAGCTTTTACAATTAAACATAAAATAATATTTTATTTTCCATCTATCTTAATATCAGCACTGGTATCGTTGAAATTAAACATTAAAATCTTCATTAGACTTGGAAAAATCAGACTGACATCTTCAAAATGTAAATTTATCTTAATTTAAAAATGAGATTAATTGAAATAATATGATTTTTGAATAGATTTTGATTTTTTTCCACGTCTAAACAGGTGTTGAATGTTTAATTTCAATGATATCAGTGCTGATATTGAGATAGATGAAAAATAAAATATTATTTTATGTTCAATTGTAAAAGTTCTTGAATTATTTACACGTAATTTAATAAAGAAGGAAAAAAAATCTGGCAAGACAAAGTTGTTCTGAATTTGATTAGCTTTCATTTAAAAAAATTGCATTGAAATCGGTTAAGATTTAGAGGCCATAGCCTTTTTTGAAACATGAAATGTCGTTTGGCCCCACTCAGCGACACCACAACATGTAGGTGCTGAAAAAGCACCTAGTGGATCTGTGAGATCCAGCGCCAGCATCAGAGTGTTAATAATATTTTAGGCAAAAAATTATGTGCATTAGTAAAGTTAAAAAAATTATGCATACCCAAAGTAACCAGGAAATATTCTATAATATGACAAATGTCGTAATAGTAGAAACTTTTACGTCATTTAAAGTGAATGTAACATTAGGCATAAATGAGATAATTGGTGAGGTGTTATTTATTTTAAAAAAATGTTTAACCTCAAACCAAGAAATTCTGCATGATAAGTAGTTTTATTAGAATTTAAGCAAATCTATTTAATGTAGTTAATTTCTTATAAATAAATTTGCATTAAGTAAGACAAGAATTGCATTCTAACAAAAACTAGCATAAATGTATACTCTAAAACTAATGTAACATTTCTTAGCTCATCGCTAACTAGAAACTAAGTAGGCACTAAACCAGCATATAAGTTATATTATGTGAAGATATTAGAACAAAATAATTATGAAGACTAAAATATAAACGTAGACCTCAATGTATATATTTGTAAATAAATTAAAGTATCTATTTTTTATTTAAAAGAGAAATCTGTAAAATGATTTGAAAATATATTTTAAATTGACAAGCTTATAGATATTTTATGTTAATGAAATGTATATAAGGCAAAAAAAAAAAATCAGTTTAGTTTTAAGGATGAACCAAAATTGGAATTTATTGTCGAGCCTTTAATTTATTTAAGTTTTTTGATATTTATATATAAGCTGAAATCCTTTGGATTAAATGTTTTCCTCTGATTAAATCCTTTATCTGAAGAATTCTTACAGCCCATATCAATTATTTTTTTTAATTATTTTTAGCTGTCTACAGCCAGCTTACAAGCCATTAAAGCCTTAAAAAAACAACAACAAAGAACAATATTGCTTTGCAGGAAAATGTTTCAAGATCTAATTTGAATGTGACTTCATTTTTAGTTGTTAAAAAACAATATGAGTAAAAACTAGTGAATTTAAATACTTTTAGCACGCCAGGTTTATTAAGCATGATATACGATTCCCTGTCCTAGGGTAGTCACATAGCGAAGAGGTAGAGGTACCTCTACCTCTTCACTATGCAACAACCCCTACCTCTTCACTATGCGACAACCCCTAGGAATAAAAACAGAAGATTTCAACTCTTTCTTGTCCCCTGACTGCTCCAGCAGTCGAAAGCGGCTGGCCCCTGTGTACTATTGACTTCTCCAGCAGTCGAGAGTTCCTCATATTTCTCTACTACTCATTTCTCGACTTTAGAGCTATCTCGCGTTACCTTCCGTACTTCTAGTATTACTTCCTGTCACTAGAGAGTATTTGAAACAAGTTTTTAGCCGTGTGAGCTATTCAGGCGTATTACAAATCGTTACCCTCTCAGCCCATTCATCTTGTCAACCCTTTTCAAATTGCCATGAGTTTTTATACCTCTGTCCATCCGCAACAGCATGTTAATTGAGTGATTGAGTGTACACTTCAATTTTTCATTATTCATACAAATGGTAAACAGAAAAACTTTTTTTTAAATGCATGCAATATAACTTTTAGCGTTACATAAAAGTGTCTCAAAAAAGTGTCCACTGGCGTTTGCGCATGCTGTAGTAGCCACGTACGAAGAAGAAGACTGTATGTTATACAGTACATTACATAGGTTTGTCGGGTGGACCTAAAGCATATTTATGTTCCCGAATTTGAGCAGAAGGCTCTAATTTTTTTAAATAAAGTGATTCAACTTAAAAATAATTCAATGCTCAAAATTAATTAAAGATAAATAAAAATTTACAATGGTACTAAACAAAAACAAAAAAAAAAAATCTGAAGTATAAAAGTAGAGTTTTAATTAGGAAGGAGATCGCGCAAAGTCAAGGCGCTAAGAGCGAGAGTGGCTAAAGTATCCCGTACAGGGGGCCCGAGGCTGGGTGTAAGTATCCCGTACAGAAGAACCCCTTGCTACTTTAGCGATTAGAGTTTTATATATATATTAAATACTCACATTATGAATTATTAAAAAAAAAAAAACAAGGGGAAAGAAAAATAATAGACAAAAAAAAAATAAATGAAGAATAAAATAAAAAACAAAAGAAAAGAAACTGTTCATTAGTCAAGAGAAGTTAACTCAATAGTCTATATCCGGTTTCAAATCAGTCAATTAAAATGATTGATTTGTTATTATTATTAATTTGGGATTTTAAAAGATCCAGAAACTAAAAAAAAAATTAGTTTATGGATCTTTTAAAATATACAGAAAATACATTTTCTAAATATTGGCTCCCGTCATTGTTTGAATCCATTAAGATATATGTGAGGAGTTTGTTCATGTTTAGGAGTTATAACTAATGAAATGCTCAATTACATTGCGGATATGTCAACTACTTTAGAAAGAAATTATTTAAAGATACATAAATTAAAAAATATTTTACATAAAAGGCATCTATAATCATTGATTCCAATTTTGTTTCTCCTTTGTAATGTGATATTAATTTAAGGATGCATTTCATAGCTTTTAATCAATTTATTTTTTTATGGGAATTTATTTTTGGCTAAACATAATATATTTTTTAATTTCACTTGAAAAAGTTGCTCTTTTTTGTTTTTAATAATGTTTTTATTGTCCATTTCTCAATCAAGTTGCAGATTTTGAAATAACACTCGTTGAAAACAACATAAACGATATGAACATGGATTATATATATATATATATATATATATATATATATATATATATATATATATATATATATACATACATATATATACATATATACATACATATATATACATATATATATGTATATATATATATATATATATATATATATATATATATATATATATATATATATATATATAGAGGGGTCTCCTGTGGTCTCGTGGCTAGCGCCTTAGATTCATAAGCGGGAGATGGTGGGTTCGATCCCCACTGGAGGCCTAGTTGTCGAAGCGTCGTAAAAAAAAAAATAATATATATATATATATATATATATATATATATATATATGAAATAATAAAAATATTTTTGTTTTCCTCTAATTCATAAAAAAAACTTTAATTAATATTATGATATAGAAAAGTTATTAATATGATCAGTTAATGATTGAAAATACGGCAACCGGTATTGTCTCTTTTTTCTATTTTTTTGGAATGCACTATTAAATTTAGCCGTTAGCTATCAGTAACTTGAGATGTTGATTTCATTAAATGTATTATACACAAATATTTGATTAAGATAGGAAAATATATTATCGATTAGTTTGAAGATGGTGTATTCAGATAAGATGAGTAGAAACTTCCAAATTTTTATTTTTGATTTTTACTGCAACATTTCAGACCTTATAATCCGTTTTCAGGCATATAATATTCAGCTAATTACAAATATATCTAGGAGTCTGATGGTATAAAATTAAGATAAATAAATAATCTTTACATCATAGGCCATACTGCATGGTTAGTAAGGCTCACTTTCAATCTATAAATTGTGGTAGCCTTAACTTAAAAAATGTCTTCAGGTTAAATGGTTATGACTTTTTTTTAGATATATTTGTAATTGGCTAAAGAATATAGGGCTGAAGAAGGACAATAAGGTCCGAAATGTTGCAATAAAAATTTGGAAGGTTCCAGAATTGGACATTATTCAATAAATGTCTTATTCAATAAACATTCAAATAAAGTTTTATTGAAAACAAATTTGTTCATTGACTAAGTTATTTATCCACTGATTTATTTTTATTCTACGAATAGCAGGGTATGCTCATTATTCAATAAATATCTTATTGAATAATCATTCAAATAAATTGTTACTGTATTTGAACTTATTTATTGATTCAGTTATTCATTGATTGATTTATTCTATGAATAATTCATTATTTTTCATTCTTCATTCATTATTTTTAATCCTTCAGAATAAGACAGGCAATATAGCCGACAAATGTGGTCAGAATAAAAAACAATAATCCAAATTAATAAGTTTCCAACCTTTCAATATATTTGATGTAATTTGCCAACAAATACACATAATGAATTCTATAAATACATATTAACACATAGAAAATTTGTATTATTTAATTTGGTATTTATAACTTCATCAGACTAAAAAATGTTCATTCATATAAATAATTTTTATTAAATAAAAATTTTCATTTGAATAAATCATTTTTATTAAATAATGAAATAAACACGTTCCGTTAGTGATTGAATGACTCAATAATGAATGAAAAAATTATTCGTTATTCAGAATAAAATAACAGATTTATTTATTAGTCATTATTCCGAATGATTTTTGCCCAACACTGGAAGGTTCTGCCCACCTTCTGAATTCTACCATCTTAATATTATTAATTTTCATAGTTTTGTTTTTCTTAAAACCTTTAATTAGTAAAAGGAATATGACAAAATTGTAGATAACTGCGAGTTTATCATCTATTGTAACTTTTACATGTTTTTCAAAGTAATTTGCCTCATAATGTGATGGATAAATATAAAGCATTCTTAATAACAAATTTTATGTAACACATTCATTTTTACAAAATGTTACTCTTTAGCATGATGTATTCGTTTTGCAAGCCAAATGTTTCGGAAAACACTAGCCTAGAATTATAAATAATTAAAGGATCAAACTTTGCAAGTGGTTTCAAGATTTCCTGAAAAAATAGGAACTTATTGTAATTGGAATTTAACCCCTGTTGTGTATAAAGTGTATGACAGACACGAGGGGAATTTCAGTGATGTATAATGGCAGCAGTGAGCAACTAAAATCTAGATGCTCACTGCTGCCAAGATACTTCACTGAAATTTCCCTCGTGTCTGTCAGACACTAAACATAGAAGGGGTTAACTACATTTGACCTTTACTGGAATAATTCTTGATAAAGCTCTATAAAAATATGGGATCTTAAATTTTGTGTGTATGTATCTGATATTCGAGAATGTGATGATATTTTCAGTACAGACACCTGCAAATTATTATTGATGTTATCCCCTAAAATTTGTTAGATATTGTGATAGAAATTTATAATGCGTTGTTACCAAATTTATTGTTAATGCTTATAAAATAAATATTTCGTTACTAACCTATTTATAAGAAAATTGCTCAGAAAATAAATAAAGAGATAAAGAGTTATAATTATTGTGTTTTTGTTATTTTTATTCCATTACTATTCAGTTTTTTATTTTATTTATTTGCTATACAGGATTTCTCCTTAGCAAAGGAGTTTGGCTTCCATTCAATCAAATTCATACTTACTTATTCCTCATATTTAAGTTCTTTCTAAATATAGAAATTACCATTTGAGGTTGCACTCATGAAAGGATTTAAAAAAAATCTTCATCAATCCTACCTACAAGGTGCCTAATATGTCCCCCACTAAATATTTATATATATATATATACACACATATATATATATATATATATATATATATATATATATGTATATATATATATATATATATGTGTGTGTGTGTATTTTAAAATCGAAGATTGTGCTGCTCTTTTTTCAATCCATGGACTAATCAGTTTAACTTCAATATCTTTCAAACATTCGACTCCAAGTTCATGGAAGGATTATTTGATACATATATTGCCTGAGAGTTAATACCAACTATGTGGAGGATTCTAAACAGTTAGAGACGACACTGAGCTACAGGTAGCATACATCTTGTCAACGATGTGTGCACCACCTTGGATAGATTATAAAGTATTATTATTTCTGGCTTCTTCTCACCTCACCATACTTCAGTTATTCTTCATCCGAATGTTTCATGCCACTGACAGTTTCATGAAATGGTCTACAACCCAATAGTCTTCCACGAATATCTTCTTCCTCTTCATCTGAATCAATAAACTCAACTTCTCCATCCTCACGTCACACTCTGACTCATATGAAATCTCAAACATTGGTGGAAACAAAAAATTCGATTTTTTTAAAATTTTGACATATGCAGGGATGTGGGGTGTTATGAGCACTCCGAGACAATAAAATACCCAAAAGACAAACGAATAAGATCTTATCTGTTGCCAATGCGACCCCAATGTGAACAAAGAAGCTATTTAGGAAGGTAAAAATTATTAAAAGAGGTGAAAAATATTGCAAATCTATCTCAAAATTAGCAGGAAGAGTCTAGTTCTTTCCTCTTATCTCGAAAACTATGATAGATATGGCCTTAAAAATGGGTTCGTTCAATTCCTTGCGTAAAATTACTTATATAACGTGTACCTGTAAGCGTATAAAGGCAAAGTCAAAAAATCTACGATTTTGTCCAGCGATTTTTGCCAAACAAATAGTGTGCCTGTGGCAGATTTGGAGGTTAATGAACTTGACCTTTCGTTTGAGACAAAGTATTTTTTTACCAAAATCGGACAACCTGGCAGACGGGTTATACCCATTGTCCATTGCATTAAGCTTGTTTGTTTTTGCATGTAAATTTTTGTGGCTAAATAAATGCTCTTATTCATTCATTCAAAATCGGATCATTTTAGACGCAGCTAGGGTGCGAACTGAGAAATATATATATATATATATATATATATATATATATATATATATATATAAACATTTGAGACACAGTTATTTTGATAATCTATAAGTCCTGAAACATAAAATTTTCTAGTCGGCACTTCCGGATTTCGTCATGAGATCAACCTTATAAGCGAGTTTCCTCCCAATGGAGGGAGGGAGGAACCGCACTAATAATCTACTCTATAATCTTAGCTATGAACACATTTGACTAACAGCAGCCTGAAAATAGTGCAATTTTTAGTTTCCTGTTTATAATTCTTCGGTCGGCCTTGTCACAATCGGCCACTGATAAAACTATCACAATTATTCAACTTCTTAAAGGAAGTCTGATAAACAATTCACTTAAAAAAAAAAAAAAAAAAAAAAAACAAGACCAGAACTGAATTTAGAATGAACATGCATTCTTATAATTAACATAATCAACTGAAAATGTCATAAATGAGCATTCATTTATGACACAATTCATGCAGCAAAACATAAGAAAATCCTTCTTTTTTCTTCTTCTTTTTGAAGGGAACAGTTATATCCGATAATTTGGAGAAATTTCAACTGATTCACATCTTGAGGCAAAACTTTATTTGTATACCGTATAATTGGGTCACATTGTGGTGGGGTAGAGTGGGGTGAAATTGGTATAGACCTATACGGCTTATATATTTGTCTGAGAGCAAACACTCAAATGTCTATACTAAATAAATTTAATAATACTAAATCAAATGTCTAGAAAAATATAAAGTTTTAAAAAATAACAAATCAGAAAATCGATATGAATAGAAAAAAGTAGCTGTCATAAACACTAAAAAAAAGTACTTATTTACTGTATGAAAAAAGTAAATAAAAATTATTATAAAACAGAACAGAATAAATTTCTTTTTGCATATGAAATTATTATATCAAAAACTAAAAAAAACATTTGCCTTTGTTTTCATTCATTATATCCCATTAAATATTAAACCTACAACTTTGATCTTGGTATCACTTGAAAGGAAAATTAATAGGCTACAACGTTTGTATCGAGGTGTTTTTACGTACAAGGCTTGGTTTCAGTGATAAATAGGAATTTGTCTACAAAAGGGCGATAAGTTTCAGTTTTTTGCGTTTTACGCGCAAACGGTGCGTCGGATCAAAAGATGTCTCGGAATAAATTAGTCTTAAAATTGAATTTTCTATCAGAATTCGTCATAAAAAAATACCTGCTGCCCTTGGAAACTCAAGAGTTAGATGCGCTGGAGAAAAACTGGAGAATGTTACAAAGTCAACTAAACCTTTAAAAGAAACCTCATGCAACATAACTATGACCTACCAAGTTTCATTTCGAAATTCCAACAACTCTAGGAGGAAAAGGGGTGGACACATATACTGGGACACCCTGCATATAGATATATATATATAAATTTTAACGGGGGTCATTTTCGGTGTATACTAGGTAGGATCAATAAAGATTTGAAGACATTTTTCAAAAGTTCCGTCATGAGTGCAACCTCAATAGCTACTTTCCTTCGGAGGAAAGTGCTAAAATAGTTTTAAGAAAATTCACAAACTTCAATATTTGTGATGGGATCAAGCGCAATAGTCCTATTGGAACGGCGACACTGTATCCACTTCCCTAGCAATCTGACAGGCAATTAAAGTTGGATGCCGTGTAGACAGGACCGAGCTAGGAAGGTACTAAATAAATTTAATAATACTAAATCAAATGTCTAGACTAAATATATTTGTCTGTTCGCACTCTTTGGGCAAAGTTCCACCCTTTGGTATCAGGTAAATGAAAATATCCTAGTAGTATAGGTTTGCAACAATTTCACCACACTGTACTAATGTGACCTCATTTTACGGTAATGCTTTTAACATTACTCAAACGTAGCTCTATCTACAAGTACAAAAGAACGCGAAGGAAGGGAAGGGGAATGACAGTGGTTGTTACGAAGAGATGCTTATGGCAGTTCAGCCCAACTGTTAACGCACCCGGCAACAGAAGATCATTATTGTACAAAAGTTCCATGAGATTGACATCCGAACAGTTTAATCCTGCGGTGGGGCGCAGTGGTTCTATTGGTACGGGTAGGTGGTTTTTAAGGTACCTCCGTCCTGCATCTCAACACCAGGTGCTCCACCCCCAGTACCTTCCTAGGTCGGTCCTGTCTACACGGCATCCAACTTTAATTGCCTGTCAGATTGCTAGGGAAGTGGATACAGTGTCGCCGTTCCAATAGGACTATTGCGCTTGATCCCATCACAAATATTGAAGTTTGTGAATTTTCTTAAAACTATTTTAGCACTTTCCTCCGAAGGAAAGTAGCTACTGAGGTTGCACTCATGACGGAACTTTTGAAAAATGTCTTCAAATCTTTATCGATCCTTCCTAGTAGACACCGAAAATGACCCCCGTTAAAATTTATATATATATATCTATTATATACAGGGTGTCCCAGTATATGTGTCCACCCCTTTTCCTCCTAGAGTTGTTGGAATTTCGAAATGAAACTTGGTAGGTCATAGTTATGTTGCATGAGGTTTCTTTTAAAGGTTTAGTTGACTTAGTAACATTCTCCAGTTTTTCTCCAGCGCATCTAACTCTTGATTTTCTAATGGCGGCAGGTATTTTGTTATGACGAATTCTGATAGAAAATTCAATTTTAAGACTAATTTATTCCGAGACATCTTTTGATCCGACGCACCGTTTGCGCGTAAAACGCAAAAAACTGAAAAATATCGCCCTTTTGTAGACAAATTCCTATTTATCACTGAAACCAAGCCTTTTACGTAACAACACCTCGATACAAACGTTGTAGCCTATTAATTTTCCTTTCAGGTGATACCAAGATCAAAGTTGTAGGTTTAATATTTAATGGGATATTATGAATGAAAACAAAGGCAAATGTTTTTTTTAGTTTTTGATATAATAATTTCATATGCAAAAAGAAATTTATTCTGTTCTGTTTTATAATAATTTTTATTTACTTTTTTCATACAGTAAATAAGTACTTTTTTTTTAGTGTTTATGACAGCTACTTTTTTCTATTCATATCGATTTTCTGATTTGTTATTTTTTAAAACTTTATATTTTTCATTCATAATATCCCGTTAAATATTAAACCTACAACTTTGATCTTGGAATCATCTGAAAGGAAAATTAATAGGCTACAACGTTTGTATCGAGGTGTTTTTACGTACAAGGCTTGGTTTCAGTGATAAATCGGAATTTGTCTACAAAAGGGCGATAAGTTTCAGTTTTTTTGCGTTTTACTCGCAAACGGTGCGTCGGATCAAAAGATGTCTTAGAATAAATTAGTCTTAAAATTAAATTTTCTATCAGAATTCGTCATAAAAAAATACCTGCCGCCATTAGAAAATCAAGAGCTAGATGCGCTGGAGAAAAACTGGAGAATGTTACAAAGTCAACTAAACCTTTAAAATAAACCTCATGCAACATAACTATGACCTACCAAGTTTCATTTCGAAATTCCAACAACTCTAGGAGGAAAAGGGGTGGACACATATACTGGGACACCCTGTATATATGCATATATATATATATATGCATATATATATATATATATATATATATATATATATATATATATATATATATATCTGTTAACATGATAGCGGCCAGAGTTTTTGTTTTTTCTTCACGAAACGTGGTACTTATAAAGCGTTCAATTAGCAAACGGTTGAACGAGTTCGTTAACCACCAAAATCGGTCCACCGGAAGGGGGGGTTTACCCCGAACCCAAAACACTAATTTGACCATGCCAGCCGTAATATTGGTTATATTTCAACGAAACTTGGTATTCGTAGTGGTAATCTAAAGAGAAAAGTGAGATGTAAAAATGAACTAAATCGGTTCACTAGAAGGGGGGGGGGGTTACTTCGGACCAACAATACCAATTCGCCACTACCAGCCGTGATGTTTGTTATATTTCGACGAAACTCGGTATTTGTAGTGGTAATCTACAGGTACAAATGTGTTGTAAAAATAAACTAAATCGGTTAATTAGGAGGGGGGGGGGGGGGGGGGTTTACTCCGTACTCAAATTACTAATATACTCATACCGGTCGTAATTTCTGCTGTATTGTAACGAAACGCGGTATACGTCATGGGTAACTCATGGGGAAAAAGTGTTGTAAAAATGAGCTAAATCGGTCAATCGGAAAGGGGGGTTTAATTAGTAATATATTTCAATAGAATAGCCCGCCTGACGTAGGTTCGCAAGGCCGCCGCAAGGAGCGCTATCTCCCACTAGAGAGACTGTATCCTGTTCCTGCGTCAGATCAAAAGACGAAAATATGAAGTTTTTAGTATTTATTAAGTAGTGTAGTAGGTAACATGTGTAAACATAACTCTGGAAGCAAATTAATAATTGAACAGTTACTCATTACAAAATTAAAAGAGAACTATTCATGTTTTTATTTTATTTATGTAGGATATTTTAAGCAAATCGTTCTGGAAACCAGTCTACACAACCCAAATTCTAAGGAAAGTGCTTAGTTATGCAGCTCCTGCTTGACGGACTTTTTTTTTTCATATCATTTGGGTCATTTAAACAGTACTTGCCTAGCCGTTAAGTGATATAATCGGAATAAGTCGTTTGGTGAATTATTTTATTATGAAAATGCGAAGAAAGTAGTTCATTTCTTACGCAGATTTTTCCCAAAATGCCAGAAAACATTTGATCTGACCATCCGATTAATGGGAGACTGAGTTGAGGGTTATTCTAGTGTATTTTCGAAGACTAATTCAGCACTAACACAGAAAATATGTTTATTAATAATGATAATTGGCTCACATTTAACAAATATTCATGGGCTTAGAAAAGTTCCCAAACCTTTTTTTATTTTCATGATGTTGACTGTGGGCGATTAGTATACATCCATAGAGAGTAAATATGTTCAGGTTTGGGTGAAAGAGCTCTCTGAGAGAGATGGAAGGTCTGAAACTCAAAATGATAATGTCCTTTGCGATTTTGAAAAATCAATGCTTTTACTATTGATTTTTTGCATTGAGCTGATTTATCTATTAGCAACATTTTAATTTTTAATTAATTTCTTAGATACCTAAGTAGGTTCTCAATTTTTTTAGACCTTAAAATGCATATGCAATTGTTTAGGGCCAAAAAATGGCGGGCGTCGTATTAGGACGATTGCGCCCGATTACGGTTAAAGGTTTATCACAGAGCTTTAGCCCTGATTTATTGCGAACAGGCTCTATTATGAGAGGAACAATACCCCGAGAAAATAAAGTTAGTAGTAACTGGGCAACCTAGGTTATCACTAAACACTTGTTGGAGTGTTTACACGAGGTGGCAATGGACAACTGCGTAGTAGAATCTTGGGGGGGGGAGCCAACGAACTGTAATATTAAAACAGAGAAGGGCCAACACTGCTGCTTAATGCGCCTCTAACTAACTAAATGGAGCACAATTTTAGACTTCATAGCTTTGTTTGTTCTAGTTAGGAGGTGAACATACCTAAAGTCCCCCCGACCTTAGCCTTTGAGCCAGGGGGGGGGGGGGGGGGGTAGAGTGTCCCGTTTTTCGGATTTTCGCTTATTTCTCGGAAACCATATGTTCTAGCGAAATGCAGGGCCGCCACACCTCAGAGCTGGGCCCAGGACCAGATCACGGGCCCCCACTTCTCAGAGCCAGAATGAAAATTCTAGTAATTTACTATAGGACTTTGGGCATTTTAAAATTATTTATTATTATTAAAATTATTAAGGATAGTGGGGATAGGATCTTGAGTTTTGAGCGAAATGAAAATAAAAGCCGACAATCGGTGCAGCAAAGGTCACTTTCGGTACTTGTAGTTTTATTACAACTCCTAATGAAATATACTATTCTGGGACTGCACTTGTTTTGTCGTTCATGTACATTAAAAAAAGTATAGATCCCATTCCAATAAATATAGGGTACGCTAGTCTATATTTCTAACCCCCATTCTTTTTACAAGCTCATAACCTATACATTTTTTCCAATTAGCGAGGATCGGCCGGGGCCCCCACGGCACCCGGGACAACTGCACCCGGTTGTCCCCCCCCCCCCCATGTGGCGGCCCTGGCGAAATGACTATTCTTTAACAAATGAAAGCTGATTAAATTTTCTACAAGTTCTATTCAATCAGGGGTTTCGAGATACCTTTAGTTTATTTATTTTTTATTTTTTAGCGGCGCATCAACTATTTTGCTATTAGCGCCGGGCTATCTACAGGTTGCCACCCTTTTATAATGCCAACAGCACGTAGTCGGCCACCCATTCAGGTTCTGACCACGCCCGACATTGCTTGGTCAGAACCTTAGTTCTCGAGATATCCGCTCCCGAAAGTCTGTAATTTTGGGGGAAAACACACTTTTTGCTCTTTTGACGGAATAACTCTTCAATGATGAGCCTAAAAAATAAATGCTGGTTGTAGGGTTGTACTTTACTATTTTATGTTTTTTCCTTCAAACGTTAAAAAAATTTCAGTGTTCATCGTGAAATCTAGCGAGAACTGTCGACCAATGAATCTTTCAATTTCTTACCATTTCCAGTCAAAATATTGCCTGAAATATGCTCCATTGTGTCAACATAGCGAGTATTGGACTTATAAATATCACAAAATATATAATTGTGGGCCCGCTGACCAGTGTAATCACACTAAATTTAAGAAGATCTAGACCATTATATTGACAATGGAGCACTGAAATTGTTTTAACTTTTGAAGGAAAATACGTAAAATACTAAAGATATATATATATATATATATATATATATATATATATATATATATATATATATATATATATACCTTTGAAGGGAATTTAATGTTCTACAACCCAATAGCCAGCATTTATTTTTTAGGTTCATCGTTGAAGAGTTATTCGGTCAAACTTGAAGAAAGAATTTGAATTTGCCATTAACTGTCATGGCTGCCAAGGATGCCTATTGTCAAAGATTCTATGACTCCATAACCCTTCTATGTTTTAATATTATAGTTCTTTGGGTGGAGCTTATTAAACAGAACCGCTTGCTATTCACTTGCACTCGTCGCGTATACTAATACTTGTCACTAAGCACCTTGTTTACACGGACATGCAGATCGAACTATTCAAACAAGTCTTACATAAGTGTAATTTTCTTTGAATGGGATAAAAACTGTTAGATATGGTTAAATGTCTAAAATCATTAAGTGCTGACGACTGGAGCTCAAACCAATCAACTTGCTTCAAGAATAGCCAATGTTTAAAGGACGAGTCAACCGTTTCAAAATGGCTCCTAGGAAATTACTTAACTATGTGCAAGCTAGAAGCTCTCATTAATATTTATAATGCGACTGGCTAATTGCATAGGTGCAATGCGCAATAAGTGAATAGCAAGGACAACATTTGATGCACTTTCAGTTTACTAAAAATAGATGTAGGAACTTTTAATCCTTTAATCCTGATTCTCAACCGTTTTCGAGATATTATTTCTTTATTTACTGCTTGATCGCAACGGAGGCGACTAGCAAATTAGTAAGTCTATATGGAAACGTCAGCTTTGAACAAAAAGATAATATTATTAAATAAATTATAATGCATAATCATTACATAAAGGAAAGAAATATAATTTCAGAAAAAGTATCAAATAGATTTAAAAGCCAAAAATAAAAATAAAAATATAAAATAAATTAAAAGACAAAATAAAATAAAAGTAAGGAAGTTATAAAAAAAATGACAGAGTAAACATTTTCATGAGTTGGTTAAATTGTGTGATATATATGTATAGTTTGTAAATATTTAAATATCTGATTCAAATAATGGCTACCATCGGACAAGAGTTCTGTAAGGTCAGTGGGTATGTTTAATTGTTCTCTTCTTCGACAGTCTGTAAGTATATGTCTTACAGTTAGGAGTTGGTTATATTATCTACATGTTGGTGCGTCTTGTCTAGTCATTAGGTGTCCGTGAGTAAGTAGAGAATGGCCAATTCGGAGTCGAGTTAGAACTACCTCTTCTCTCCGGTTTCCTCTTCTGCTGGATGGCCATTCTGTCACTGTTTGTTTAATCTGTCGTAGTTTATTGTCGTTAGTGTTGTGCCATGCTGTCTGCCACTGAATAAGTATTTGGTTGCTATAATATGTCGTTCGAGATATTAAGGAAAGTATACAAAGTTACCAAAACTTTTCATGTTTGTTTATTAATTTTATTCTAACCCTTCCTTAACTCCAAACTTTCGACATATTAGTTTTGATGAAAGTTGAACATGTAGCTATGTTTCAATTGAATCCCAATGAATGAGTAGCAAGGACAGTATTTGATGCACTTTCAGTGTCTAGATCACTTTCAGGTTACTAAAAATGGATGTAGGAACTTTTAATTTGAAAAATACATTTATGAGGTGAAGGGAAATTCTATTGATAAATTATAATGAGTTTCATTGAGAGGAGATGGTTGACCGTTGATGATGTGAAGGTAGAATTTGTCAGGGTTAGGTCGTGGTATCTTAATAAAACTACATTTTTTATAGGAAAACTAGCTGTTACCCAGTGTGCCATGCTACACCTACTTTCTGCCTATGACTCTCCCCGTATCAAGATCTTCCTGTATACCCAGTTACGTCAAAATCGGTCAAAAGGTGTGAATTTGTTTATATCTGTCTAGTAATTTTTGAAACAGCCAACAGAGGCCAGCACCACAGCAATTCATAAAACAGCCGACAGAGGCCAGCACCAGAGCCTGCGAGTAGATAGCTCTTATCAAAGAAAGGCCAGCGCTCCTTAGTTAGACAGTGACTGTTGATATAAAATTGAAATAAACTGCATTACATGATTATATAATGATGTAAAGTCATCAATGAGTTACAGTTATTCTAATTATCAAGAACATCAACAAATAAATTTGAGACATTATTCAAAATGGTCGCCAGAAACTGAATGGTTAAGTGTAGCCAATTTTTCTTTAACAAAACTTTTGACCTTTTGACCAAATTTTGAAATTTGACTATTTTGACCTAGCCTAGGAGATTTCCCGTATCAAAGCCTACCTGTGAGCCAAGTTTGGTCAAAATTGGTCAAACAGTGTAGATTTGTATAAAGAACAAACAGACAGAGACGTGATTTATATATATATATATATATATATATATATATATATATATATATAGATTATTTTTGTTGTTTGCGAACGTCCCGGCTTGCAATTCAAACCTTCATCAAGGCAGTAAAACAAGTAGGACAGAGTTAATACTAACATATACTCGTATGTACAAAAAAAAAGAAGTTAAAACAGAAAAACAAACAGTAAGTGTGTGCTCTAGTTAGAGCTTAAATTATTGGTAGATCAATACTGGTTTAAGACTTACTTGGGTACCATTATATCTGTATTTATGTTACCCATGTAAGTCTTAAACAAAACATATATCGGGGTATATTTTCACGATGGTTACTTAAGTGTTAACTTTGGTCTTCTTCCACCCCTGGCATTCATTGCTGATGAAGGCTGCCAAAGTGTAGCCGAAACGTCCTTGATACAGATTTTTACAAAAATCGTATTGATGTTTTTCTTAGCCGAATCCCAACTATTCTCTGATAGCTTATCACCTCGACGGCTAACTATCTACACCTCATAATAATATATACTTATCTTTTCGCTCTCTAAAATGGACCGATTTTGAAAAAATTCGGTAAAACATATACCTACTGTCGAAACTCTGTCATTTGGAAAAATTTGCGCAATGAAAATCGAGCAGTTACGGCTTTACATCTATGGGCTTCCAGATATACGTTTAGCCCTTTCAGAAGAAAGAATATTTGGAAAATTTCTCCAAATTTTCATCGATCTCACCTTAGGCCTCTCGACCACTGGAACCGAAAAGCTGCGAAATGAATTCGGACGAAAACGCACAAACAATCCAAACACGAGGCTCCATCATGGACCGCGTCCATTGGGCCCGTATCGTTCGTCCGTTTTCGTCCGAACTAATGCGAAGTGCGAACCGATCCCTTTCTGCTGGGATTTATAGTTGCGAACGAGTGCGAATTGTCATGGTTGAAAATGGACTGTGAGTACGAGCCATCAAGTCTACTGCGAATTCGGACGAACACTGAGGCAATGGACGAGAGGCATTCGCACGATTTCGGACGAACGCCGATCGTCCGAATTTGTTGCTTCGCAGTTCGCAGCTTTTCGGTTCCAGTGGTCCAGAGGCCTTACTAGACATCAAAAACAAAATGGAGTTTAAGCTTCAAGGTACTTATAGAAAATTCGATTCTGAGCAAAAAAGGTTCTTGCCAACATGGGTTCGGAAACGCTTCCTAGAGGCGCTGGAGCTTTAAAACCTTTGCTGCGGATGACGCCGCATATGCGTCATAGGAGCTATCTGGCAAGCTGAAAGAAATAGTTAAAAAGTTTAGGGATCGGCTACAAACCTCCAGGCTGGATTATACTTTGATATATTATACTTTAATATTATACTTTGATTTATCAATTGATTTATAACTTATAGTATTACGGGAACCATGCTATAATAAACTGTAAAAATTATATAGTAGCGTAATTTTAATGGTACATTATTTAACGCAACAAAATAACTATTTATCTGCCGTGATGAAGCACGGGTATTCAGTTAGTGTTTCATAATCTATACTTTATCTGTTCAAAGCTTTCTAATAGCACTAGGATGCGCAGTTCTTACGAATCGGACTTTTATCTCCTCTGGTTATAGTCAAATCTAGGTCTTTCAAGTCCTAAGTGTCACCCTTAGTTACGCTTAAGAACCTGAAAGACCGATTATTTAGTGTCCGTATCCTTAGTGCATTTGATAAGGCTGCTTTCCTGATAAACCTAGGCGAGGTCGTTAGCTCAACGACCGGCGCAACGCGGCGTCCCATTATTAGCACGTTTAGTCCCGTAGATAAGTCTACGCATATTTCCCAGTTGTAACAGACCGTTACAAAATTATAAATAACTTCTTTGAATAATTTATATACCTATATATATATATATATATATATATATATATATATATATATATATTTGTCAAATACCACTCACTCACCCATGACTCACTCACTGACCTATCATCACCCAGCCAGAATGCGTTGCTAGGACGATAACAGAACAGCTGTTATCGTACTTTATCTACTTCAGAGTATTATTTTTAATTGCGGTTAATTTCAGCTATGATGGCAGTCCTCGAATTACTAGAAATAAACTGTCCCTCATAGAGTTTACGCTATGAGGGACAAAATCACCATTTTAATTGCGGTTCATTTCAACTTGGCCCGCATAGAGTTTAAGCTATACCTGGTGATGGTCCATCCGAGGTAATAATATCCCGAACCCTTGCACAGCCTCCTCTCCCATCAGCATCCCCAGTCAGAACACTTCTTGATAATACTCGCAAATATAATGGGTGTTTCAAAATGACTTCTGGGAAACATAAATTTGTAAACCTTAACGTACATTTATTATAGACAACGAAATTTAACCTGTATTGATTACACTGCTGCTATTGTAGATAACCTATAGATAACGGGTTATGTCTACATTATCTGTTTTTTGTTACTGGTCCGTAGCGCCCCAATGCCAAGAAATATTATACTTTGATTTATCAATTGATGTATAACTTATAGTATTACGGGAACCATGCTATAATAAACTGTAAAAATTATATAGTAGCGTTTTTTGATAATACATTACTTAACGCAACAAAAAAACTACTTATCTGCCGTGACGAAGCACGGCCATTGAGCTAGTAATGTTATAAAAAGAAGTTTTGAAACAATTTTTTGACCTTTAAGGCCTTTGGAAAAACACACATATATATATATATATATATATATATATATATATATATATATATATATATATATATATATATATATATGTAACAATAGATAACAAGTTCTTTTCAAATCTCTCAGTAACTAGATTTTATTATTCTGTAAAGAATACATAAATATATTATAATAAACAAACAACAATAATAACAATCATTAGCGGTAACCAAAATACATACCTGTAAAGAATAATTAAATTACAAAGTCCATAACTCATAACTTAGCATTATAACAATCTAACTCTTGTACTGTTCTAAACACATGTTCCAACACACAGATATACACTGCCTATCTAAATAGACCCACTGCCTGCATGATCACATGCCTTCATGATACAGTCCTAGAGTGAAGGAACTTTACACCTCCCCCCCTGAAGTCATTTTGTCACCGGAATAAAGTGACAATTTAGAACTATGGAAATAGTTTAAAAATTTCCTTCTTCTTCCACAGCCAACTTCATACATTGATGATGAAATTCGACGAAGAATAGGGAATGGCCCGATTCTCACTTTATCCATCTTCCGACGATTTAATTTGCTACCATTTTCGATGTAGACCAGGTCTCCAACTTTAAATGCGTGATTTTCCTTATTTTTGTCAAATCTGACCTTATTGATTTCAAAACTTTTCATGGAATTTAAAAAGGCTGCTTCTCTGTCTTTTTGAAGATTTTCTTGATTGTGAATATTAATCGGAGAGATGGTTGACTTTTTCCCAGTTAGCAAATATTGCGGTTCAAATTTAGTTGAACTATAGATGGTCCTATTATAATCCTTCACACACTCTTGTGCTACGCTCGGCCATGCTCGTTTTTCTCCACTACCATTCAACTTGCATCTGATTCTATTAACCAGAGTCTGATTGAGTCTCTCGTTAAGTCCATTTGACTGAGGGCAATCTACAGAGGTGGAAACTAATGTCGCTCCCATTTTGTGCAAGTACTTCTTGAGTTCGCCCGATTTCAAACCAGAATACTGGTCGGCCAAAATCATTCGTATCTTGTTGTGTTTGGCAACTGAATCAATAAGCCTTATAAATTCTCCTGCAGATTGTCCCGTACTGGTGGAGATCCATGCGTATCGAGTAAAGTGATCGACCAATACGTGCATGAACCTTTTCGGCGATCTATTTCCTCCAAATCCTCCAACCGTATCTATGGACATGATCTCGAATGGTTCAACAGCAGGACCTAGTTTCGACATCAGACCGATGGGTCTTCCTCTCCGGACTTTATTTTCCATGCATATTGGACAACTTCTGCAGAAACTGTTTATAAGCCGGTCAAAGTTAACAAAATAATAAAATGGTCTTATAATGTCCTTCATTTCTGCGATACCAACATGCCCATAATGATCATGGACTCTTCTTATAAGTATTTTCCCAAATTCCTCGGATAAAAATATTCTTGATCTTCCTCTGAGTTTTTTGAATGTGATGTTATGGTGAGTTTCAGTATTTATAGCAGATTTCAACTCTTCGATATTAAATTTTTGATCATTTACTATTTCGTCAAATTCCACTAAATTAACAACTTTTATCTCATCTTCATTTTCAAAATATTCAAGGACTGGACTTCTAGACAAAAGGTCTGCGAGCACATTCTCTTTTCCTTTTTTATAAATAATTTTGAAATTAAATTGTGATAGATAGTTTACCAATTCTCCAAGTACTTCATCTGTTCTTGATTTTGTCTTGAGATTTTCTAATGGTTTGTGATCAGTACAAACAGTGAATTCCCGACCAATAGTTTATCAATTCTCCAAGTACTTCATCTGTTCTTGATTTTGTCTTGAGATTTTCTAGTGGTTTGTGATCAGTACAAACAGTGAATTCCCGACCAATAGTTTACCAATTCTCCAAGTACTTCATCTGTTCTTGATTTTGTCTTGAGATTTTCTAATGGTTTGTGATCAGTACAAACAGTGAATTCCCGACCAATAGTTTACCAATTCTCCAAGTACTTCATCTGTTCTTGATTTTGTCTTGAGATTTTCTAATGGTTTGTGATCAGTACAAACAGTGAATTCCCGACCAATAGTTTACCAATTCTCCAAGTACTTCATCTGTTCTTGATTTTGTCTTGAGATTTTCTAATGTTTTGTGATCAGTACAAACAGTGAATTCCCGACCAATAGTTCACCAATTCTCCAAGTACTTCATCTGTTCTTGATTTTGTCTTGAGATTTTCTAATGGTTTGTGATCAGTACAAACAGTGAATTCCCGACCAATTAAATAATATTGCCAATATTTTATTGCTTCTTTAATAGCTTTGCATTCCAAATGTATGATGTCCATCTTTTTCTCTGTTGCCGACAATTATTTTGAGAAGTATGCAACTGGATGCAGAATTCCATCAGCCTGTGGTTGTTTCAGCGTTGCTCCCATACCCTTTAAACTAGCGTCTGTTTCAATAACTACATCTTTCTCTACATCGTAGATAGCTAGAATTGGAGAAGAACATAAATACTCTTTAATCAAATTAAAACAGTTTTCACATTCCTCAGTCCATTTAAATTCTACATTCTTCCTTAATAATCTATGGAGTGGTTCGAATTTCTCAGCACTCTTCTCAATGTATTTTAAGTAAAAATTTATAGAACCTAAAATGCTTCGAACGCCAGATTTATCGGATGGTCTTTTCAGGTTCTTAATTGCAATCAAATTTTCTTGAGCAGGAGATACTTTATTCTCTTGAATTAAATGGCCAAGATATTTCACTGATCGAGCAGCAAAAATACACTTTTCCAATTTTATTTTAAAGCCTTCTACATCTAAAGCTTTTAAAAGTATTTTTATTTGATCCAAATGATCTTCCCAAGTTTTAGAAAATATAAGTAAATCATCTATATAATTTACACAAAAGTCATCCAGATTATTTCTCCTTATGATGTTGGATAATATCCGCTGAAAAATTGCTGGGGCATTTTTGAGTCCAAAAGGGAGAACATTAAACATGAATTTGCCGAATTTCGTTATGAATGATGTTTTTTCTCGATCTTTTTCCCTTAATGGTATACACCAGAAGGCAGAATTAATATCAATAACAGTGTAATATTTACAATTAGCAATTTTGTCCATTACATCATTAATAGTAGGAAACGGGTAACATTCAGGCACTATTAATTTATTTAAATTTGTAAAATCAATGCAAAGTCTGGTTCGACGTCCATCTTCTTTTTTATATGCTAAGGTTACTGGAGAAGCAAATGGTGAATCCGATTCTTGAATGAGATCAGCATCTAAGAAATTCTTGATTTGAGTTTTTATTTCTTTTTCATCTAAAATAGAACATTTATAAGCTCGCATAGATACATATTCATCTTTACTAAATCTTATCTCGGCTTCTCTAGATTTTACTCGCCCTACATCAAATTTATTTTTCGCGAATAGGTGGAAAAATGATTGCAAAATATTTAAAATTTGATTTTTTTCCCTATCTTCTATGATATGATCTAATATTAATCCTTCTATTGATGGGCTTTCATTCATATTTAGTTCAACACGATCTAATGACATTGTCTCATCTCCTATTAGACGACTATTTCCTACAAAAATTGCATTCTTCTTAAAATCTTGTTTAATATCTTTCTTATTTTCAATATCTTCTTCAATATTCTTCTTGTTTTTAGTATTTTTATTTATTTCTGCTTCTTCTAAGTTCATAAGTTTATTGCCACTTTTTTGTAAAATATTTAGAGATTCATCCTGAATAAGTTTAAACTTTTTTTATAGCATCAAGACCCAAAAGTAAATCATAAGAGAATTTGTTGTTTTTCACTACATAAGTGTTTAGTTTTTCTGATATTTTTCCAATTTTTAAAATAATATTTGCCCGGGTAGTACAGAAATTCAGTCCATTGATTGTTTTGAATACATTCTTGTGTTTTATTAATTTTGATTTTAAAATATCCACCACTCTCTGATTTATTAAACTAACATTAGAACCACTGTCGTACACTGCTTTCACTTTCATCTTGTTATTTACTAGTACATTTATTTTTATCAATGGACATAACTTCTCCGGGCTTTCTAGTTTAAACAATTCTTATCAATTTTGATCATCATGTCTTCTGAACATTGACTTTCTTCATATTCATTAAGATTTATCTGTTTCTTGTTTGTATATAAAGCCTTGTTTCTACATTCATGCACAGGATGAAAGCGATTTTTCCATCCTAGAGCTTCACACATATAACAAGGTTTCTTAGTAGATTCCCTACTGTTTTTCTTCTCATTTTAGCGCGGTTCCTCCCTCCCCCCTAGGGAGGAACCCCGCTTATAAGGTTGATACAATGAAACAATCCGGAAGTGCCGACTAGAAAATTTCGCGTTTCAGAACCCCTAGAGACCGAAAATAACGGTGGTTCAAATTTGTATATATATATATATATATATATATATATATATATATATATATATATATATATATATATATATATATATATATATATATATATATATATATATATTTGTCTGTTCGCTCTCTAAGTAGAAGACGAATGGTCCGATTTTGATGAAATTTCGTACAAAAATCCGTCGTCCAATTTGAAAGGTCAAGTTCGTTAACCAGCAAAATCCGCCCACTGATGGCATTTGGGGCGAAATTCGCGCAAAAAAAATCGTAACACTTACGTTTTTGAGTTCATAAGCTTGTAAGTACTCTTTTTATAGGCTTCTTGGGCTGGGAAAACGAATGGAACCATTTTCAAGGCGATAGCTTTAACCGTTTTCGAGAAAATTGGAAAAATAGTTTTTGAATACCGTTTTTGGTTTGGGTACTTAGAATTACGGGATTCAGTTGAAACATTATCTGCATGTTCTACTTTCATTAAAACTAATATGTTGAAAGTTTTGTTACGTTTGGAGTTAAGGAAGGGTTAGAATAAAATATTTTATGAACAGACATGAAAAGTTTTGGGAACTTCGTATACTTTCATTAATATCTCGAACACGGCTGGGATATCGTGGTAAGTGGATAGAAACTATTTGAAAGCTTACTAAATTCTCTACAAAAAAGATTCTAAAACTATTTTTGATTAGGTTATGTCAATCGGAGAAATAAGTGCTTAAAACTTCAAATACGTCTGTTTTGTTCTTATGAACGGGTTTTTGTCGTTCTTTTTGTAATTTTTGTCTCTTTCCCTTGGTTTTTTATTGCTTTTTATTTTTGTAATTTCTTATGTTGGGAAAATTTTGTGTGTAAAACAGGATATGAAAAATGAGACCAATTTTCTGTTGCTAGAAATAATGTAAATTTTGGGAACTTTCATTAATATCACGAAAACGGTTGAAAATCTTGGTAAGCGGAAGAATACCATTAGAAAGCTTATTAAATGCTCTACATAAAAGGTTCTAATGAAAGTTTTGATTAGGCGATGACAATCGGAGAAATAAGAGCTTAAAGCTTTAAAGTAATTGATTTCGCTTATTCGAACTGTTCTTTTTGTCTGTTTTTAATTCCTTGTTATTTTTTAATTGCTTATAGTTGGCTAATGTATTCGAAAATAAAACAGGTTCCAAGATTCCAAGACCTTGTAACTAGCGGGACGGTTTCTAGTGTTGCCGACCCTTCCAGGTAAGATTGTAAATCCTACCTTTCAAGACTGGTGGAACCAAAATAATAGCTGTCGGGGTTCGGTCACTGCTACTTCGGTCACCCTTCATCAGGGCTGTAAATACAAGTAGGACATATTTAACACTAATATATGCACATATCTATGTAAATATACCAAACATATATATATATATATATATATATATATATATATATAATATATATATATATAATATATATATTTATATATAAGCATATACACATACACATATACACGCACACATATGTACATATATATGCCCACATACATAAACATATGGGGTATGTTTTTTTTTTTTTTTTTTTTTTTTTTTTTTTTTTTTTTTTTTTTTTTGTTTTACGGCGCATCTACATCTTGGCCATTAGCGCCAATGGTATGTATTATTAAGTAGCAGTGACCGAACCCGGACAATCCCTACCTTGCATCATCAACGGTCAACGATCTCCTCTCAACAAAATAATAACTGCTTCTATTTTAATCATTCGAAATTAGACTAGGGATAAGAACGGAACCGCGCTAAGATGAGGCAGTTCCTGCGAGTCGGACTTTTTTTGTAGTTAGCGCTCGAATTTTCAAAAGGTTTATTTACATTCGATTTTATTGAAACCTCGCTTACTTTACCATATGAATCATCTAACTTTCTCAATTCAGTAAAACGTTTTTCAATACTAGTAATTTTTTCTCTATCTAATTTATCTTGGACTTCCAATGGTAAACCAACTACTATCATATTAATCCGAGATAAAATGGTGCCATTATTATCAATTTCCAAACATAACCTTTCTTTCACCAATGCATAATCAATTAAAGAGCCACCAATATATCTAAAGCTGTATCCTCTCCTAACCTTTGACCATCCTTTATCTATAAATACATTCAAGAAGGAATTTCTCCAAATTAACCAATTAGCTAGACCTATCTTCTTTAAATTTGCTTCATACCAATCATTAGATGAACCAGACATAAAGAATCTTAGAATTTCTGCTTTCTTATCATTATTTACATTATGCCTGCAACATTCTGACTCAAATTGGTCTAACCAATCAGCTGGGTTTTGCATTTTATCAAAAGTATTTAATACAAAATGTTTCTCTATTTCGTGCAAATTTACTTCCTTAGCGTTTAATTTAGTTTCTAATTCTTTTAATTTTTCAAGTAAAAAAAAATTTACTCCTGACTTGCCAAAATCCTCAGCTGTTTTATCTAGAGTATCTATTTCCTCTAGAGGAATATCTTTATAACTGAGATTGTCGTCTTCGTCAAAATACTCATTTCTTATATTTTCATCTATCTTCACCCCTACTTTTCTGTAGCCATTAATAGGTTTTATGGCTAACATCGCCCTTTTATTAGTAGAATTAGACAATAATACCTGGTGGTCTTCCAACCCCTTGTATTCTTCTGGTAAGGTTAACCATAAAACTTTGTCTTCAGACAATCCTGCCAGCTCAAACTGGGTTTCATTTCTTTTGATTATGTGGACGAATAACCTATCATCAATCTTCGCCATGTTCTCTTTGTAATTTAATTTGTAACAAGTTCTTTTCAAATCTCTCAGTAACTAGATTTTATTATTCTGTAAAGAATACATAAATATATTATAATAAACAAACAACAATAATAACAATCATTAGCGATAACCAAAATACATACCTGTAAAGAATAATTAAATTACAAAGTCCATAACTCATAACTTAGCATTATAACAATCTAACTCTTGTACTGTTCTAAACACATGTTCCAACACACAGATATACACTGCCTATCTAAATAGACCCACTGCCTGCATGATCACAAGCCTTCATGATATAGTCCTAGAGTGAAGGAACTTTACATATATATATATATATATATATATATATATATATATATATAATATATATATAATATATATATATATATATATATATATATATATATATATATATATATATATATGCGTGTGTGTGTTAAAACGTTGTTAACCACAGTTTTGGTTTTTTCTTCCCGAAATTCGGCGTCGAACATTCCCATATCAATCGATTCGATAAGTTCGAGTTTGCTTTCTCGCAATAACACTCAATCAATATACAGGTATGTAGATGATAATACTCAGACGGTGATAATAAACCGAAATTGTAGTTTATTGCTTCCAACCGCTTCTTTCTATCTGTTTGTGTTCAAGACGTATGCCGTAATAACACTCAATCAATATACAGGTATGTAGATGATAATACTCAGACGGTGATAATAAACCGAAATTGTAGTTTATTGCTTCCAACCGCTTGTTTCTATCTGTTTGTGTTCAAGTCGTATGCCGTAATAACACTCAATCAATATACAGGTATGTAGATGATAATACTCAGACGGTGATAATAAACCGAAATTGTAGTTTATTGCTTCCAACCGCTTGTTTCTATCTGTTTGTGTTCAAGACGTATGCCGTAATAACACTCAATCAATATACAGGTATGTAGATGATAATACTCAGACGGTGATAATAAACCGAAATTGTAGTTTATTGCTTCCAACCGCTTGTTTCTATCTGTTTGTGTTCAAGACGTATGCCGTAATAACACTCAATCAATATACAGGTATGTAGATGATAATACTCAGACGGTGATAATAAACCGAAATTGTAGTTTATTGCTTCCAACCGCTTCTTTCTATCTGTTTGTGTTCAAGACGTAGGCCGTAATAACACTCCATCAATATACAGGTATGTAGATGATAATACTCAGACGGTGATAATAAACCGAAATTGTAGTTTATTGCTTCCAACCGCTTGTTTCTATCTGTTTGTGTCCAAGACGTATGCCGTAATAACACTCAATCAATATACAGCCATGTCGATGAGAATACTCAGACGGTGATAATAAACCGAAATTGTAGTTTATTGCTTCCAACCGCTTGTTTCTATCTGTTTGTGTTCAAGACGTATGCCGTAATAACACTTCATCAATATACAGGTATGTAGATGAGAATACTCAGACGGTGATAATAAACCGAAATTGTAGTTTATTGCTTCCAACCGCTTGTTTCTATCTGTTTGTGATCAAGACGTATGCCGTAATAACACTTCATCAATATACAGGTATGTAGATGATAATACTCAGACTGTGATAATAAACCGAAATTGTAGTTTATTGCTTCCAACCGCTTGTTTCTATCTGTTTGTGTTCAAGACGTATGCCGTAATAACACTTCATCAATATACAGGTATGTAGATGAGAATACTCAGACGGTGATAATAAACCGAAATTGTAGTTTATTGCTTCCAACCGCTTGTTTCTATCTGTTTGTGATCAAGACGTATGCCGTAATAACACTTCATCAATATACAGGTATGTAGATGATAATACTCAGACTGTGATAATAAACCGAAATTGTAGTTTATTGCTTCCAACCGCTTGTTTCTATCTGTTTGTGATCAAGACGTATGCCGTAATAACACTCCATCAATATACAGGTATGTAGATGATAATACTCAGACGGTGATAATAAACCGAAATTGTAGTTTATTGCTTCCAACCGCTTGTTTCTATCTGTTTGTGTCCAAGACGTATGCCGTAATAACACTCAATCAATATACAGCCATGTCGATGAGAATACTCAGACGGTGATAATAAACCGAAATTGTAGTTTATTGCTTCCAACCGCTTGTTTCTATCTGTTTGTGTTCAAGACGTATGCCGTAATAACACTTCATCAATATACAGGTATGTAGATGAGAATACTCAGACGGTGATAATAAACCGAAATTGTAGTTTATTGCTTCCAACCGCTTGTTTCTATCTGTTTGTGATCAAGACGTATGCCGTAATAACACTTCATCAATATACAGGTATGTAGATGATAATACTCAGACTGTGATAATAAACCGAAATTGTAGTTTATTGCTTCCAACCGCTTGTTTCTATCTGTTTGTGTTCAAGACGTATGCCGTAATAACACTTCATCAATATACAGGTATGTAGATGAGAATACTCAGACGGTGATAATAAACCGAAATTGTAGTTTATTGCTTCCAACCGCTTGTTTCTATCTGTTTGTGATCAAGACGTATGCCGTAATAACACTTCATCAATATACAGGTATGTAGATGATAATACTCAGACTGTGATAATAAACCGAAATTGTAGTTTATTGCTTCCAACCGCTTGTTTCTATCTGTTTGTGATCAAGACGTATGCCGTAATAACACTTCATCAATATACAGCCATGTCGATGAGAATACTCAGACGGTGATAATAAACCGAAATTGTAGTTTATTGCTTCCAACCGCTTGTTTCTATCTGTTTGTGTTCAAGACGTATGCCGTAATAACACTCAATCAATATACAGCCATGTAGATGATAATACTCAGACGGTGATAATAAACCGAAATTGTAGTTTATTGCTTCCAACCGCTTGTTTCTATCTGTTTGTGTTCAAGACGTATGCCGTAATAACACTTCATCAATATACAGGTATGTAGATGAGAATACTCAGACGGTGATAATAAACCAAAATTGTAGTTTATTGCTTCCAACCGCTTGTTTCTATCTGTTTGTGATCAAGACGTATGCCGTAATAACACTTCATCAATATACAGCCATGTCGATGAGAATACTCAGACGGTGATAATAAACCGAAATTGTAGTTTATTGCTTCCAACCGCTTGTTTCTATCTGTTTGTGTTCAAGACGTATGCCGTAATAACACTCAATCAATATACAGCCATGTAGATGATAATACTCAGACGGTGATAATAAACCGAAATTGTAGTTTATTGCCGCCAACCGGTTCTTTCTATCTGTTTGTGATCAAGACGTATGCCGTAATAACACTCAATCAATATACAGGTATGTAGATGATAATACTCAGACGGTGATAATAAACCGAAATTGTAGTTTATTGCTTCCAACCGCTTCTTTCTATCTGTTTGTGTTCAAGTCGTATGCCGTAATAACACTCAATCAATATACAGGTATGTAGATGATAATACTCAGTCGGTGATAATAAACCGAAATTGTAGTTTATTGCCGCCAACCGGTTGTTTCTATCTGTTTGTGATCAAGACGTATGCCGTAATAACACTCAATCAATATACAGGTATGTAGACGATAATACTTAGACGGTGATAATAAACCGAAATTGTAGTTTATTGCCGCCAACCGGTTCTTTCTATCTGTTTGAGTTCAAGACGTATGCCGTAATAAAAATGTTTTTGTAGAAAAGCCTCAATTTTATCTGTTTGCACACATTATTTTTCAACGTACCGGATTACTTTTTTGAAATCTGCATTGTTTTTTTTTAAGGTTAATCTACTTTCAATGTGCACAAGTCTACTGAAATTATCTATCAATTTCATAGTGTAATTGTAAATTTAGGGGGGAGGGAAACGACTGATAAATATCGTTTTGTGATCTTATCATAAATAAGAGTAAATTATTCTTGATGAAATTTATATTTCATGATTACAGTAAGCCTGACATACAAGTTTAATATAAAAAAAAATATATTTACTTCAAAAATTATAAAAGTTCCTACAACTAGCCTCCTTGGGGTCTCCCGTGGTGTAGTGGCTAGCGCGCTAGATTCATAAGCGGGAGATGGTGGGTTCGATCCCCACCTGCGACAGGAATTTTCTCATCTCAGGGCTCCTGACTGCACCCTGGACGTCAGGAAAAAAAAAAAAAAAAAAAAAAAACTAGCCTCCTCCTGTGGAGTCCATCGCTAAAGGAGGATTAACTATATTTTTTAATATATATTTTTTTTAAGCGTCTTTCTATAGAGTATTAGCACCATGTTGTCTACTGGTTACCACTCTTATTACGCATCCCTGGAGGAATAGGGGACTTTTTAAACGAGCCCATTTCTAAAGAAAGACACGATGCCCCAAACCCATTGGGGGTAACTAAATTTATAAAAAACATTTCCAAAGAAAAAAAAATATCAATAGGCACCAAAAGTGCAATTATTTTAAACTATTTTAGTTGTGCTCCTTGAGCCACATATTACCAGAAAGGAAAACCAACATTTTCGCTTTTCTTTGGCTCAGTCTGTTCCGCTGCTCAGAAATGATTTTTCCAGCGGCTGAAAATACACGTTCTGAGGCTACAGACGACCCTGGAACACAAAGGTATTTTCTGGCTACATTATATAGTTGGTTGTATTCACCAGACGAGTCAGTATTTAATGCCACAGCCCTCCAGATGCCGAAAACTTCTAAATTCCAATTCTAAAAAAAACGTTATGGGTGCATTTTTCAAGCCGAAGGGCATCCTGGTGAACTGGAAATGGCCCCGTTCAAAGGAATTTCGTTTAGAGCCTTCTCCTGAAATTCAAGGACATAAATATGCTTTAGGTTCACCCGACAAACCTATGTAATGTACTGAATAACATACAGTCTTCTTCTTCGTACGTGGCTACTGCGCATGCACGAACGCTAGCGGACACTTTTTTGTAACGTGTTTTTTTTTCAGTTTAGTCATCGCTAAAGCATATTTTTACTAAACATATAATTTCGTTTAGAGCCTTCTGCTCAAATTCAGGAACATATATATGCTTTAGGTCCACCCGACCATAGGCGGCTCTATACAAACATTTCTGGGAGGGGTCTAATTTAGAATAGGCTTACTGCCGTGCCTGGGGGTGTAGAATCAAATTTATATAAGCAGGCACCTGGAAATCATTAAGGAAGTATACAATAATTAGAACTTATCACTATTAATTTGCCTAGACCATTTATTTTTCTAGCTTAAATATTGTGAATTTTCATTCTGGAGGGGGGGCTTTAGCCGCCACAACTCCCGACAAAATGTAATGTACTGTATAACATACAGTCTTCTTTTTCGTACATGGCTACCGCGCGTATCTATGCTAAAAAAACGAAGCAAATTAAATAAATATGATGCCGAGAACACCAGCCCTCCCTACATTAAGGACAAGAATATGCTCAAAAGTACCAAGTAAAGTCTGATTCTTTCCTCTTAACTCGAAAACAATGATAGATATCGCCTTAAAAATGGGTTCATTCGATTCCTCGCGTAAAATTACTTCTACGACGTGTTAATGCTAAAAGTAATAAATCGACAGTTCATGACTATCGATAGCTACTATTGATAGTCATGAACTGTCGATAATCGCCCTTCCCTACTAGCCACTGAGTTCAATCTACTATGGATGAAGTGGATTTAGAAAGTTTCTAAGTTTGTAACACACAGAAAGCACTGACTAGTCGACCACTAACCAATGGAGCCTATAAACATTTTCGGAGCCGGTAGAGCGCGATCATCCAGGTTCCGGCGGATTCTGTTTCACCCCTCACGCGATATGAGGGCTCATTGAATGACAGTTTGCCGTAAACGCACCCCCCCCCCTCTCTCCCCCTCAGTTCCTGCCCCAGGCCTAAGTACAGCGGCAATCATGCCGACGCGAAGCCCGGGGAGGAGAAGGTTCTACAAGGCTAGGTTACGTTGCGGTGCGCATGTTCGCCCTTATGGATTTTCAGAGCCTTCGGCACGGGAACAGAAGCAGGTACGTCAGACAGCTCACTTATATTACATTATTATATAATATATATATACATCTTCTCTTACGTCAGTCCAGAGTAGGCCTTTAACCCCACTTAGTCACCCCGAACCCCTGGGGTAATATGAAACCCCAAATCCTCTTAATGTACTGGACCCCCTCTTCAGAGACCGTTCTAAAGCGCTATCAATTTCATATTTATGAAGCATTAATGCACACGCTTTTGGCTTATTTTAAAGCACTTTGACCAGCTTTTTCCAAATTAAATCGATACCAGAATTTAACTGGAACAATCTGTGCTTTGTACTTTGGGGAGACATTAAGAATATTTAATATATTAGTTATTATTTAATTATCATTAAATTAACATCAATGTAGGTACGAAAAATAATAGTAATAATAAACTTAAAGCCTTACAGTACCTAAAAGTGATAAACTAATTAGTTAATAAATAAAGATTATTTATTTGTTTCAGACCCGTAATTTTGGCGATGGTCTCTTTTCATAGGGCAACATGTTTAACAAAACTTAACTGTAGCTGCTATATGTTGGATATTATGTGGGACTATCAATCTTATTACAAAAGATTAATGATATCATAAAACAATTACTCAATGTCTACATAAATAAAATTAAGGTATTGCCCGTAATTAGCATGGAATGACCTCGTTTCATGATTCGTATATTTTTCATTACCAAATAAATTCTTTAAAAAAAAAAAAAAAAAAAGCCCGACTCGCAGGAACTTCGTCATCTTTGCGCGTTTCTGTTCTTATCCATAGTGTCATTTTGAAAGGTTAGAATAGAAACAATTCAAAGGGGTCGAGGCAAAATAGTGCCAAGCAACATTTTTAACAAAACTTAACTATAGCTGTTATATGTTGGATATTATGTGGGACTATCAGTTGAAATGGTTAGGGGCAACAAGATTAAGTAGTATACAGAGCTTGTAGTCATATCTTAGTAGTGTCATCATAGACTGATAGTCCAACATAATATCCAACATACAGAAGCTTCAGTTAATACAGTTTTTGTTAACAATGTTGCTTGGCAATATTTTGCCCCGACCCCTTCAATTAATATTTATTCCTAGTCTTTCATAAAAAATGTAAACACAATGTAAAATTAAATTTCAAAACGAAGCAAGATTTTAGGCGCCAATTGACAGTATTCTGAGCAGAAATTAATTACAGATTTATCCGAATGAGATCGCTCTATCAAAAATCGCAAAAGTGCCGTATTTTTAGAAAATAAATAAATAATATGCTTTCGAATAGATGCTTTACATTTACCATTATTTCCCAAATGGTTTCAAGATATATAAGTAGAGCCCGGAAGGTAGGCAAAATGCCTTTTTTATCTGAATGGATATATTGAAGAATTAGATAGAAATAAATATGTTTTCGTACATTTAGGAAGGGTAGAAACAATTTTTATTTTGCCTTTTTTGCCTATTTTGGCTTCCGTTGCCTTTTTTGACCGTTATGCAATTTTTTCTGCGATCTAAACATTTTAAAAAGCACCGTTTATCGAAGACAAAAAAACCCATGGATGGAATTGAAGGTTTAAAAAGTCCGTCACGCAGGAGCTGCATAACTAAGCACTTTCCTCAGAATTTGGGTAGTGTAGACTGCTTTCCAGAACAATTAGCTTAAAATATCCTACATTAATAAAATAAAAACGTGAATAGTTCTCATTTTGTAATGAGTAACTGATCAACTACGTAATAAATACAAAAATCCTCATATTATAGTATTTTGATCTAACGCAGGAACAGGATACAGTCACTCTAGTGGTACAGTCACTCTTGCGGCGGCTTTGTGAACCTACGTCTGCCGGCTTTTCTATTCAAATATATTACAAATTAAACCCTCGCTTTCCGATTGACCGATTCAGCTCATTTTTACAACACTTCTTTCTCATGAGTTACCCACGACGTATACCGCGTTTCGTTACAATACAGCAGAAATTACGACCGGTAGGAGTATATTAGGAATTTGGGTCCGGAGTAAACCCCCCCTTCTAATGAACCGATTTAGTTTATTTTTACAACACATATTTACCTGTGGATTAGCACTACGAATACCGAGTTTCGTCGAAATATACCAAAAATCACGGCTGGTAGTGGCGAATTGGTATTGTGGGTCCGGAGTAAACCCCCCCCCCCCCTTCTAATGAACCGATTTAGTTCATTTTTATATCTCACTTTTCTCTCTATATTACCACTACGAATACCAAGTTTCGTTGAAATATAACAAATATTACGGCTGACATAGTCAAATAAGTGTTTTGGGTTCGGGGTAAACCCCCACTTCCGGTGGACCGACTTTAGTGGTTAACGAACTCGTTCAATCGTTTGCTAATTGAATGCTATATACCAAGTTTCGTGACGAAAAAACAAAAACTCTGGCCGCTATCGTGTTAACAGACACATATATATATATGCATATATATATATATATATATATATATATATATATATATATATATATATATATATAGATATATATAAATTTTAACGGGGGTCATTTTCGGTGTCTACTAGGTAGGATCGATAAAGATTTGAAGAAATTTTTCAAAAATTCCGTCATGAGTCCAACCTCAATAGCTACTTTCCTTCGGAGGAAAGTGCTAAAATAACAGAACCTTCCTTAGTAGAAGGAATGCTCGAGCATAATGAATATCAGGAAAAAGAGAGGATGAGGGAAGTACGTCACTTCTCCTTCCTGACACCCCTTTCGCTGTGACAATCCGTAATTACCTGGGATTCCGGATTTTGAAATGATCAGATAATGCAAAGGAAGTTTTTCCATGATGAAAAACATTTTTTTTCTGAGGAGGTCTATGACATTTGATAATTTGAAAAAGCATCTTGTTGCTTGTAACAAGATAAAGCAAGAGTAAGTACACTAATTCTGTGATAAATTGGTAATAAAGAAGTGAATGAGTATTTAAAATACATATTTTCATTAATAATGAGTGAGATTCCTCTTTGCCTTCACTCCTAATAAATGCCTATTTTAATTACAGTACTGCCTATTTTCAGTATTTCAAGTGCCTTTTTGTCTGCCTATTTTAAGCAAAAATAAATGCCTAACTTCCGGGCTCTATATATAAGAATATATCTAAAAATCCCCAGAAAAATCTGGCCTTGAAAATGGTTTCATTATAGACTCTAAATGGTATAGCGTAAACTCTATGATAAACAAATCAGAGTTTATTTCTAGTAATTCAAGGTCTGCCATCATAGTTTAAATGAACCGCAAATAAAAATAATATTATCAAATAGATACTGTCCTTACAGAACATTTACAGCACTCATCCAATTATCATATACATATTAACACAAATAAATACTCTACAAAGTAAAGACAAAAATATTACACTCCTTTGTTGCTACCTGGACACGAAGACATCCCTATGAGTACAGCTGTTGACTTACAGGCAAAACTAGCTACAAGCCTCATGTAAACACCTTGATAACTTCCGACTTGAACAAAACTTTACGTACTAACACGTTGTGCGAATACTAACGCGAAACTAAGGGAAATTAAGAATACGACCAAAGCCTGGGTAAAAAGAACAATTCTCTCGACGAGAAGAAGTTATTTTATCCAGGCTTCGGATAGGACACACCCTACTTACCCATTCGTACTCACTAGACAGAAAAGAAATACCCACTTGTTGAATATGCAACAGAACTCTAACCGTCAAACATATACTAACTGACTGTAGACAACGTAGCAAACAGGACAACTGACCAACATTCGTAGGTCTGGCCAAAACTAACTGCCTTTGATTCGTTTTAATGAGCTCGTCGCCTCAGTTGGATACGCACAATAAATAAATAAAATAGATACAATACGGTAACAGCTACCCTGTTATCGTCCTAGGAACGCATTCTGCCTAAGCTCACTTTAAAACCAACTAAAAATTCATACCCCTGTAAAAATACTTAAAAATTCTAATATAAAAAAAACCTATCTTAACGAGCGTTTAAACCCCAAAGGGAGTGTCCATGCAAAATTTTAAATTTTTCTATAGATTGGTTTAGGCTGGGCGATGATAGATCAGTGGGTGAGTGAGTGAGTGATATTTGATAAATATATAGTAGGTTATTTTATTATTTTAATTCTGGCCATTAAAATATAAATAACAAAATTACTGGAATATAATATTTCTAAAGTGGCTTAAGTGTGATTTTATGGTTGAAAAAAAATCCGCCTTTGGCTGATAAAAACTAAGGCTTGAGAAATCAACAGGTTGAAGACATAATTACATCTTTATAGCAGAAATTTATGCATCACGATATTACCACCAGACTAATTAATATCCTTGCAAATAGATAATTTCTCAAAGAAATTTAATACTATGAAATGATAAAAGAATAAAATAGTGCAAACAGTAATTGTTGTGATATTTACCACTGATGACGTAAAGACTTATTTATTTCACATTAATGATTAGATGCGTTGCTACGTCATATTAACGTGATTACATATAATAATTATAAAATACTGATAACATTTGAAAAGCTTAAAATATAAATAAATATCTGACCAACTGTTACTGTTAAAAGCAATTAAAAAAGGCAACAACAAGTTTAAAAAATTGGAAAAGAACAATCTTTTAGATTTCAAAAGAACAAAAGTAACAACTGCGAGATTTCAAGTCCTTATTTCTACGATTGACATCATCCCATCAAAAATTCCATTAAAACATTGGAACATTATTTTATAGAGAATTTAGAAAGCTTTTGTAAAAAGAATTGCCACACCACCATTTTTTATATGGTATGATGTGGAAGTAATATTTTTGTGGGGCTGGATAAATAAGTGGACTGTATGAATAATGAGTTGATAATTTATATTTATTGAGTACAAAGAGTAGTGGGGGGAAATTGCCAAAATCAGAACAAATATAGGTTAATGTATTAATGAAATTTTGAAAGTGGTGGGACCGATGAGTTGAAATGATGATGAGCTGATGATGTGGTGATGAAGATGGGCTGCTGGAGATCCATGAAATTACATTAAATAGGTACCTGTAGATGGTGCCTTGTTGGATAGAAGGGGTGCATCTCTCCCTGTTTCTTCATTTATGGTCAGTTGGTGTCTTCCTCACTTCCATGGCCCGGTGGTTTGCGGTGACTACTCGGCCATAGTGTAGGTAGTAAAGCCGGTGAAATGGAACAAAAAAATCACTTTGCACGCTGTGCGAAAGCGAGTGGACTTCTTCTGTACACGCTGTGTAAGCGGGGTGGACTTCGTCTGTCTCGACTTGACCGGGGGTAGTTCAACCCGGTGAGGTAGACGGCGCTACTGTTGGCAGAGTTGAAAGAAAAAAAGCATCTTTAGGGTGGCAACCCTAAACATACCGCCCACCTAAATTATTCATAATAATTTAAAGAAAAAAAATACACTTGTAATTTGGTGAGCTTCACCCAATGTAATAATTTAAAGAAAAGAAAAAAAAAAGTATGATAATTTAAATAAATAAGTTAGTCAACTTGACAAGAAAAATAAGGAACAAAGTACATGCAATGCCTTCAAGAGAAGAATGAATAAAGGTCAACTAGGCATAGATAAAGGGATGATAAAAGAAAAAAAAATACATGTAATTCCATCTGGAGAAAAAGGAAATAGAAAGGGAAATATACAACAAATATACAATAAAATAGAGTTGCTAACTCTCTGAGGGATCACCCATCTCGGAGGAGAACAATGGAGCTAGGGAAGTTACAGCTCTGGTGAGGATGCCGCCGGATGGTGTACGCACGATAACAGTGCGGATCGTGCCATCACGTCCAGGATGAGTCTCTACAATCCTAGCGACTGGCCACTGTCCGAGCAAGGACCGTTTCTCGATTAGTATCACGAGATCACCTACCTTCATATTAGGGACCATACGAGTCCATTTCACCCTTTGTTGAAGCGTGTGCAAGTACTCTCTGCGCCAACGATTCCAGATTCGAGCTATTTTAATTGCATGGTTTGCCATTTCGAAGGGTGGGAACTTAAAACTTGGTTCGATGAAGCAGGTTCGGGGAGAGTACATAAGGCGGAGCCTATCAAAAAATGGCCGGGAGTAAGAAAGTCATAGTCTTCCGCGTCTTCATTGAGAGGGCATAAGGGACGGGAATTTAAAAGACCTTCTATCTTTGTGAAGGCCGTGACCAGCTCGTCATAATGGTATGGCTGCTTCCCTAGGTAACCAGCTAAGAGAGTTTTCGTCGACTTCACTGCAGCTTCCCAGAGACCGCCGAAGTGTGGAGCACGCGGTGGAATGAACTTCCATCGGACGCCTTTGGGGGCGAGTGAGTTGGTGATGGTGTCGGAAACCTCAATTTGAAACTTGTATACATCCTTGAGAAATCTTGAAGCTCCGACGAAATTGGTGCCGTGATCGGACCAGATCACGGCAGGAGTACCCCGACGCGCCATGAATCGCTCAAGGGCTGAGAGAAACGAGCTGGTAGTTAGTGAAGGGACCAGCTCCAAGTGTAGCGCTTTGGTCGCCAGGCATACGAATACAGACATGTATGCTTGCCGGTAGCCGAAGTCCGCAGCCGCGATTCCTTGATCAGGAAGGGTCCTGCGTAGTCCACTCCAACTTCAGTAAATGCCCGGAACTGGTTGAATCTGTCTTTAGGCAGGGATGCCATGTACGGTGTGACGGGTTTCGCCCTTAGTATGCGGCAATGCGAGCAGCGCTTGATACAACTATTTATGAGTTTGGGAGCTCTGGGAATCCAATACTTTGCCCTAAGAAGAGACAAGGTGAGCGTTGGCCCAGCGTGAAAATGGTTATTGTGTATAAGCGCAATGACGAGTCGTGCTAGCCAGGAATTATAAGGAAGCAAAATAGGATGCTTGCTTGATGACTCGATTGGAGCGTTGTGTAGCCTTCCGCCCACCCTGAGAACTCGTCGTTCATCAAGGAATGGTGAGAGTGGAGCGTAGGCCTTGGGTGTCGTATCAGGTTCGTTGAACAGTTCTTTGGGAAGGTACAAGTTTTGTGTGAACCTGATGACTCTAAGTTCGGCGTCACGGAACTCCTCGGTTGAAATGGCTTCAAGGCAAGAGGGTGGTGTGTCAGGCTGCCTTTGAATGGAAAACTGAGATGAGCCGTCAAAACCCACTCACGGCTTTCGGCCTTTTGCGCCGTCGTGCTACATACCGTGGTGGGGCATGAGAAGGGGAATCTTTGATTGTAGGTAACATGTGCCATAACTTCTGATACTCTGTGATAAATTCCGAGTATTTTTCTGAAAGTGCTTGCTCGAGGGCGTAGAATCGTCGGAAGACTATGTCTCTGGTTTGCCCTTTCTCGGAGATGTCCCTCTCAAAGGGAAGTCTAACGGTGTGTCTGCCATCGGAGGGTCGCGAGTGGGTGCGAGGAGATTGATCCTCACAGAATTTGTCTTGAGTGCTGCTCCTATATGTAGATCGAGGCTCTTCAAAGTCCCGGAACCGTTTTAACTGGTTTTCTACGTTGAGCTGGGATTTCGTAAAGAAGGAGAAGCTGGAGTTGGATGGGGCCTCGTTCAAAGATCCCGATATGATGAGGCCAAATACTGTGGGAGTTAAGTACAAATCCTCAACTTCTGAGTGGTAAGGAGCTCCCGTGATGACTCGAGGGTGGATGTCGCCTCCAATCAAAAGATCTACTGGTCCAGGACAGCTAAAATCGTGATCGGCCAGGGGTAGGTGACGGAACCTTTCGGCAATGCTCAGAGGTATACGGCGACCTGGAAGTACAGACGTTATTCGATCAATCACGATAGGTTTTACCGGAAATTCGTGATTGCCTCGCGAAGATTGGATTTCGCAATTGATGGAGCCTATAAGCTGTGATTTTGGGAGAGCAGACTCGCCGAGGCTCGTAATGGAGCCCTCGAATGGAACAATCTTTGACTTGAGTTTGTTTGCAAGTGATGTGGTTATGAATGTGTTCTGGCTTCCTGAGTCAAGAACTGCCCTCGCCATTTGAAAATCTCCATTATCACTCATCACGAGGACCTTGGCGGTCCCGAGCATAACCGTACCATTGTTCGGGTTGATAGATTGACGAGTCGATCCAAATCCTGTGAAGGTTTCAGGCTCTGTCTGGTCGCGGTTCTCATCCTTGGCCTCTGCCACATTCCTGGTCTTGGAGTGAATGAGGGTGTGGTGTTTACCCTTGCAATGTCTGCACCTAAATTTGGAGGAGCAACGAGTCACCCCGTGGCCTGTTCTCAAGCAATTAAAACAAACATGAAGAGACTTAGCAAGCTCTGCTCTCTTGCTTGGCGGAAGATCTTGAAACCTTGGACAATGACCTAAATAGTGCGCTTCTTGGCAAGAGGGACATCTAATGGTTTGTTTCAGAGCAGGAGGCTTACTGAGATTCTGAGAACTAGATTCACCGCCTGAAGTTGCATCTTGACAGCCATCTTTGCATCTTGTGTCGGCGTAACTGGCGTGAAGAGAGACAGGATTGTATATGGTGGCTCTTCTGTTGGGGTAACGAGGACTGGTAGAAGATTTCCTTGTAGAACTACGACTGGCTGAAGATGTGGTCGATGCACGGAACGACATCATTAAGGCTGTCCTGCGTTCCCGCACGAAGTTGATGACATCATCAGCAGTGGGGAAACTTTTGGCCGATTTGATGTCTATCTCGAAGTCCTTTCGAGTGTCGGCGTCTAAGGCTCGTAAAGCAAGCGAAGATAGAAGAAACTCCTCAGGTTGTTCTAGTTTTAAGGAACGGAATGAGTCTATGCTGTCTGCGACATCAGTGAGGAACTCATCGTACCGTTGTAGTTCACTCCGGTTCGTCTTGATTTCACAGTCCACTATACGATGAATTAGAAGACTGGCTAAAATTCGGGGATTGTCATAGGTTTTGAGCACCTTTTCCCAAGCCTGGACGTAGGAGTTGTCTTCAACAGGAAAGCGGGATATGAGAGCAGCGGCTTCTCCCTTCAATGCTCCTAATAAATAGTGGAACTTCTCTACATTAGACAAGCCAGGATCATCGTGCACCATAGAGGCGAAGGTGTCTCGAAAATGTGTCCATTTCAGAATGTCACCTGAAAACGTGGGAATCGGGATTTTTGGAAGCTGAGATTTCGAAGAAGGGCTTATAGTGGAATGAAATGCCGAGCCAGGTTGAGGGACTGTTGTCGGCCCTTGTTGCGCTGCTTGGTTTTCTTGAACGCCAAGAAGAATGGTGTTGGCCTCGATTACCTCGTTCTTCAAGGCAGAATAACGGTCCCTCCATGAGTTCGAAGGGAAGTCGTCCGACTCTCCAAGTAGCACCTGCAACTCGGTCCTCTCGTACCAGGTGGCCTGGAATCTTGACCAGTAAGATTCAGCAGAAGACAATTTGGCCTTAAAATTAACGAAGGCTCGACCGACAAGGTTTTCTTCGTCGACTTGAGAAATATGTTTTATGTTGAGTTCATAGTCGGTGAGCATGCGCTCAAGGGTGGTTGCCTTCGCAGTAAGTTCCTTCATGCGGAGTGCCGTAGGTTCTTCATCTCGGTTAGGATTTTTATTTCCGCGCGTTTCAGGCATAATGAGGAAGAAAGTAAACAATAGAAAACAAAATAGAAAATAGCGAGATAGATAAATCAAATGGATTAAAGATGACAAGATAAATAACCTACCGGGCGGGAGGTGAGAAGACAAAGCTGACCGATAAAAGGAGAGGAGATACAAGAGAAATTAAACAGCAGCCCAAAGTGTCAACAATAAGAAAAATACAAAATAGAAAATGAGATAAGTCACATGAAATAATTGAATAATCCTTAAACACATATAGAATTGAATTAAAGCAATATGATCAACACAAAGACAAATCTGAATGAAAAAGAACAAACTAGCGCTGTGAGACGCCACAAGAAGAATACACGGTGACGTCACAGGCATGAGAAAGACCAGCTCTTGATTGAGAAAGCGCGGGAGTGCCTACCTCGCTGGAAGCCGGCAAGCGGGAGACCAGTAGGGAGGTTACCTGCCATGTAAACAATGTGGATCAAGAAGCTGGAATAAATTAAGTTGTTCTGCAGAATTTGTGAAGAAATAAGTGAAAACTAGTGGTTGATCAATAGTGAAATGTGATAGTTAAAGCATAAATTGTGATTTAATTGAATTAAAGGACATTAAGAAATGATAATGTAAAATATGGGTCCTAACAATTGTATGTATTCACTTAATAAATAAAATAATTGAGTGTTCAAGATGATTTTATTAAACCTTATCACAGAAAGAATAATTAATTAACAAATGCTGTGAAAGATTTAAGATTTAACAGCTAAGATTTGAAATAATTGAAAAAAAAAAAAATCATCTCAGTATGTATCAAGTGAAGGTTATTTACACTTTTGCAGAATTTAATTTAAAAATCAGCCTTGAAATAGAGTTAAAAATAGAAATAAATTGAGTTAATGGAAAATAAACAATTTAATTTAATGTTGTTTCAATATGAATTTAACACTAATAGCTTAAGGTAAAGTATATTTGAAGCTCACCTCACAATAATTAATGAATACTGATTTTATGCCCACTTTAGATTTAGAAAACCATTATCATAGAAATAATTAACACAGATGAAATGGTTAAACAATTAATTTTATTTGAGCCATTTAACTTTATGAACAATGATATATATGCAAGGTAAGTGCATATAGAAAAAGTGAAATGCTGAGACAAAATATCAGCTACTTGTTGCTAATGGCTCATATGTAGCATTTTTTGAAATAAATATAAATTATCTACTCTAGAGAATAGTGAAAAATATCCGGCTCGGTCGGACCATGTAAAAAGAATTGCCACACCACCATTTTTTATATGGTATGATGTGGAAGTAATATTTTTGTGGGGCTGGATAAATAAGTGGACTGTATGAATAATGAGTTGATAATTTATATTTATTGAGTACAAAGAGTAGTGGGGGGAAATTGCCAAAATCAGAACAAATATAGGTTAATGTATTAATGAAATTTTGAAAGTGGTGGGACCGATGAGTTGAAATGATGATGAGCTGATGATGTGGTGATGAAGATGGGCTGCTGGAGATCCATGAAATTACATTAAATAGGTACCTGTAGATGGTGCCTTGTTGGATAGAAGGGGTGCATCTCTCCCTGTTTCTTCATTTATGGTCAGTTGGTGTCTTCCTCACTTCCATGGCCCGGTGGTTTGCGGTGACTACTCGGCCATAGTGTAGGTAGTAAAGCCGGTGAAATGGAACAAAAAAATCACTTTGCACGCTGTGCGAAAGCGAGTGGACTTCTTCTGTACACGCTGTGTAAGCGGGGTGGACTTCGTCTGTCTCGACTTGACCGGGGGTAGTTCAACCCGGTGAGGTAGACGGCGCTACTGTTGGCAGAGTTGAAAGAAAAAAAGCATCTTTAGGGTGGCAACCCTAAACAGCTTTCGAATGGTATAATTCAACTTACCACATTTTCCCAACCGTTTTCGAAATATTTTAGAAAATATACGAAAATTCCGAAACTTTTCATGCCTGCTGAAATATGTTGTTTTTAGTACTTCCTTAACTCCAAACGGAACCAAAACTTACCTATCATAGATTAGATGAATATCAAACGTTTGGAACAAGTTTTGACTGGATTAACCGTTTCAGAATAGGCAAACTGAAAATTAGTTTCGAAAAGTAGGTGTTTCAATGTTTCTCGAAAACGGTAACAGATATCGCTTTAAAAATGGTTTAATTCGTTTTTCTACGTTAATAAACCTATAAAACGAGTAATTGCAAGCATATGAACTCGAAAACGAAACCGCTGCGATTTTCTTTCGCCCCAAAAAACATCTTCCAGTGGACGGATTCTGCTGGTTAACGAACTGAACCTTTCAAATTAGACGAACGATTTTTTACTGGAAGATTTTATTAAAACCGGACTATTTTTGAGCCACCTAGAGAGCGAACAGACAAATATATATATATACGCACACAAATTTGAACCCCCGTTATATTATTGATCTATGGGCACTTCCGGATTGCGTCATGAGGTCTACCTCATAAGCAGGTTTCCTCCCTATGGAGGGATGGAGGAACCGCGCTAAAAATGAATAAAATGTTTAAAATCCTTGCTAGAAGAAAAACTTTAGGAGCCTCAACAGTAATCTGACAGTGTCATAAGGGGGAATTACTCCAGCCTGTTTCACAACATTCGCATGTGACCTTCTGTTCTCAACAATGTATTCCAAATTGGCAGAATGTCTTTTCATTAACCCTTTATTGGGTGCTCTGGATGTTTCACGTCACTAGACGCCTTTTCACGAGCAATTAAATTATTTACTCCTCTGATCCTCACCTTAAGAAATCACACAAAAACAACAAAAATCATGCCAACATACAAATTGGTTGACAAATATTATAGTCTTCTGGTATTGACCGTGTCACAAAGTTCTTTGCCAACGTTTCGCTAGGCATACCGCCAGCTTCCTCAGTGATTAGTCTGAGAATGAGGATGTTCTTCCAGTTCTTCTGTATAAATACCTGTCCTTGTATTCCTCCGCAGGCGTAGTCTGCTCTTCCAGATCCCTGATTGGTTGGTCCCGGTCTTGCTTGATTCTGGTTGGTGGGTTCCATCTGGACCGTTGATTGGTTGAATACAAATTGGTTTCTTTCAACGTTATCAATATGTTTCAAAATATACCCGTTGATCTAATCATTAAACATTGGAATAATTTGGAAGAAATTGAAGAATTCAAGAAGAAAAAAGTCCGTCACGCAAGAGCTGCATAACTGAGAACTTTCCTCAGTATTTTTGTAGTGTAGACAACATTACTGAATAATTTGCCGTAAATAGTCTATATAAATAAAATAAAAACGTGAATAGTTCTGCTCATTTTCATTTCTTATGAGAACTGTTCAATTATTAATTTTGTAAATAATTTGCTTCTAGAGTTATGTTAGTAAATGATATTGTACTACTTAATAAACACACAAAAACTTAATTTTCTGTCTTTTGATCTGACGCAGGAACAGGATACAGTCCCCCTAGTGGGAGATAGCGCTCCTCGCGGCGGCTTTGTGAACCTACGTCTGGCGGTTCACTTTTCTAATGAAACAGAGTTTAAAGTAAACCCACCTTTCCAATTGACCGATTTACTTCATTTTCACAACACTTCTTTCTCATGAGATACCCACGACGCATACCGCGTTTCGTTACAATACAGCAGAAATTACGACCGGTATGAGTATATTAGTACTTTAGGTCCGGAGTAAACCCCCCCTCCAAATAACCCGATTTAGTTTCTTTTTACAACCCATTTTTCTTTGTTGATTACTACCACGAATACCGAGTTTCGTTGCAATGTAACAAATATTACGGCTGGTAGTGGCAAATTAGTAATGTGGGTCCGGAGTAAACCCCCTTTCTAATGAAACGATTTAGTTTATTTTTACAACGTATTTCTATCTATAGATCAACATAACGAATACCGAGTTTCGTTGAAATATAACAAAAACTACGGCTGGCATGGTCAAATTAGTGTTTTGGGTCCGGGGTAAACCCCCCCTCCCGATGGACAGATTTTGGTGGCTAACGAACTCGTTCAATCGTTTGCTAATTGAACGCTACACACTAAGTTTCGTGAAGAAAAAAACAAAAACTCTGGCCGCTATCGTGTTAACAGACAGACACACACACACACACACACACACACACACACACACACACATATATATATATATATATATATATATATATAATAAATTTTAACGGGGGTCATTTTCGGTGCCTACTCGGTAGGATCGATAAAGATTCGAAGAAATTTTTCAAAAATTCCGTCATGAGTGCAACCTCAATAGCTACTTTCCTTCGGAGGAAAGTGCTAAAAGGACAAGAATACTTTTATAGAATAAATAACATTATGTATAAAGGACGGATATTTTAGATTTAATGAAACGTTTATAAATAACAATGAGGTTTGCAGATAGAGAACTGTTTATCAGCCATGAATCACATACTCTAGGAACTTATCAATGATTGCAGTATTCACATCCAATTTATTTTTAATATCGCTCTATAAAGTGGCACAACTCAAAAATCGGTTTTATTCACACCGACATAGTTATGACTATGTAAGACATGGTAAACATATCAACCATCAAAACTGTATGTACATCCGGGGATTGTACACCAGAGGGCACTGTTGTCACCCTTCCTGTCTTAGGGTGCGTTTACATCTGACACTTCTCGCAGGAAATATATGTCAGGTGTCGGATAGATATTCTCTTGAAGGTTTACATACTGACAGAAATAGCTAGACATTTATGTCATGGATATGTATAGGACAGTTCTGGATTTGTTCTAATTTGCGATAAATTCACCAAAAGCACAAATAATCAGTGTTTACATCTGTTTGTATAGAAGTGTAGACAATACAGCTAGTAGCCAAGATATTTATCTCTGAAATTAAATTCTTCTCGTAAAAATCTGTGTTTACACCTGGCGGTATAGAAATGTCGACACTTATTGTTCGTGATAGAAATATATATCTCAGACATAAATTGCTCATGGTTTACACTAGTCGCAATTTCTGTCTGATATAAATTTCCTGCAATAACTAGCAAGTGTAAACCCACCCTTAGATTTAGATTTTTAGAGACAAGGTGCCCGGCTAACCGGGGAGCCGCACCGAGGCCTATAAGACCTATTGTGCCACCTGACGTGTCGTTCTGTTACAATGCCAGACCCGTATCAGAGATGAACTTCCTTAACGTTGTGATGTTCAGCTCCGGTATCCTCCTTGGATCATCAATTATCGCCGTCCCAAAGTGCAAATACCTCTTGGCTGCCAGCGTCGTGCATCTGCATACAATATGGTATGGGGTCTCGTCGTCCTCAGAGCACAATCTGCACCATGTTGTATTGGAGAGTCCCATGGAGTAGAGGTGTCTCCGTAGTTTGCAGTGCCCTGTAAGTAGGGCTGTCAGTAGTTTCACCTTGCTTCTACATAGATTAAGCAGTGAATCCGTTCTTTTCTTATCCGCAAAGACCAAAAATTTCTTCGCCTGTCTCTGGGTAGCACTTCTACTCCATTTCCTCTTGTGTTCAGCTTCAGCCCACCTACGGATGCTCAATCTGGCAACAGCCGGTGCAATTCCACATATTGGTTCTGGTGAAAAAGGTGTCATGGATGCACCTATATTAGCCAATTCATCAGCCTTCTCATTCCCAGGTATGCCAGAGTGCCCTGGTACCCACTCTAGTTTGACCCCGTTTTTCCTGCCTAGATTATTCAGGCTATCCTTACACTCCTGTACGACCTTAGATTTTATTCTGTTTGCAGCTAATGCCCTTATAGCGGCTTGGCTGTCCGAGAATATTGTAAAGCGTTTGTCTCTAAGGCTTCCGCTGTTCATGATGTCCGCACACATATTAATGGCCAATACCTCAGCTTGAAACACTGTAGCATAATTGCCAAGTGGTATGTTGAGACTGTGTGTGGTATCCTGAATCCACACCCCTGCTCCTGTACCTAGTTCAGTTTTCGAGCCGTCGGTAAATCCATAGCTGTCTACCCGGCTTTGTATCATTTTATGTCCCATCGCCTCCTCTCTTGTTTTGATTATTGTAACAAAATTTGAGCTGAAGGTTATCTAGTCTTGGTAGTCCGAAGGCATGCAGAGAATTGGTTCCTGCAGATTCCTCCGGATAATATCACAGTGTGCACTAAACGTTGGACATGGTTTCTGTTCCAATATACTAAACCTATATGCCGTATGTCTAGCCGTTTCTTCAATAAAAATCTCTATTGGCCTTAGGTTAAGCAGGATCTCCATAGCCCCCGTGGGGGTGGAGCCCATTGCGCCTGTAATCATCAGGCAAGCCATCCTTTGAGGGGAGCCTAGTATTCTCTTATTTATTGTAGTGTCGCAGCGATGCCACCACACTATTATCGGTCTCACAATCGCAGTGTAAATCCAATGCATAGCCTTGGGGGTTATGCCCCAGTTGTTCCCAACAACTCTCCTGCATGCCCACAGGGTCCGTGTGGCCTTGTTGGCTGTGTTGTGGATGTGCTCCTTCCAGTTAAGTTTCGAGTCCAAGGTGACTCCTAAGTATTTTACTGTACTGGAATAACTTAAATTGCTGCCTGCAAGCCTCGGTGTGCCTAGTCCCTCCACTTTCCTTCTTGTTGTGAAGGGTACCAGTGTAATCTTCTGCGGGTTAATCTTAAGATGTTTATCCCTGCACCATTCGTCCACAATGCGTAGTGCTGCATCGAGCAGTTCAGCTAGAGTTGGTAATACCTTCCCCGCCACTGTAATCACCAGGTCATCAGCATACGCCTGTACGTTAAATCCCTGATCCTTGAGTCTTGTCAGCAGTGTATCTACCACCATACACCACAACAGAGGTGATAAGACTCCCCCCTGGGGGCAGCCTGTCCTTGGTTTGATATATTTGCAGTAAGTTCCCTCTAACAGTCTTATGGTACGGTCTCTCAAAAGGGTTACCGTCCAGTCTGTTATGAATTCCTCTACTTTCCTGCTGACCATGGCGTCTCTTACCGCCGCGATGGGAGTTTTATCAAAAGCTCCCTCCACGTCTAGAAATGCACATAGTGCTGTCTCCTTGTACTGTACAGTCCTCTCCAGCTTGCACACCAGATCATGTAGTGCTAATTCGCACGATTTGCCTGTCTGATATGCGTACTGTTGCTTGTCAAGAGGATTATGTCTTAGCGCAGAATCCCTGATGTGCCTGTCTATGATCTTCTCTAGTGTTTTGAGTAAGAAAGATGATAGACATATCGGCCTGTAGTCCTTTGCATACAGGTGTGACGCTCTTCCTGGTTTGGGGATAAAGCATAGTCTGGCTACTCTCCAGTTCCGTGGTATGTAGCCTAGTACAAGGCTACTTCTGAAGAGCGTAATAAGTGCTGATAAAAGTATCTCCATCCCTTGTTGCAAAAAGGCAGGATAGATCCCATCTATTCCCGGTGATTTGTATGGACTGAAGGTCCTGATGGCCCATATGACGTGAGCCGCTCTCACTACCTCCTTTCCACGTTTCCATACCTCCGGTTTACCTCTCCTGACTGGACAATCATTGTCATCCGGATTAACCAGCTCGCTGTCAGGAAAGTGTGTTGCAAGTATGTAGTCCAGGGATTCCTCGGCTGACTCCGTGAAACCCTCTTCTTTCTTCACAGTCCCCATATTTTTCGTGGGACTTTTCGCGAGTATCTTGTGGAGTCTTGAGTATTCCGCTATACATCCCACCTCAGAGCAGAATTTCCTCCAGGCCTCTCTCTTCGCTTTCCTCACGGCAGCTGTGTACTGTGCCATTTTCTTCCTGTACTCCTCCCAGGACCCATTCCTTTTAGCCTTATTAAAGAGTCTTCTCGTCTCCCTCCGGAGCTGTGATAGGTCTTTGTTCCACTATGTGGAATTGCTGTTATTGTTCTGAACCTTCCCAACGCAGCTATCCTCATACGCCTTGATAACAGCTTCCGTGAGAAAATTGTTCATAACCTCTAGTTCAAGACAAGTGTTAACCCTCTGTGGACAGCTATCCATCCTACAGGCTAGAATTTCCCTATACCGATCCCAGTCAGTGTATCTTGGATTTCTTAGGGTAAGAGCTACAGGCCCTTCCCCGTCTAACCTATATGTAATATACCTGTGATCCGAACCCGAGACTTCCTCCTCTACCCTCCAGTTCCTGATCACCGTTGTTAACCACCTAGTAGCAAGGGTAATATCAATGACTTCCCTCCTATTCTTAATTATGAAGGTTGGCTCATTACCTTTATTGACAACGTGCAAGTCATTATTCATAATATATTCTAATAGTAACTCACCTCTAGGATTACAATTAGTACTTCCCCAGATTGTGTGGTGTGCATTTGCGTCGCATCCTACCAGACACTGCAGTCCTCTCCTCCTACAGTGTTCCACGGCGTTTCGCATTCTCTCTCCAGGTGGATTGCACTGCACGTATGGGAGGTAGGCCGAGGCCACCACCACTTCCCTCAGCACACCTCCCAGACGAGCAGTAAAGCTTGCTACACACAGGTCTCTGTAACAGAATTGCCATAAAGGAAAAACATTAAGTCCATTTTTGAACACAATACAGGCCCTGGGATTCGGCTCGTGCCCTGAAATATTACTGTAGCATTTCCATCCCAAACCCCGTACCTGTCCTTTAAAAACATATGGTTCTTGTATAAGGATAAGATCTAAACCCTTACCTCGTGCATACTGCTCAAGCAAACCAGTAGCCGCTTTGCAGTGGTGCAGATTGACCTGCAGTAGCTTTATCATCATCAGCGTAAGGTCTCCGACACAGTGGGCTTCCCACTGGAGGTTCGGAGAGGCTCGCTTCCAGGCTCTGCGGGGGAGGAGCCACAAGGACCCACAACCTCCAGCCTAGAAACCTCCCGTTGCCCACAGCTTCCCGCCCTACCGTCCGGACACACTTTCACTGAAGACTTCGGCTCCACCACCGGCGGCTTAGTCTCCTCTGCTTCCTTCTCCCCGTCCTGAGCGGCTGGGGTGTCTTCCTCCATGGCCGTGTCTATCTCCTTCTTTTTCTTCAGCAGGGGCTGCAGCACGATCTTGAATACACCGTATCCAAGACGTCCGTTCCTCCTCTCCTGAATTGCGCCCAGGTCGTGCTCTGGCAGCTTCACCGTGACGAAGTGTCCGGTATCTCTCTTCTGCTGATCCAGAACAATCCAGCTCTTGGTATTGCACTTGTTCTGGCAGCCGATCCTCCTCAATAGGTCTTGGCTGTCAACCTTTCCTCCAGGCACAAACATACCAGCTCGTACCATCGGTGTCAGTTCGCACAATTCTGCCGTTCTGATCTTGTGCTCACCTAGGTCCACCCCAGGCATGTATTTTTTGAGCCATTCCTTTGATTCACCATCAAGACTGTTCACTACAATGGCTCCCCCGTCCATGTAGATTCCATCGATCTCAATCTAGATGCTAGTCTCATTATCTCTGTAGTAATCATCCATCCGTTTGATTACTACATCGTTCAGTGCCCTGTAGTGATCCATGGTGAAACCACTCTCGGGGTACTCCGTCGGGATAAGTGCCAGCTTGAAGTCTGATGCAATTCCGGCATAGCTCACCGGTCTTATCATCATCTTCTGCCTCTTCTTTACCACAGGTGAGGGAGTGTTAGAGCCTTCTTCGTTCCTGCGCTTTCCTCCAGAGGTCCCAGGTTCCGCCTTATCATCAGCAAGAGCCAGAGCCTTCTTCAGTCTTCTTCTCTGTGCACCTGAGAGTTTCTTCCCTGGTGCAGAGTCTTTTTCTTCTTCAACAGATGTTGACGGCCCGGGAGAACCCATGACCAAGTCCCCTACCTCTCTAACTAAATCCGAAAGGGATTCTGTATCTGTGGCAGGTGTTAGTGGATTGTCGAGTACGTTAGTCACCTCGGTAGTTTCATTAGTGTCATTTGTTTCATCAATTTGCTCTGTCGGTGCCGAAGCCCCCACAGGATCAGGTAAATTAGGTTTATTTTTATGTTTTTTTGGCATTTTAATTCCCACGAGAAGCAAGGGATAAAAACCGTCGCCTGCAACAGAGCCCCGCATGCCACAGGAAGGCTACTTACAATGGGGGGTCGCCCGGTGCCCCAAGGGGTTACCTACTCGATGCACGTCATGTTTATTCACCCTGTGCCATCCATCCTCTCAGCGTAGGCTGCCGCAACCTTAGGATTGGGTGTTTTCTGAAAAAAAAAAAAAAAAAAAAAAAAAAAAAAAAAAAAAAAAAAAAAAAAAAAAAAAAAAAAAAAAAAAAAAAAAAACCACCACCACCCATGGTACCACTTTCGTCTGGCTTCTCCCCTAGGCCCTTAATCCAAAGCCCCCTACATAGACAAGAGTGACACATTTTCAATTGAGTTTTATTTTGAGTTGGGTCACTTTAGAAATATTAGTGCGATATGTTGACGGCTACAAAATAAATATGCATTTGTGTCCATGAGAAGCGAATTTTACAGATTATTTACTTTGTAATAATAATAAAACTAATTTAGGTTTCACTAAAGAAAATGTCCGACTCGAATAAATCAGCGTCATCTTAGAGCGGTTCCGTTTATATCCCTAGTGTCATTAGTAAAGGAATACAAGCAGTTATTGGTAGGGTTTGAACTTTCGTTAATCAAAATGCGTTACAAAAAAAATTTTTTCCTCGTTTCTCAAAAACGGTAACAGACAACGCCTTAAAAATGGTTTCATTCGTTTTCTTATGTTAAGGAACATATAAAACCTACAAGCATATGAACTCGAAAACGCATGGGCGTATATAAGGGGGGGGGCTGAGGGGGCTGCAGCCCCTCCCGAAATTTTCATTTGATGGTAAAAATGTGCCATAAAAACCTTAAAAATAAATTAAATAAGATCATTTAGTTAATAAAAAATAGTTTATTTTATATGTAATAGCGTTTTACTTACCTAAAACTATTCCAAGCTCTAAATTTTTCATATTCCATACACCGGAAATGATCTCCCCCCCCGAAATTTTTCCACCCCCTCCCGAAATTATTTCTTATATACGCCCATGCGAAAACGTAAGCGTTACGATTTTTTTTTCTCCAAAAACTATGTTTCGGTGGATGGATACTGCTGGTAACGAACGTGACCTTTCGAAGTAGACGAAACATTTTTGGACCAAATTTAATCAAAATCGGACCATTTTACAATCGGAAAATTACAATAAACTTATGTGGAAATTAATAGATTAGCGAACAATAAAGTGTAATTTAAATTGCACCCGAAAAGATACATTTTCTGGTCGAATGATTAATTTTTACTCATGATACCTATTAAAATTTAAAAATAATCTTTTATATAATCGGTCTTTGACTGCAGAGCTAAGAACCTACATTATTACTCCCTTCTTATATATATTATTCATGAATGCAGTCTAAACTACCCACTTTCTCAGGAATGTGCTTATTTCTGCAGCTCTTGCGTCACGGACTTCAGCTCTATTTACTTCAGTTTGCTTTAATATGGAAAATGTGATAAAATATTCAAGTTCCACCGTCGACTTCAAGCACAGAGATCTAAAACTCTGGTATTTTCAAATTTTGTCGAAAACGGTTACAGGTTGGAAATTATTTCATTCATGGATTTATGTAGGAAAACAAAACATTTACTATGAAACATTTCATGTTTATACAGTTAAATTGGCTACTTTCAGATCTACTAAGTGGACTAAGATAAAAAAAATACTTTAACAATGTTACTATATTTTCACCATGGTCACTTAAATGCTACCTTTGGTCTTCTTCCACCTCTGGCATTCATTGCTGACAAAGTCTATCAAAGAGTAGCCGAAACGTCCTTGATACAGATTTTTACAAAAATCGTATTGATGTTTTCCTAGCCGAATCCCAACTATCCCTGACTGATCAAAAGTACTTCAAGTATTATGCTTCCACGTAGATGCGATTGGCGATGGAAAACATAGTGTTGACTAGAAGATCACTAATTAAATATTTAAATATTCCCGCCACGCTGGCAACACTGAGTGTATTCATAGCAGAGATATTTAAAAAGTATAATGTGCTCCAGTTTTTTACTCAAAACATTTAATGCTAGTTATCGGCTTATAATTTAGAAAACCAAGGGTTGTTGATTTTGGGAGTTCATGGTCATCGTGATCAGTTTTTTTCCCCCTTTTAGGGCTTTTCCTCCGTCCCTCAATAAGGCTGATTCGATGGTGCATTTCGGAAGTGCCGACCAGAATCTTTTGCTTTTCAGAACTCATAGATCACGAAAATAAACATCAACAAACATATGTATGTATGTATATATATATATATATATATATATATATATATATATATATATATATAAAAAAGAAACATAGAATAGTTGGGATTCGGCTAAAAAGAAACCTCAATACGATTTTTGTAAAAACATCTATATTCAGGACGTTTCGGCTACTCTTTGGTAGCCTTCGTCAGCTAAAACGACAAGAAACAAAGAAAAAAAACAGAAATTAATACACAGAAAAAAAGTTTATAAGTAAGATAAATGACAGGTCTATAAATACAATTCAACTTATTATAAAAGAACAATTTGTTGTTAAATTATTAGAACAATTATGTTATTAATAAACAGGTAAAATGAACATTAGTGTATATCTAGAAATTAGTTCTAGAAAATCAATAACATAAAAAAAAAAAAAAAAAAAAAAAACATTTTTATTGAGGCGTATACAATTAAATAGGTGCTAATAATAATATTAATTAATTTTTAACAGAGAAATAAGATACTACATATCTACCAATGAAAATGCCGGGAGGCAGAGGAAGACCAAAGTTAACACTTAAGTAACCATAGTGGAAGTATATAAGAAAACTGGGATCTTCTAGGGTATATGTAACTGAAACAAAACAGGTGGTGGGAGGAGGTCGGTAGGGATCAAAAGCGTTTTATGACATATTCCTGTCATAAAATGTTATAAAACGGTTTTGGGCTTTCCTTGTAAGGAAGTCCTCTTGTCATGTTCTCATTTGCGCGTCAGGCATAATAATAATAGAATTATGCCTGACGCGCAAATGAGAACATGATGAGAGTGGAAAAAAATTATTAACAGACAGGAAAGACATGTTTGGAAGTCAAATTAAATGGAAGGTAACCAGTCAAAAGCTTACTAAATTCTCTAAAATATTTAACTCGTAGGCTTCCACGGTCCGAGTCATTACAAATATTATAGTCTTCTGGTATTGACCGTGTCACAAACTTCTTTGCCGACGTTTCGCTAGTCATACTGCCAGCTTCCTCAGGGCTTAGCCTGAGAATGTGGATGTTCTCCTAGTTCTTCTGTATAAATACCTATCTTTGTATTCATCCGCGGGCGTAGTCTGCTCTTCCATGTCCCTGATTGGTTGGTCCCGGTCTTGCTAGATTCAGGTTGGTGAGTTCCATCTGGATCGTTGATAGGCTGAATTTCGTTTTTCCTTTTTTCTCTAGGTTTAATCACCGGATGCCATAATTTGCTGAGCTTGTAACCATCTTCTTTGTTGAAATTTTCCAGGCATCTTACTATTTCTATGGCTTCCCTAATGATCCGTTCTTGGTAATTTTCTATTTTCGCTCAATGCTCACTTGGTCGAAATTGATAGCATGGTTAGTGTTATAAAAATGTTCTGCTACCGCCGATTTTTCAATATTGCCATCTCTAAAATATTGGTTCTCATGTAATCTTTTTCGAGATGATCTCAGCCCAAGAAATGAGAGCATAAATCGTTATAAATTTTGGTTTAGTTGCTTTGAAGTGTTCTTTGTGTTTTATCCATTATTGATGTATTTATCTCATGTTTAAATTCTGGGGGAGGGGCGTTTCCGGAAACATGGGCGTATATAAAGGGGCTGCAGCCCCCCCCCCGAAATCGGAAAAATGTGCCATAAAAGCCTTAAAAATAAATTAAAAAAGGTCACTTAGTTCAGAAAAAAATATAATTTTTTTTTTTGGTGAAATAGCGTTTTAATTGGCTAAGTATTCCAAGTTATAGATTGTTAGTATTCCACACCCCCCAAATGCTCTCAGCCTCCCCCCAAATTCTCCCAGCCCCCACCGGAACTATTTTCTACATACGCCCATATCTGGAAGTGCCAGATATCAGATTACTTTTTTCATTTAAAAACTAGCTGTTACCCGGCGTGCCGTGATACACCTACTTTCTGTATCTAGAAAAGCAAAAATAAATTAGAAACCAAATAAGTAATATTAAAATCTAATAACTCAAATCTGTAACTGTTCTGGTTCACATTTTCGAACCCGTGACCTCCAAACTGTGAGTCCTAGACGATTTTGACCTAGCCTTCGGTACTCCTCGGATAAAGGCCTACCTGTGTACGAAGATTGGTCAAAATTGGTCAAACGGTGAGGAATTGTAAAACGAATAAACAGAATCACAGACATCCTGTAGACGATTTGACCTTGCCTAGTGCACTCCCTGGATTAAGACCTACCTGTGTACAAAATTTTGTCAAAATCGGTCAAACGGTGTGGATTTATATAATCTCAATATACCTAGCAAACATAAACCCCTTGGCACCGCTCTATTAAGCGGTTGGATGGCTTTCGAGGGCAGAATGAATAAATAAAAGTCCGTCAAGCAGGAGCTGCATAACTAAGCACTTTCCTCAGAATTTGGGTAGTGTAGACTGCTTTCCAGAACAATTTGCTTAAAATATCCTACATAAATAAAATAAAAACATGAATAGTTCTCTTTTAATTTTGTAATGAGTAACTGATAAATTATTAATTTGCTTCCAGAGTTATGTTTACACATGGTACCTACTACACTACGTAATAAATACAAAAAACCTCATATTATCGTATTTCGATCTAACGCAGGAACCGGATACAGTCCCTCTAGCGCTCCTTACGGCGCCTTTGTGGACCTATGTATGGCTGTATTAGTAATTTGGGTCCGGAGTAAACCCCCCCCCCCCCTCCTAATGAACCGATTTAGTTCATTTTTACGTCACATATTTACCTGTAGATTACCACTACGAATACCGAGTTTCGTCGAAATATACCAAACATCACGGTTGTTAGTGGCGAATTGGTATTGTGGGTCTGGAGTAAACCCCCCCCCCCTCCTAATGAAACGATTTAGTTTATTTTTACAACGCATATTTACCTGTAGATTACCACTATGAATACCGAGTTTCGTCGAAATATACCTAAAATCACGGCTGGTAGTGGCGAATTGGTATTGTCGGTCCAGAGTAAACCCCCCCCCCCCTTATGAACCGATTTAGTTCATTTTTATATCTCACTTTTCTCTCTACATTACCACTACGAATACCAAGTTTCGTTGAAATGTAACAAATATTACGGCTGAAATGGTCAAATTAGTGTTTTGGGTTCGGTGGACCGATTTTGGTGGTTATCGAAGTCGTTCAATCGTTTGCTAATTGAATGCTATATACCAAGTTTCGTGACGAAAAAACAAAAACTCTGGCCGCTATCGTGTTAACAGACACACACACACATATATATATATATATATATATATATATATATATATATATATATACATATATATATAAATTTTAACGGGGGTCATTTTCGGTGTCTACTGGGTAGGATCGATAAAGATTTGAAGAAATTTTTCAAAAATTCCGTCATGAGTCCAACCTCAATAGCTACTTTCCTTCGGAGGAAAGTGCTAAAAGGAACCCAAATCAATTTTAAATTACAGTCACCATTTAGTAATCGACTTATGTTATCAATAGCAACCCGATTTTCCTTGATTGATAAATGTACTTGTGGGTTGTCGCTATCAGCAAACTTATTTCGGGAACGAATTCTATCTTAAGTAGATTTTTTGGTAAATCTGAAGGAGAGCGTCCTCAGCACCGATTTTTTTCAAAGTTTGCACTATAACGTATTTTGATGCACTAAACACGAATCCGTTAAAAAAAAAGTTGCTCTCAACTAGGAAAGAAGTTTTTAAGCACTAAACTTCACTGTTATGGAGGTTATAAACGACGGGGTAAACAGCGTATTAGTAAACACGCGCATGCGCAATAGTCCTTAATGACGAAGTGTAATTGAAATTTAGACTCACCTGTGGTAGCTGACTTGTCGTAAACTGTCGCTTTTGGGCATACGTGCTATACGTTTCTGCTCACTCCGCTCGCTCAAGAAGATATCCAACTCGCAGAAATTAATAGAATTCTAGGCCCAAAAGTCGTCCTAGGCATTCTTCTATCATAACCTTCATTACAGTGAACTTTTTTTTTTTTTAAATAACTTCTTTCCTAGTTGAGAAATACTTTTAGCACTTTCCTCCGAAGGAAAGTAGCTATTGAGGTTGGACTCATGACGGAATTTTTGAAAAATTTCTTCAAATCTTTATCGATCCTACCCAGTAGACACCGAAAATGACCCCCGTTAAAATTTATATATATCTATATCTATATATATATATATATATATATATATATGCATATATATATATATATATATATATATATATATATATATATATATATACGCGCTGGGGATTGAAAAATTAATCCTCGGCACGTGGTTTGAGGGATGGGTTCAGAGTATGAGAAAAAACAATTAAACTTACCATTACGTTGCCAGCTGCTGAAGAAACAGGGCCCTGTTCGCAGCTCCTGGAAAGTAAAGAGAGAAGAGAGGCCGGAACGTAATGGGAATTGAGGGGGCAGTCCCGAGCTATAAGAATGAGATGTGATCTACTCTAGATCTGGAAACGAACTGCGCTGGTATATTAGGGAGGTGGGGGTACGACGTACTTTGTACCCTAAGTCTTAAAGCCCGCGCCCCAACATACCGCCCACCAAGAAACGATAGTTTCTTAAAAAGAGAAATAAGAAATCTTGAGAAAGAAGAAAATAAATTATAATAATAAATATGTGGTTATCTTCCAAAGGTTCATCACGAAAAGGTATGAGAGAGAGAAGTAGGAATAAAGGAAACGCAACTTCTTCACTTCCAAGGGGGCTGTCATGGAAGACTTCTTCGCGGGAAGCCCACGGAGAGGATGAGGACTAAGGAGGGATGAATCCTTTGGAAAATTATAATAAAGCCTCGCTTGGCGATAAGAAAGAGAGACAACAAAACACTTGTGAAATAATAGAAAAATAAATGAATGCATCTTGCGAGATAAAGAGGAAAAAAAAAACAAAAACAAACGACTAATGTGGCAGCAACAGTAGTTTTGTTACTGGCCTGACATAAGTGCCATGGGTTGTGCGGATTGACACCACCCGCACCACGCCGTCACATCCTGGATTGGCTTCAACCCGGCCAATAGGCCATGCGAGGGGTGGTAAAGAATTTTCCTTGAGGAAAACGACGTCGCCTACGGCAAGGTTTTCGGAGCACTTCGTCCACTTCTGTTTTTGCATGAGTGTGTTTAAATACTCAGAAGTCCAGCGTCTCCAATAGGACGCATATAACGACTTGACCCTTGTCCAACATGATGCATATGAGTTACTTTCTTCTAGAGGTTCTGGAACGGCTAGCAGAGGGCCGCCCACCAAGAAATGACCAGGGGTCAGAAGATCAGGATCATCAAGGGGATGAGGGCAAGAGAGATAGAGTGGACGACTATTTAAGACGGCTTCAATGCGCGCAACTAGAGTAGTGAGTTCCTCGTAACTTAGAGCAGGATTCCGGCCAAGCATTCGTACCAAAAGGAGTTTGGCAGATTTTATGCCAGCTTCATGAAGGCCACCAAAATGAGGTGCATAAGGAGGATTAAAATGCCATCTTATGCTGCGGGATGCGAGAAATGCGCTAATTTCAGGAGAGGAGGCCTTCATCTGATCATAAACCTCTTTCAGGTGTCGAGAAAAACCAACAAAGTTACGTCCACAGTCTGAATAAATGTCGTGGGGGAGACCTCGTCTCGCAACAAATCTGTCTAGAGTAGCGATAAATGCTTGGGTTGACAGAGAGGAAACAACTTCCAGATGGACAGCCTTAGTACTGAAGCAAACGAAAAGACATAAGTAGCATTTTTTAGCAGCAGCATTTTTCCTGCTGCTTTCCTTAATGAGAAATGGGCCAGCGAAATCCACCCCGGTGCTTGTGAATGGCTTTGAGACATTGACTCTTGGATAAGGCAGATTAGACATAACTGACTGCGTAACTGAGGCTCTTAACTTGTGGCATGTAAGGCACTTGTGGATGCGCTTGCGCACTAGATCGCGAAGAGAAATTATCCAATAATATCGCTGGATCAAACTTTGAGTAGTCCTAGGTCCTGAGTGCAAGGAAACTAAATGATAATAATCGCAGAGGAGTTCAGATATTCTTGATTTTTTAGGCAAAATAATAGGATGCTTAGCGGGCTCACTTAAGTTTGAGTACCTCAAGCGGCCACCAACTCTTATAAGTCCCTTTTTATCGAGATATGGGGACAGGGATGCTATATTGGAAGGAACAATTGAATTAGAAACAAATAAAAATGGGAAACTATCTTTCTGCACCAAGGATATTATCAGGTCTTCTGCTAACGTTAACTCTTGGACAGAAAGAGCGCCCTTATGACGCTTGTTACTTGATCTAATGTTGTGAACAAATCTCAAAACATATGCTAGAACATATTTCAAACGAAGCCAAGAAGAAAACTTATTTATGAACTCGATTAGGTAAGGTGATGGAACAGAGGCGGATAATAACACTTTAAGCGGTTTCAGCTCTGGTATTTCTTCCTCAGGACTGACGACCCGCGTGGACGGCCATTCGCTGGGAATTTTTCTCAAAAAAGAGGGACCTCTCCACCACAAAGAGTTTTCTGAAAAATGCTCCGGAGAGCAGTCTCGAGTGGCTATATCGGCGGGGTTCTGGTCAGTCGAAACGTGCGACCAATTTGCTGGTGGGAAACTCGCTATTTTTGTAGAAGAACTAAATTCGTTAAGCACACAATGATGAGGTAATATGTAACTAGAAGAGGAATTGGCTATTTCCATGTGACCCAATTCTAAATATTCGTTTAGAAATTTATTATAGTCAAACATAATCTCAGGAATTCGAGAAAGACGCCTTTCTAAATTTAAAAAATATTTTAGAGCTTGGTTGCGATTATCGCTCAAAATTGGAGCATTAGGTTTGAAAGGCAATGACACTACATAGCGACCCGAAGTGTCTCTGGAATGAGTGGTCACAAAATGATTTTCAACGAATTCATCTTCAGGGTTTATAGGAATGGGTGCACTCACTTCTTCAGTTTCCCAGAATTTGGTAACTAAAGAATCCAAAGAAGGAGTTATAGCCATCAAGGAACACATAGCAGTATCTTTATTCGTGTTTTTATTTTCTGGATTGATAACATTACCACCGATAACCCAGCCAAAAACAGTGTTTATTGCTGAAGGGTTACCCTTAATTATTGTAATAGGCTCGTTTTCTAGAATGAATGGATATAAATCATTTCCAATTATGAATTCTACTGGAGAACTTTCAAAAAATGTATCATCGGCTAATTTTAAATTTTTAAATCTGTTTATTACCCGTACAGGTAGACTTTGTTGCGGTAGGTCGTTAGAAATGGTTGATAAGATAACAGATTGTGTTTTAAATTCTCTTTTAGAGTTGTCACGGGGAGACAAGATACAATCTACAGCTCCATATGTGGGTGTAGCAACATTGGAGATCCCAGAAAGCGAGATAGAATTTTTGAATTTTTTGAATCCTAGACGCTTGACAGCTCCGAGAGATATAGCTGAAATTTGAGATCCAGAATCTAATATTCCTCGAATCGGTTGTTGACGGCCACTTGAATCTCTTATAAACATTTTCACAGTTCCAAGAAGTACCTTTATGGAATTAGCAGAATGACAAGATAAAGTAACGGAATTATTTCTAGGCTCTTCATTAGTGATAAAAGTGGGAGTTATCGCATCGTTGGAATTAGGATCACAAGAATTTAAATTATCATTTGGATTATTATTACAAGTTGGATAAGAATTAGAAGGGTGTAATAAGGTGTGATGGGATCTACTACACGATCTACAAACATTTTTCGATTTGCATTGATTTTTCATATGTGTACCAAGACAGTTAAAACATCGTTTTAAAATTTCATATTTTTTATTGAGTTGACAATTAATTAACTGAGGACACGATGTTATCTTATGAGAATGTTTACAAATGGGACAGCCGGGATCTTCTCGTTCTATTTTATTCGAATTAGTTAGGAAAGTATTAACTTGTTTACTCTGAGTAATTCTACCTTTTATTCCGAGATCTTGCATTATCTCAGATGATCTAGCACGTTCTATTACAAAATCAAGTAAATTTTTAAAAGTTGGAACATCTACTGATTTGAAATGATTTTCGAATGCAATCTGAGTGGAACGATCTAAGTTCCTATAGGCCAAATGAAAAAGAAGAACATCTTCTAAATTTTCTAGATCAAGCACTTTCAGTGCATTTACAGAATTGGAATGTACGCTAATGAATTTCTGCAGATAATTATGGTTAGATGTCGTAATGGGAGAAAAGAACAAAATTTGATTTATATAATATGCGGCCAGACGTCTGTTTGACTGGTATCGATCTTTAAGCACCTGCAATGCTAAAGCGTAATTTTCTGTTGTAAGTTGGAAATTTGATATAAGAGATAGAGGCTCTCCTTCGAGTACCGACCTCAAATACTGAAATTCTTGAACTTGCGTCAGGCATTCGTCGGTATCGACTATACTGTTAAAGAGTGATATGAAGGTAGTCCAATCTTCGATTTTCCCCGAAAAACGTGGAATTTCTATCCTAGGGAGAAAGGATTTGGTTTGAAGAATAGGCTTCTCCTGCAGGCTCGCGCCTGTCGGAGCTTCGGGATACAGCCTGTCCAGCCTAAGATATGTACTGCGTATGGAATGTATGACGTCATCGAAGGCTACGCGAACATTCTGAACTTCCAATTTCTCAGTTTCTATAGAAACTTCCGCGTTAATTTCCATAATCGTATCCTGTATTCTAGAGAAATTATTTTCCATTTGATCCAATTTGATATACGTAGGGGCGAAATCGCGAAAATTTTCCTTTTCTAAATTTGTAGCCCTTTTTAAGTAATTGGATGCCATTGCGAACATTTCCTCGCGCTTTTCCCTTAAAATAGCTAGTTGTTTAATGGGGTCTCGCTTCGACATCTTGAAGCTGGACGAATAAAAATTTTAATTCTATAAAATAGGGAACTAATATTTATTCCGCGATTCGGATTAGTCGTGGTTAAATCTCCACGGATTACTTACGCAATCCGCGGCCCGGAGGACCAAAAATGTACGCGCTGGGGATTGAAAAATTAATCCTCGGCACGTGGTTTGAGGGATGGGTTCAGAGTATGAGAAAAAACAATTAAACTTACCATTACGTTGCCAGCTGCTGAAGAAACAGGGCCCTGTTCGCAGCTCCTGGAAAGTAAAGAGAGAAGAGAGGCCGGAACGTAATGGGAATTGAGGGGGCAGTCCCGAGCTATAAGAATGAGATGTGATCTACTCTAGATCTGGAAACGAACTGCGCTGGTATATTAGGGAGGTGGGGGTACGACGTACTTTGTACCCTAAGTCTTAAAGCCCGCGCCCCAACATATATATATATATATGAATGAATGAATGAAAAGTTTTATTCTTATTCCGGGACAGAAGTCCCATAGGAATAATTTTGAAATTACAAAATAATTTTGAATTTTACGTATAAACTTATACTTATTTTAAGTATCAGTATATAGTGTACAGCTTCAATATAGACTAGGGGTTGGGTAAAACTTGGAGGGATAGAAGGTGGTGGAAGAGTCGGGATTTAAAGGTTTCAAGGTTGGTAGAATGGCGGACAGACAGAGGTAAGGAATTCCATAGCGAGGTGGCACGGGTGACGAATGATTTTTCGAATATTGCTGTTCGGTGGGAAGGAATATAAAGATCGGAAGGACGAGATCGGGTGTTACGGGAGTGAACCGAGGATTTAAATTTAAGAAGTTGAAAAATATAAGAAGGTCTACGGGATTGAATTACTTGGTAAAGGACTGAGCCGAGGAAGTACTGACGACGATAAAGAGGGAATAGCCAATTTAGCTCCTGGTAGAAATGTGATATGTGGGAGTCTCTGGGGATCCCGAGGATAAAACGAATGAAACAGTTCATGAGGCGTTTGAGTTTTACCTCGAGATCGCCAGAAAGTCCACCGTACACCAAACTACCATAGTCAAACTGGGGGAATAATAGGGAAGTTACGAGGAGTTGACGGGTCTTTGTTGGCAGGAGATGGCGGGAGAGGTTGAGCTGTCTCAGGATAAATATGGACCGACGGGAAATTTGGGAAATATGATTTTTCCAGGAAAGGTTCTGATCAAATATGATCCCAAGATTTTTAACTGATTTACAATATTTTATAGGGATGCTGTTAAGGTAAAGGGCTGGAAAAGGGGAAGTAGAACTTATGAGGGATTGGGAGCCTATAACAATGGCTTTGGATTTGTCTGGATTCAGGGAAAGCTTATTAGCTGCAGCCCAAGCATTGATGTTGTTAAGATCTACTTGCAGCTTGTCTACAGCATCTCGTAGCAAAGAGGGCTTAAAGGATATGTAGATTTGGGTATCGTCAGCGTAAAGATGAAACTTGGAATGAACTATGGAAAGAGGAAGATCATTGATGTAAACAGAAAATAGAGTTGGGGATAACGAGGAGCCCTGCGGTACACCACGGGAAAGAGGAAGAGGGCTAGAAGGATTGCTGACGGGGATGACCACGTATTGGGATCGATTGGATAGAAAGGATTGGAACCAGCTAATGGCACTGTTGGAAAAGGAAAGAGATTGGAGTTTGGTGAGGAGGATTTGATGGTCTACGGTATCAAATGCCTTTGAAAAATCTAGGAGAACTAGAATAGTGAGCTGTTGGTTATCTAAGGCAGTTTGAATGTCATGGGTGATTTTTATGAGCGCTGATTGAGTGGAGTATGACGGACGGAAGCCAGATTGGAGAGGGTTAAGGAGATTATTTTGTTCAAGGTGGTTGGATACTTGAGATTGGACCAGGCGCTCTAAAGGTTTGGAAAGATTGGATAGAAGGGAGATAGGACGGAAATCCTTCGGAGAGCAGGGGTTTGATATTTTGTTAAGAGGGCGAACCAACGCTGTTTTCCATTGAGAAGGAAAAGTCGAGTTTTGAAGGGAATAGTTGTATATGTGAAGAAGGATAGGAAGGATTGCGGGTAAGCAGGCCTTAATCAGTTTAACGGGAACAGAGTCTGGACCGTAGTCATTGGTTCGGGATTGAAGGACCGCGGTTAGAAGATCTTCTGGGGTAATATAGGAGAAGTAGAAGTTGTTGGAATTAAAAGGTAGTGTGGAAGGTATAGGAGGACTGGATAGGACTGAGGGAGAAGATACAAAGTGAGCATTAAGAACATCAGGGGATAATGAGATAGAGCAAGGACGGTTAGTTTTGCAAAGGGAAAGTTTACGAAGGATTGACCATTTTGTTTTAGAGTCAGGAGCATTGGATAGGGATTGGTGGACGTATATGTGTCTGTTAACACGATAGCGGCCAGAGTTTTTGTTTTTTCGTCTCGAAACTTGGTATATAGCATTCAATTAGCAAACGATTGAACGAGTTCGTTAACCACCAAAGTCGGTCCACCGAAAGGGGGGGTTTACCCCGAACCAAAAACACTAATTTGACTATGTCAGCCGTAATATTTGTTATATTTCAACGAAACTTGGTATTCGTAGTGGTAATATAGAGAGAAAAGAGAGATATAAAAATGAACTAAATCGGTTCATTAGAAGGGGGGGTTTACTCTGGACCCACAATACCAATTCGCCACTACCAGCCGTGATTTTTGGTATATTTCAACGGAACTCGGTATTCGTAGTGGTAATCCACAGGTAAATAACTGTTGTAAAAATAAACTAAACCGGTTCATTAGGAGGGGGGGGGGTTTACTCCGGACCCACAATACCAATTCGCCACTACCAGCCGTGATTTTTGGTATATTTCGATGAAACTCGGTATTCGTAGTGGTAATCTACAGGTAAATATGTGTTGTAAAAATAAACTAAATCGGTTCATTAGAAGGGGGGGTTTACTCCTGACCCAAATTCTTAATATACTCATACCGGTCGTAATTTCTGCTGTATTGTAACGAAACGCGGTATACGTCGTGGGTAACTCATGAGAAAGAAGTGTTGTAGAAATGAGCTGAATCGGTCAATCGGAAAGCGGGGGTTTAATTTATAATATATTTCAATAGAAAAGCCCGTCAGACGAAGGTTCACAAAGCCGCCGCAAGGAGCGCTTTCTACCACTAGAGTGACTGTATCCTGTTCCTGCGTTAGATCAAAATACGATAATTTGAGGTTTTTTGTATTTTTTACGAAGTGTAATAGGTACCATGTGTAAACATAACTCTGGAAGCAAATTATTAATTGATCAGTTACTCATTACAAATTTAAAAGAGAACTATTCATGTTTTTATTTTATTTATGTAGGATATTTTAAGCAAATTGTTCTGGAAAGCAATCTACACTACCCAAATTCTGAGGAAAGTGCTTAGTTATGCAGCTCCTGCGTGACGGACTTTTTTGGTTTCTAATTTATTTTTACTTTTCTAGATACAGAAAGTAGGTGTATCATGGCACGCCGGGTAACAGCTAGTTTTTAAATGAAAAAAGTAATCAGAAAACTGTCACTTCCAGATATAAGGGCGTTTATAGAAAATAATTTCGGTGGGGCTGGGAGAACTTTGGGTTGAAAGAATTTGGGGGGTGTGGAATACAAAAAATCTACAACTTGGTATACTTAGCCAATTAAAACGCTATTTCACCCCAAAATTTTTTTAAAATTTTTTTTAATATAAATAGTGTTAGTTTTTGCTTTGATTTATATTCACGACCAATAATAATGACTGTTGAATACCGACATGATTACATCATATCGAAGGCCGGAGGAAATGTTTGATAATAGATAAACAAATGTTTATTCGTACTGAAAGGTAACGATACTAGTCATAGCCGACCTCATATTGACTACAATAGGGACAAGGCAGTCTCTTGACCGAATCAACTGTCAGTCGTGTGCCGTCTTCCCTCAGAATACTATCAACTCTACTCCAGTTAGGTTCATTTTCTACGACATAAATACTGGTAGATCAATAAACTTAGTGTTTAAACATTAAAGTTGTTAAGTTGTAGTTCGATAAAACATTGAATCGTTCAGCTCCCTAATTTTCGCCGTAAAACTACTATTTTTCAACAAAACAATGGAACAAGTACATCAGCTATGAGGAATCACTAATTCCTGGTGAGTGGATTTGTGTTTGATACATAAAATTTACAGTTTCCCAAGCTCTCAAATATTTTATATTGTTTGCATTTTAGCACTTTCCTCCGAAGGAAAGTAGCTATTGAGGTTGCACTCATGACGGAATTGTTGAAAAAATTCTTCGAATCTTTATCGATCCTACCTAGTAGAGACCGAAAATGACCCCAGTTAAAATTTATATATATATATATATATATATATATATATATATATATATATATATAATAAAAAAAACAGTCCCGTAACAGGCCACGAGGGCCCTGAGGGGCAGATACTATAGAGGTATCTGATTCTTGACCATACGGCACACTAGGGAGATAGTATGGTCAGTACTATGCTCCGGCCGCCTGATTTTCCCCTAGGCTGCTTCGACTGTTAGAGTCATTAGCACCAACCAAGGTACCCATTATTAAATTAACTAAAGGCTGGGTTGGCCTAGGGGCGGTCAGAGAGGCCGAATTCAACCCATGAACGAAGACACTAGAAGAAAAAATCTTTAGTGCTTGCTCGGGATTTGAACTCAGGCCTCCAGCTTATTAGTCCAGTACTCTACCACTGAGCTAACCTCGCCCCCATATATATATATATATATATATATAGTTATATATGTGTCCGTTAACACGATACAGGCCAGAGTTTTTGTTTTTTCGCCACGAAACTTGGTATTTAGTATTCCCCCATCAAACGATTGAACGAGTTCGTTAACCAACAAAATCGGTCCATCCGGAGAGGGGGGGGGTTTACTCCGGAGCCAAAGTAGTTATTTGTCAATACCAGCCATAATTTTTTTTATATTTCAACGAAACTCGGTATTTGTTGTGGTCAACTGGTGAGAAAAATTTGTTGCAAAAATAAACTAAATCGGTTGACTAGAAGGGGGAGTTTACTCCGGACCCAAATTACTAATTTTCTCATACCCGTCGTAATTTCTGCTGTATTGTAACGAAACGCGGTATACGTCCTGGGTATCTAAAAGTCCGTCACGCAGGAGCTGCATAACTAAGCACTTTCCTCAGAATTTGGGTAGTGTAGACTGCTTTCCAGAACAATTTGCTTAAAATATCCTACATAAATAAAATAAAAACATGAATAGTTCTCTTTTAATTTTGTAATGAGTAACTGATAAATTATTAATTTGCTTCCAGAGTTATGTTTACACATGGTACCTACTACACTACGTAATAAATACAAAAAACCTCGTATTATCGTATTTTGATCTAACACAGGAACCGGATACAGTCCCTCTAGCGCTCCTTGCGGCGCCTTTGTGAACCTATATCTGGCTGGCTTTTCTATTGAAATATATTACAAAGTAAACCCCCCTTTCCGATTGACCGATTCAGCTCATTTTTACAACACTTCTTTCTCATGAGTTACCCACGACGTATACCGCGTTTCGTTACAATACAGCAGAAATTACGACCAGTATGAGTATATTAGTAATTTGGGTCCGGAGTAAACCCCCCCTCCTAATGAACCGATTTAGTTTATTTTTACAACACATATTTACCTGTAGATTACCACTATGAATACCGACAATTTACATACCTCTATTTTAATGAATTAGGAAAATTTGTTGTACCACGTTTCCCTAAATTGGTTACAGGTATCGTCTTTAAAATCTCGAACTCAAAATTAAAAAACCTACAGAAAGTTTAGTTACAAGCCTTAAAGTGTAGATATTCAAGTAGAGAACATTTAATTCGATAAAATATTGAATCGATAAAATATTGATATTGGCTTGAATCATTTAGTTTCCTAATTTTTTTTTTTTTTTTTTTTTTTTTTTTTTTTTTTTTTTTTTTTTTTTTTTTTTTTTTTTTTTATACGGCGCATCTACAACTTGGCCATTAGGGCAGTATTGATGTATTTATCTCAAGTTTAAATTCTGGGGGAGGGGTGTTTCAGGAAACATGGGCGTATATAAGTGGAGATGAGGGGGCTGCAGCCCCCCCCCCCCCGAAATCGGAAAAATGTGCCATAAAAGCCTTAAAAATAAATTAAAAAAGGTCACTTAGTTCAGAAAAAAATATTTTTTTTTTGGTGAAATAGCGTTTTAATTGGCTAAGTATTCCAAGTTTTAGATTGTTAGCATTCCCCACCCCCCAAATGCTCTCAGCCCCCCTCCCCCCTAAATTCTCCCAGCCCCAACCGAAACTATTTTCTATATACGCCCATATCTGGATGTGCCAGATATCTGATTACTTTTTTCATTTAAAAACTAGCTGTTACCCGGCGTGCCGTGATACACCTACTTTTTGTATCTAGAAAAGTAAAAATAAATTAGAAACCAAATAAGTAATATTAAAATCTAATAACGCAAATCTGTAACTGTTCTGGTTCACAGTTTCGAACCCGTGACCTCCTAACTGTGAGTCCTAGACACTACCCAATTCTGAGGAAAGTGCTTAGTTATGCAGCTCCTGCGTGACGGACTTATGTATTGTATTTAGTGTATTGTTAAAAAGGCGATTAATTCTTTGATAAACTAAAAGAAATACGGACCATTCATTAAAATAAAAATTAAATTCCGACTCCCAGGAACTGCGTTATCTTACCGCTTTTCCATAAAGTTCTCATACGTGAATCATTTAGTTTCCTAATTTTGGCTCTAAAACTACTATAATAGCGCGTCTCCTCCCTCCATAGTGGGGAACCTGTTATAATGATATCTGGCCATGTTGGACATGCACAACTACGTAAAAGGATATTATTAGGTTCCTGACAAGGTATTAAGGGCCAAAAACCTGGGCCAATGCTTACTACATTTTCTACAAAAAAAAAGTTCTGAAGCAATTTTCGACGAGGCGATGTCAATCTGAGAAATAAGTTTTTGTAGTTGTTTACGTCACTTGTTTGATTGGTTGTTTTTTGTTTTAAATTGAATTTATTTGTATAATTAATATTATAGTAGAAGGACACAAGAAAATGTGAAACGTTTTGATATTTTTCAATGCATTGAACAGTGAAATACGTATCTCTCGAAGTGGATGCTTAGGGCTGACCGACCCAGCCAGGTATAGCCATAAAATCAGTTCAAGAAAGGTCGAACCAAAATAATAGAAATTTCTTTTTTAATCATTCTAAATGAGACTAGAGGTAAGAATGGAACCAAGCTAAGATGGCGCAGTTCCTGCGAGTCGGACGTTTTTGTTAAATGATGACCGTTTTAACCTAGATAGTGTCCACACAACCCTCATCGTTTTAAGTCATCAGAGAGTTTATAATAATCTTAATCGTTAAACTAAGGGTCTGAATCATTATATGCCAGAAACTTTATAATAAATCCGATCGTTATAGCAGCCATCATTCAACGAAAATTGACCAAGTTGGAAATCATATAATAATTTTCATAGGCAAACTGTTTTTGGGAGGGACCTGGAACTTCCCAGGCCGACGTTTGGTCAGTGGGGACATGACACTTCGTATTGCGTCGAGCTGTTGGGTGTTTTCGCGAGTATACGACAAGCCCTGAGGAATGGCCCAAACTCAACTTTTCTGTATAAAATCAAGAAATTTAAATTCATTAAATAATGTCCCATGCTGAATACCAAATAAGACCCGATTTCATCTACAAATTACAAACGGTATTTCCGTCACAGTTAATAATCAGGATTTAATTATACTCGTACAGTAATATAATGTTGACAGGCATTATACAGGGCAGTAACCTCAGCACAACCTTATTTGACATAAACATAGACGATATCACTGAAATTTCAAACGCCCATGTTAAAGGACTCCTCTATGCAGACGACTGTGCTTTTCTGTGTAGATCTAGGAGTCTGGCATATATTAAAAAACACTTGCAATCTGCCATTAACAGGATACACGAGTGGAGTAAAGAGTCTGGATTTACCTTCTCCCTTGACAAAACTTGCTGCATGCACTTTACTCGCTCACGAAACAGCGATGCACCTCCTGTGTTCACTTTAGGGCAAGCTCCACTAAAATATGTTGAGCGCACAAGATTTCTAGGTGTAACGTTGGATCCTAAATTGACCTGGAGCTTTCACCTCAAAGACCTGAGAGAAAAATGCATGAAAAAACTGAACATACTCAGAATTTTAGCCAATACTAAGTGGGGGGCTGAACGAGCGACACTCCTGAAAATATATAAAGTCTTAATACGTTCAAAAATGGATTATGCATGCTTAGTGTATAGTTCAGCAAAACCTGCGCTTCTGAGTGCACTTGACACAGTGCATCACACTGGCCTTCGCCTTGCCACTGGAGCATTCCGTTCAACCCCTGTGATCAGTCTTTCAGTAGAAACAGGTACGACTCCCCTATTATTCAGGCGTCACACACTAGCTGCTAAATATATCTGCAAGATTTATAAAATGCCTCAACACCCTTGTTACAAGCACATTTTCAGTCCTCAATTTGTCAATGCTTACAATAGAAACACATCAGCTTCTAAACCATTATCTTTACGCATGACTCTTGTAGTTCAAGATATGCTGAAGACAAATTTGCCCTTACCACCGCTGGACACCCCACCCTGGACTCTTGAAAAACCTAACTGCATATTTAGATTTAAAAAGGAAGCCTACATTAACACCACTCAGGTAAACGCAACACTCCTCGAAATGCTAGACAAGATTCAGGACAAGCTTGTTTTATACACAGATGGCTCTAGAATTAATGGATCAACCGCCTGTGCTGTCACCGATATTCTGACAACCCGCAAGTTCAAACTCGACCCACGCACTACAATATTTACTGCAGAAGCACATGCCATAACAGCAGCCTTACAACTCTCCATGTCCCAGGTGAAGAAAAACATAATTGTGTGCTCCGACTCAGAAAGTGTGCTCCGCTCCATACTACAGATGTACCCAAAAAATCCAGTAAGCCTAAAAATCCAAATATATATCCGAATGCTGAACGTTACAGGAAAAACAGTTAATTTCTTTTGGGTTCCTAGCCACAAGGGAATATTGGGGAATGAAATTGCCGATATGGCGGCAAAAGCAGCCCACGATCTAACGGAAATCACACCCACAACCCTAACACCCAAGGAATTATGTGCGCCTTCTGTAGAGAGAATAAAGATGGGGTGGCACTCCATGTGGACGGAGGCTTCCGAAAATAAATTGAAAATGGTCAAAAGAAGTCTAGGGCCATGGCGATCATCCCAATGCAGCAGTAGAAGAGACGAGGTAGTTTTAGCTCGCCTTCGCCTAGGTCATACCAGACTTACTCATGGTTTCCTTATGGAGGGGAAGGAAAAGCCTATATGTGTGTCATGTAATGAACCGATTTCTGTGCGGCATATCTTCGAGTCTTGCAGGTTATACGAAGAAGCCCTAGAGAAGAACGAAATTCCAAAAGATATATCTGAAGCACTTGCAGACAACCCCTCCATGGTGGACAAAGTATTAAATTTTCTTAAAAAATCAAAATTATACACAGAAATATAGCAAAAAAAAAAAAATAAAAAAAAAAAAAAATAAAAAATAAAAAAAAAAAAAATAAATAAAAAAAATAAATAAAAAAAATAATAAAAAAAAAAAAATAAATAAAATAAATAATTTCTGTATATATTCTTTACCTTGAACGCAGATGCATTGATTGCGTATAGTTTTAAATAATATGCCGTTATGGACAAAGCTCATATCACCATAATTATTATTTTAGCAGTATCCATGTAAAACAATTATATTAGCCATAGCAGTTTCAGAACCATTTTTAAAAACCCTTTTTGAACATTATATAACATTACAACTTAAGAGCATCCTCGACAATATATGTAGTGCATACCTTTATAGTACAAAATAATTTTCATTGAAAAAAACTTTACAGGACGATGGTAACCTTTGACGTTCTTCGTCCTTAAACCCCATTCATACATACATACATTATACTCGTACAAGGTGATATTTAAAAAATTTTAATAGAAATAACTTTACATATCAATTAAAATAATTATTTCATTTTAATGCTGGTTTAAGCGGTGTAAGGTCTGTTGGAACTCCCTAAATCACTATATTATCTAAACGTTCCAAAAAAAAATAATTTATTACATGTTTCACGTCTCTCGGGTGTAGCACTTTAAAAAAAAAATGCTTACAGCTAGTAGTATTTGGGGAGGAATACCTTCTGAAGAGCCACGTCAGAATTGACTAGCCACGTCGGTTTAGTTCTGACGTGGCAATACTGAGGGAACGTCTTTCTCTTCGGGTTGCGGCTAGAAAAATCTTGTATGAACCATGTATAGAATGAATGCTTTACTTTTAAAATGAACACTGTTTTATTTGCTTCCTCCCTCCTTCTCCCTATATTACACAGACTACTAAATCGAACATCGCACTTAACCGAACATAAACTGACTAAAACTCACTAATGAAACCAGTATGGACTTACGGAATAGAACTCTGATGGTCCCAGTCCCCCCCCCCCCGCTGTCCTTGAAATTACTTATAAAAGTATACATTTTAAAACGTCAAACGTTGAGGAATCGGTCTAAAAGCTCTAAAAATTATGATTCTTCTTTCTGTGACACGTTGCGATCACAAGCCTTATTGATACAGCCTGCGGGCCGCTTCCGGGTATCTTTGACATGACAATCTATAGAGACAAAACCAGCCTATGACGTCGATCAGATGAAGCGATCCGGATTCATCTTTATGAGGAAACCCGCTAAAATGAAGCTAAATAACCCCTTATGGTAACCCTGTAGTTTTTTGCCTAATAAAACTCACGAACTACTTTTTCGTCCAATCAACATTTAAAATTTGTAAAACCTCTATAATTCAACAATATTAGAGTCTAGCCAACATAAATCGATTGAAACAATGAAAATCTACTTACTTCGTGCTACTTAGCACAGTAACATGAACTATATCTTGTGAACTAGCATATTTCAGCTCGAGATAAATGGGACTAGAGTTAATATTCCACCAGATATCGAGGGGTAAACCCAGTTTGAGGCCAAGTTGGAAAAGTTTTGATTGGTCGATGAAGCCGGCGGAACCTGGCATTCTTGGATCAATCATCCTTCAACCGCAGTGCAGTCCTAAACCTGCAGTCACTCAATCCGAGAAGTTTTGAAGAGCCAAATCTATTTGGTTGCAATAATCTCTGGACTAGTGATGGTCAGGGAAAAAAAAATCAACAAAAGGCTTATTAGGCTTGGCAACTTTGACGATTCGCCGGTTCGATTGTATCAAATTTACAAATGGTCAGATAATTTTCATACAAATGGAACTTCTTATTCTAATATTTAGTAGGAAATTAAAATTATGAGCGGGAATAAACCAATACCAAAAATAATGAGTAAGTCTAGAACAAACATTTGAGAGGAAAAAAATAAATTAGAAATAGTGGCAACAAGATGTTTTGGGCGAAACATTACATACATATTTTCATTCATGTATGTATTATTTAATTTCGTTGATTTGCGGGTATGTTAAATCTTGTTGTAGACATTAATGTGTTGGAGATGTTCTATCATAGTGTTTATGTGCATTCTGTCAGTATGTGTTTTACTGTAATTGTTGAGTTACAGCCTTCACAAACGGGTCTGTCCATTCAGTCTATAAGGTAGGAGTGGGTGAGGAAAGTATGTCCAATACGCAATCTTGTTAATATTACTTGTTAGGATTCAGTTATTCGTTAAGCAAGGCTTAATAGTCGGTTGTATTTGTCGTAATTTATTAACTGTTGCTTAGAATTTCTAGTGTCATATATAAGCAAGGCGGTAGGCCAATAAAAAATTACCAAAACGTTTCTCATTTTCTTGCCTTATTTTACTAGAATACTCATTTTACATTTAAATGCAATTTAAAACAAAAATCAACCAATTAAAAAGGGAGTGCCCGTTTTATGGGGAATTTGAAACCCCTCACCTTTTTGAAAGCCGTGTCCTATAACAATTTTGAGAAAAATAATTTTGTTTTAAAATGTTCGTTTATTTTTATCCATTAGAGGTGAAACCTTCAGGAATGTGTGACATTAAGACATCAAATTTTTTATTACGTTTGGTGCTGAGCAAACATAAAAAAAACTATGTTTAGTGTTGAGATTTTAATATCTTAAAAATATTGAGAATTCATTGTAAGCGGAACTTATTCATTCGAAAGCTTAGTAAATATCTTACAGAAATAGCTCGCATAAAAATATCTCATTCGGATAAATCAGGTGTCAAAAATGCATAAAGTATTTATTTCGGTCATTTGAACGGTTTTGGTCAATATTTTCCTGTGTTTTTAATTAGTGGTTGTTGTTCAATAATATCAACTAGCAGTAAAATTAATTTTACAGAATAAAAATACAAAAAAAAAATGAGAAACTTGTTTATGATAGAACTTTTAGAGGTCGGAGAAATGAGTCTGCATAGAGTTGTCTGCTTTTATTTTCATGCTCTTTATCTTCTTCCGCGGTTGTTCCCCATGGTTTCCAACCAATCCTTTCTCCTGCTTTTCTATCTATCTCCTTCCCCTCTTCTCTTATCTGGACATTACT